>JAZKJV010008484.1:0-31375 GCA_037367405.1 Ottelia alismoides | reverse complement strand
TCTCCTGGAAGTGAACTGTGAAACCGACTTCGTCGCCCGTACCGACGGCTTCCGCGAATTCGTGAAAAACATCGCCCTGCATATCGCCGCAACCGCTCCGTTGTCGGTGTCGGCTGACGATGTTCCGTCGACGATCGTCGAGCGTGAACGCGCCGTGCTGACCGGCAAGGCCCGCGAGCAAGGCAAAAAAGAAGACATGATTCCGAAAATCGTCGAAGGCCAAATCAAAAAGTGGCTGTCGGAAAACTGCTTGCTCGAGCAAGCGTATGTTAAAAATCCCGACGTCAAAATCGGCGATTACCTGAAAGAGACGATCGCGAAGACCGGCGAAAACATCGTCGTTCGCCGCTTTGTCCGTTTCGAGCTCGGTGAGGGCATCGAGAAGAAACAAGAAGATTTCGCAGCCGAAGTCGCAGCGCAAGTGAAAGGCTGAGGCGGCACAGTGGGTGGCGATTCTTCCCGTCCGGCTTACAAGCGTGTTCTTCTTAAGTTAAGCGGCGAGGCTCTCGCGGGTGACCAAGGTTTTGGTATTAACCCCGCGGTGATTCAAGAGATCGCGAAGGGCGTAGCCGCCACTCATGAGAGCGGTGTTCAAGTAGGTCTTGTCATCGGCGGTGGTAACATCGTTCGCGGTGTCGCCGCCGCATCCAGCGGGATGGACCGCGCGAGCGCTGACTACATGGGAATGCTCGCCACCTGCGTGAACGCGCTCGCCATGCAAGATGCGCTCGAAAAGCTGAACGTCGATACGCGTGTGCAGACGGCCATTGAAATGGCTGAGATCGCAGAGCCCTACATCCGCCGGCGCGCGATCCGCCATCTTGAAAAGGGCCGCGTCGTTATTTTCGCAGCCGGAACCGGCAACCCCTACTTCACGACTGACACCGCCGCGGCTTTGCGTGCGATGGAGATCGACGCCGAAGTAATCATGAAGGCGACCAAGGTTGACGGCGTTTATGACAAGGATCCAAAGAAGTTTCCGGATGCCGTCAAATTTGATGAGCTCAGCTACATCGAAGTTCTGAATAAGCGCCTGGCCGTTATGGATTCGACCGCGATCAGCTTGTGCATGGACAATTCGCTGCCGATTCTGACGTTCAATATGAAAGATCCGGCGAACATTCTTCGCGCGGTGAAAGGCGAGAAGATCGGTACTCTCGTTCGTTAATATGAACTGCGCCACTGTTGCGCAATTACGTGCTGCGCCCCCGGGCGCGAGGAGTTATCTCATCATGGTTCAAAACGTAAAGAACGACGCCAAGAACTCCATGGAAAAATCCCTGCAAGCGTTGGCCAACGAACTCAAGAAAGTCCGCACCGGCCGCGCGCAGATTTCAATGCTCGACGGCTTGCGCGTGAATTACTATGGCACGCCGACTCCACTGAACCAGGTTAGCGCTGTGTCCACGCCCGACGCGAAGACCTTCTTGATCGCTCCCTGGGAAGCGCAAATGCTCAAAGAAATCGAGCAGGCGATCGTCAAGAGCGATCTCGGCATGTCGCCGATCAACGACGGTAAAGTGATCCGCCTAAAGTTGCCCGACCTCACCGAACAGCGCCGTAAAGAGCTGGTCAAGCAATGCCATAAGCTGGTCGAAGAGTCGAAAGTCGCGATCCGCATGGCTCGCCGAGATGGCAACGAACATCTCAAAAAAGGTTTGAAGGATAAGCTCATCAGCGAAGACGACAACAAGCGCGCTCAGGACGAGATCCAGAAGTTGACCGATCAATACATCGAAAAGGCTGATAAGCTTTCGCAAGAAAAAGAGAAAGAAATCATGACGATCTAATCGTCGTGGGGGCCTGTTCTTTTGGTTAATGCGAACAAACCTCGTCATCTCGCGATCATCATGGACGGCAACGGCCGATGGGCGGAGCTTCGCCACCGAGACCGTACGTTTGGCCATCTCAAAGGGGCCCGGGTCGCGAAACAGGTGATCGAGTATTGCGCGCAAAACGGGGTCGAGAACCTCACCCTTTACGCCTTCAGCACTGAAAATTGGCTGCGCCCCAAGGCTGAGGTCTCGTTCCTGATGAAGCTCCTCGGCCGGCATCTCCGCAAAGAGCGCCGCCAACTCATGAAGAACAATATTCGATTTTCCGTGATCGGCGAGACGGACCGTCTTCCGTCGTCTGTGATCAATGAAGTCAATCTGACCATCGAAGAAACACGCGGTAATACGGGCATGAATTTGGTGTTCGCCCTGAGTTATGGTGGCCGGCAAGAAATCGCCGCCGCCGTGCGTACGATCGCCGAAGAGGTGGCTGCCGGCCGGCTGCTTCCGGAAAATATCGACGAGATCACGATTTCTGAGAATCTGCAGAGCTCCTTCTTACCGGATCCGGATTTGATTGTCCGCACTAGCGGTGAATACCGAATCTCGAATTTCCTTCTTTGGCAATCCGCTTACACGGAGCTTTACTTCACGCAAACTCTCTGGCCTGATTTCAATACGGATGAATTGGAACACGCCTTCGCGCAGTTTGCTCGGCGTGAAAGGCGCTTCGGGCGTACGACGGCGCAATTGCGGTCGGTCGCGACCGAACAGCACAAAGCGACGGTTTAAAACACTATGCAAGCAAGGGTTATCTCTGCAGTTATCGCGGTCCTCCTGCTGATCGTGCTCTACTGGACACTCGGAACAACAGGCATCTTCGCGATCTGCGCTCTCGGTGCGCTTGCGTGCGTGCGCGAGTACAGCCGCATGGCTCTTCATCGCTACAAGCCGCCCATCCATATCGAGATTGTTTTTGCCGCGCTCACCTTCATCATTTTCATCGCGACCGTGCAAAGCGACTTCCGCTGGTGTGTGGCCGCTTTAGCAATTGGCACGGTCAGCTTCCTGGCGATGTCGCTGATGACAGTTGATAGCATAGAAGACCTGGCACCGACTCTCCAGGTGCAGGCATTGGGGGTTCTTGGGTTTCTCTACTGTGGAATCTTTCCGGGCATGGCCGTCCGGCTGCTGGACCTCGAGAAGGGCGCGGTCTGGCTCTTTGGCCTGATGGCGGTGGTTTTTTCGGGAGATACCTTTGCCTACCTGGCTGGCCGGTGGTTCGGAAGGCGCAAACTCCTTGAGTCAGTTTCGCCCAAAAAAACGATTGAAGGATCGATTGGCGGCCTTATTGGCAGCGGCCTGGCTGGTGCGGTGTTGGCATTCTTTTTCATGCCTGAGCGCCCGGTCATTGCTGTTGTCTTTATGGCACTGACCACTGGCGCTTTTGCGCAGGTCGGTGATCTCTTTGAGTCATTGCTCAAACGTGTCGCCGACGTGAAGGATTCGGGTAGCATGATGCCGGGGCACGGTGGCCTTCTCGATCGCGTGGACGGTCTGCTCTTCGCTACACCGATTTACTACGTTTTGGCGCGTTTCCTCGTCCAGTAAACCGCCGATAATGCCTTCGCGACGCTCCTGGTAATGCGCTCTTGGCCGTTTGTCCTAGTTTGCGGCTGTTCTAGATTGCAACAGATGTCGGTTTCTTTGACACTGCTTCAAAAGTAGATCTGACGAATTTCACGCGAATTATCCACGAAAATGACTGGCTTCAGTGCAGACGTGAATTTAGAATTAGAGTCTATGGAATCAATCATCACTTCGCTCCAAGGCACCCTCGTTAACATCGTTCCCGTCGTCGTACTGTTAGGTCTTTTGATCTTCGTGCACGAGCTCGGGCATTTCCTGGTCGCGAAATATTATAAAGTTCGCGTCGAGGTCTTTAGCCTTGGCTTCGGGCCGAAGCTCTTCAAGTTTAAACGTGGCGATACGGTCTACGCCCTTTCGGCGATTCCCCTCGGCGGCTACGTGAAAATGTTCGGCGATGATCCGACGGCCGATGTCGGCGCGGATCAAAAACAATTTGCGTTTACGCATAAACCTGTCGGGCAGCGTATCGCCATCGTGCTCGCCGGCCCCCTGATGAATCTGTTCTTTGCGATCATTCTTTTTGCCGGCGTCGCGAACCTTGGCGAGCAGGCTTTGGCGCCGAAGCTCGGCGATATCGATCAAGGGACGGCCGCATATGCCGCCGGTTTCCGAAGCGGTGACACGATTCTTTCAGTCAGCTCTATCCCCGGCAACAATATCGGCGTCAAAACCTTCGATGAGTTCCAGCACGCGATCGAAGCCAACGCGGATAAATCGTTATCGGTTGAGGTCGAGCGTTCTGGCGACGCGGGCAAGCGGGAAGCGGTTCAGGTCACGCCGCGCTTGGCGCAAAACAAAAACGTCTTGTCCTGGGACCGCCAGGTGGGCGAAGTCGATGGCATCTCGCCCTCATCGCGCGCGTCGGCTGTCGGCGTGCGTGATCCGCAATCGGCGGCCGCGAAGGCTGGACTGAAAACCGGCGACGTCGTGCAATCGATCAACGGCACCAAGATTTCGCGTTGGCGCGAAGTGATTGAGCAGCTCGCGAACAACAATAGCGGCACACTTGAGCTCGAGATCGAGCGTGGTCTTCTTGACGAAAAGCCGCCGGCAGCTCCGGCCACGCAAAAGGTGAGTTTGGCTATCCCCGAAGACGTGAAGGGCCAAGCTCCGGAAAAGATTCTGACTGCCCTTGGAATCGAGTTCCCCGAGCTGTTCTTGGCGAATGTCGAAAAGGGCTCTCCGGCTGAGACCGCGGGCCTGAAGAGAGGCGATCGCTTGGTCGCGATTGACGAGCAACCGGTTCAGAGTTTTGACCAGGTCGTCTCGATCATTCGCGCCTTCGGACAAAAAGATAAGGACGCCAAGACCTCATCACTCGCCATGACGGTTCAGCGTGACGGCCGAGAACTCAAGGTCATGGTCGCCCCGAACCTCAAAGAACGCATGGATCCCCACCAAGGCAAAGAAGAGCGACGCTATGAAGTCGGTATCCGCCCGCTCATCGTCGAAGCGCCGCCCGCTTCGGTTGACCTGCAGTTCTCAGGCCCGATCGCGGCACTTGAGCGCGGCCTCTCGCAGACTTGGAAGTGGACAAATCTGACGGTCCTGAGCTTCTGGCGCTTGATCCAAAACGAAGTCTCACCGAAAAACATCGGCGGCCTTATCTCGATCGGCCAGATGGCGAAGCGCTCATGGCAAGTGGGACCTTCACAGTTCTTGAATGTGATGGCGATCATCTCGATCAACTTGTTCATCCTGAACCTCTTGCCTGTGCCGGTGCTCGACGGCGGACACCTGGTATTCTATTCGATCGAGGCTTTGCGTGGCGCTCCACTCAGCATGCGCAAGATGGAGATCGCTCAGCAAGTTGGCCTCGTACTTCTGCTGGGACTGATGGTCTTCGCCCTGTTCAACGACGTGCGACGCTTATTCGGCTGATATGCTGACGCTGGCCTTTGATACCAGTTCGTCCAATGGCGGCGTCGCCGTTCTACACGATTCGAAGACCCTCAGTCGCCTCGTTTGGGAACGTGAGGGCTCGCACGGCGAGCTTCTCACACCCGCCATCGAACAGGCCCTCAAAGACGCTCATGTAAAGCCCGCGGCGCTCAATCTCATCGCCCTCGGCCACGGCCCCGGTAGCTTCACGGGCGTTCGTATCGCGGTGAACGCCGCGCGCGCTCTCGCTTATGCCAATAAAACGCCGCTGATGGCCTTCGATACGACCGAAATTCTCGCGGCCGGAGTCTCTCGTCACGATTTGCCCGTCTTGGCGTTGATTAACGCGCAAAAGAATCTGCTCTTCGCCTCGACATTCAGCTGGCAAGGCGACGCGTGGAAGAAAACGGCGCCGCTTGAAACTCTCGAGCTCGAAGCCCTGATTTCACGCCTCAAAGAACCACATCTCTGTGTTGGCGACGGCTACCTGGAATTCGCTGAGCTGATTCCGGACAAAGCAAAGTCGTTGTTCGTGCGGCAAGAGGGAGTTTCGGATTTTCCTCTGCCCGAGGTGATCGGCCAGCTCGCCTTCGAGAGTCACGGCAAACACCCTCGGCTCGGTTGGCAAGAGTTGCAAGCGCTTTACATTCGCTCTTCCGGCGCCGAAGAGGCTCTCGAAGCCAAACGGCAGCAGAAATAAAAAAGGAGCGGCGCCTGGCCGCTCCTTCATCAAGTACAGTGGTTCAAAGGCTTACCTGTTCATGTAGAACATCATCTTCGCGGGCTGGAGCTCGCGATAGAGATTGTTCAGGCCCGTTGGGTCGGGGCTCAGAGTGCCGCCACCTTTGATTGCCGCTTCAACAGCCCTTGGCAGGTCGCACTGCGATCCGCCATGACCGTTCTCTGCGAGAAGTTGACGAGAATTTTGCTGTCGGAAACTTTGCCGAACTTGAGCTCGATGATATTGTTCATCGGCAAAGAGTGCTGCCAGATGCCGTCGGGATCGACTGGTATCTCGTCTCTTTGTTCTTAACAAAGCCCCATTTACCGTCCGGCGAGTAGAACACGCGATCGGTGATGAAGGCGTTTTGCGGCTTCATACTGCGGTCATCGCCAATCACGAAGTTCAGATAATTGTTGGTCGACCAGTCGAAGCTGTAGTTGCGCGGGCACGAAGTGGTGCTACCAGCGCCATTCGACGAGTGCTGCCAGTATTGGTTGGCGTAGCATTGATAACGGTACATCAATTCTTTCGCAGCGGCCGCACGAGCCGCTGCAGTACCAGCGCTCGCGGCGTTGGTTTTCAGTGTCGCTTCGGACGTCGCGCCTGCGCACGGCGCTCCAGCTGCCAAGAGCTGCGCGGGCTGGCCGTTCCAAGTGTTGGCCGGCATGGTGTAGGGCGCGCTGAAGTTCGGCGCGTTGTTATCAGTTGAAGCGTGTCCACCCGAGACGTCAACGAACGAACCGCCCGTCCAAGAGCAGGTGAACGAAGTCGATTGAGCGCCGGCCTGAGGAGAGCCAGTGTAGGTGCACGTGCTTGTGGTCAGGTTGCTATTGAAAGTCGATGGAGTGGAAGTGCAAGTGCCGAATGTGATGTTCGACCAGTTGTTAACCATCAGAGGGAGATTCGTTGCATCTTCAATGCAACCGCCCGCATTAGCGAGACCGACGCTCCAAACGTAGTAGTTGTTAGAAGAACCATTCGTCACCGTCGATGCAAAACAAGCGTAGCCAGCTTTTGTGACCGTGTTGCCAGTGTTCGGTACGGCGACCGGTTGGCAATCCATGATCGACCAGTTGCTGGTCGCACCGGTGTACATCCACGGCTGGGTCCAACCCGCGTCACCGCCGAAGCCGGTCGGAGTCGTGAATGAATAGTGACCATACGCCATTTGATTGCCACCGATGTTCGGGGCCGTTGCATCAAGGCTCAAGCCAGCATAGGCGCGAGCTTCATCAGCCGTGAAGCCCGTATTATTGCCGCAGGCGCCGGGACCATGTGCATAGTCACCGCCCCAGATCGACATGCCGTAACCTTCGGTCGTAGTATCGACAGTGCCATCAGTCGTGGCGCAGGTCACATTGGTCGCCGGAGTACAGTGCCCAGCAGTCGGCGTGAACTTGTAGCCATGGAAACGAATCAAGGTGATCTGATCGCCAATGGCGGGACCGTGGCAATCCGAAGTACAGTTCGTGATGGTTTGGTATCCGCTCGGCAGAGCGCCGTCGTAAGCGGCCGCCGTCCAAGTGCCCGTGAAATCGAAGGCGGTCGAAGACGAGATCGTCGCTCCGGCATTCACGCCTGAGACCGAGCCTGTGTCGACCGAGACATTACCACTCGAATCGCAAGTGATCGAACCCAACGCGATGTTCGCCGATGGAGTCGCCGTATTAGTGGTCATGGGACTATGGTTCAAGTCATAGTTGTTGGCGTCAGTGAATTGCACCTGGCACTTCACGGTTCCCTTCGTGGCGTCATTGAAGCTAAACGTGCAGGGCTCGCCAGTCGGAACGCCACCGACGCTGAAATCACCGGTCGTCGCGTCGACCGTTGCGGTGAAAATGCCCTTCGAACCGCAATCAAGAGCAATGGTGGTGCCGGTCGTGGCGAATTTGGCCTCGTAACGGCTAACTGGGTTACCAACATCGGCGACAGTTTCTTGAGTGAGCTTACCGCTGACGGTCACACCGCTCGAACTTGAGCCGCCGCTCGAGCTGCTTGAGCACGCTCCTAAGAGCAGAGCAAATCCGCTGCTCCAACACTCACGAGGTTGGTAAGATATCTTCCTTGACGTACCACCATTGAACTCTCCTTCGGGTTGAGATTCGTTCCTAATTCTTTGTGCGAGACTGGTTTTTTTTCAGTATGCGCTCCGAGGCATGAAGCTGTCTTTCAAGGCGCGAGCGCTGTGCTTTGAGCTCTTGTTTCTCGCTGGCGCGCAAGAAATTCGCATTCGCCAAACGTGCATCGATCGATTTGATCTCTCTTTCGATCCGGCCGCGCTCGGTGAGTTCCGAATGATTTTGGCCTTGCTGCCCGAGGAACATTTGATTGGCCTGCATCTGCATCATGTTTTGATGGATAGCGCGGCCCTGAGGTGTATTGATAGAAACCGGTTGCGGAGCCGCATGGGCCGAATTCTTTAGAAACATCGCACTCAATGCGACAAAAACTGCCGACGGAAAGTGCGACATGCAATTTTCTCCTTCTCAAATACCTACTTATAGGAGGTCTCAAAGAAATTGATTGGTTACCTTAAGGCTAAATAGAGATTCGCGAGTGAGGTAGTCCAGGTTATGCTATTTTTATGCGGATTCTCTCCCGCCGGGACTCGCGCGGCGTCACCACAAGAGTTCTCGACTCGACTTTCAATTGGATTCAGCGACAAGACCTCAATATCAGATCGATGCACGCCGAAGAATGCTCTCGAAGAGAGCCGCAAGGATCTTTCAGCGCGAGTAGGTTTGCGTGGAATTAGCGGCCCAAAAGTTCAAGGGACGACGATCTGATGTTACCGACGAACAAGAATTCATCTCCGCTTCCGACGACGGTTTGGTCCATCGGTGGCGGCAAGGGCGGGATCGGCAAGAGCTTCATCAGCTCGAGCCTCGCGATCTGCCTCACGCGGATCGGAAAGACGGTCACGCTGGTGGATCTTGACCTCGGGAGCGCGAACCTGCACACCTGCCTTGGGGCCAAAATTCCCCAGCAAACTCTTTCGGATTTCATCAGCGGCCGGGTTCAAGACATCAACGAGATCACGGTCAGCACTGATATCCCGGGCCTGAGTTTCATCAGCGGGTTTAACGATTCCCTTGATATCGCGGATACTTCGCGCGCTGGCGCCGATCGTCTGATCAGTGCGATCCGCAGCCTTCCGACCGCTTATACGATTCTCGATCTCGGCGCCGGAACGGCGGAAACGACCCTCGATTTCTTCAATCTCGCCGATCAAAAGATCGTCGCCTTCACACCGGAGCCGACGTCCATTGAAAATGCGTATCGCTTCATGAAATCGAGTTTCTACCGTAAGCTGAAGCAGGCCGAGAACGAACTCGGCATTCAAGATTTAGTGGCTGCCGCCATGGATAGCCGAAACCAGCACGGTATCCGCAGCCCCGCGGACCTTCTTCGCTACTTGAACGGCGCGAATCCGGCGGTGGGAGCTAAACTGTCGCAGACGATTCGCTCTTACCACGTTCAATTGCTTCTCAATCAAGTTCGCACCCGCCAGGACATTGATCTGGGCCATTCGGTCAGCAGTGTCTGCCGGAAATACTTTGGGATCGAGTCGAACTATCTAGGATATGTCGACCACGATAATGCGGTATGGCAGTCGTTGCGCAAGCGCCGTCCTCTCATCGTTGAGTTTCCGTACAGCAGTATCGTTGGACAATTTTTAGGAATTACAAAGAATCTCTTGAATCCTCAAGCGCTTCGAGCCGTGATATAGATAAGGAATGGCGATGAAACTCGGAGCAAAAACGGATCAAGTCGAAGTGACCAACTACTACGAGGTTCTCGAGGTGCCTGAGACTGCTCAGTCCCACGAGATCCACAAGGCCTATACGCGCGCCAAAGCGACCTACAGTTCGGAAAATCCCGCTCTGTATAGCATGTTTAGCCCCGAAGAGGCCCGGGAGCTCCTGCGATTGATCGAAGAGGCCTACTCGGTCCTCGGCAATCCGAGTTTACGAAAATCCTACGACGAAGCTCGCGCGCGCGGCGAACGCTCGCCCCATGTCGCACTCGTCGTGACGTCCTACGGCCAGCCCTCCACGCCCTCGCCCCAGGCGCCGCCTCCGTCCACCGTGGCAGCTCCGCAGCCGTCAGCCATCAAGCCGGTCGCGCCCGCGATGAATCCCGCGCAAATCGCAAGCGAACATCGCGCATTGCCCGATTTTGCGGGCCCGGCACATGAACCGGTGGCCCCGCCGGCACCGGCGAAACAGGCGCCGCTTCGGAAGGAATGGGTCGTACCTCGCTTTCGACTTATAAGATTGACGAGAATTTTGAAGAAGAATTGAAGACCACGACCGAATTCGACGGTCGCGTTTTGCAGCGAGCCCGCCTCTATAAGAACATCAGCATCGACCGCCTGAGCGAAGCGACGCGGATCAGCCGCGCGTATCTAATGGCAGTCGAAACGAACGATTACAAGGCCCTGCCGGCAGCGGTTTTCACCCGCGGCTTTGTCGTGCAGATCGCCCGTGCACTTGGTTTGAATGAAAACCAAGTGGCCACTTCGTACATCAAGATGTTCAAGGCCGGCGGTGGAAAGTAACAACTCGCAAGAGTTCGAACGCATCGTTCTCGCGATCACCGACGAGCTCGCCAACCAAAGAATCGATAAGGCGCTCGCTACCGTGCCGCAGATCGCGACCCGGTCGCAGGCCGCTCGCTTGATTCAAGCGGGCCGCGTGCGTATCAACGGCAAGGTGCTCAAGCCTTCGTACCAAACCCAAAACGGCGACGCGATTGATATCGACATCCCGGTCGCCGTTAGCACCGAGCTGACACCCTATGAGTTTCCACTGGTGGTGCCCTACGAGGACGAAGAACTGCTGATTGTCGATAAGCCCGCTGGCTTGGTCGTTCACCCGGCATGCGGCCACCTGCAAGATACGCTCGTCAACGCGCTTCTTCACCACACCCAAGATCTTTCCTTGGGATTCAATGAACAGCGCCCGGGCCTGGTTCACCGTATCGACAAGGACACGAGTGGCCTTCTCGTGATCGCAAAAACCGATGAAGCACAACGCGCGCTCGCGCTTCAATTCCAAAACAAAACCACGCACCGTTTGTACCGGGCGATCGCTTTCGGAAAATTCAAAGACGAGAGCGGCACGATCCGCAGCAACCTCAAGCGCCACCCCATGGATCGCAAACGCGTCGCCTCCGCCGAAGACGGCAAACCCGCGGTCACGCACTTCAAAGTCACCGCTCACCATCCAGCAGGCGTCTCTCTCGTCGAGCTTCGCCTCGAAACCGGCCGCACCCACCAAATCCGTGTACATCTTTCCGAAGCGGGGCACCCGATTATCGGAGACTCCACTTACGGAGCTGACAAACGCTTGAAGTCGCTAAAATCAGTGAGCTTACGCAAACTGATCGAAGAGATGCCGCGCTTCGCGCTGCATGCGATGGAGCTTGGGTTCAAACATCCCCGCACGGGCAAATTCATGAAGTTCATAGCGCCTTGGCCGAAGGATCTCTTGCCCGTTATCGAGCATTGCGGCTTTCCACGTTTCAACGAACAATACGAAACCGACATCGAGGGTGCTTGATGCAGCCACACGCGCTCGGACACATTTTTGATAATTCCGCGGTCACGGCGTTCTTTGGCGACCGCGGCTCGACTCCCGAGCTTCTAAAGAAGCATTTTCCCGGTCTGGCCTTTGTTTACTTGAGCCAGTCCCACTCCGATACTGTTGTATTGGCCAAAAGAGATCCGATACAAAGCGCCGACGCCCATCTCACCGGCGAGCGTGGCCTAGCACTTTGTATCCGCACCGCCGACTGCCTGCCGGTTTTGATTCACGACCCGGAAACTCAATTTGTCGCTTCGATCCACGCCGGCTGGCGTGGCGTTGAAAATGAAATCGTGCGCAAATCGTGCCAAAAAATGCGCTCGTTCGGAAGCTCCCTCAGTAAGGCCCACGCGTGGATCGGCCCGCATATCGGCCCGAAAAGCTTCGAGGTCGGCGACGAGGTCGCCCGTCGGTTATTCGACGCCTTCTCGAAGGTTCAATCGTTCGCGCCGGATGCGAAGGTCGTTTTCCCACATCAAGATCCGCAGAAGGCCCTCGTCGATTTGCTCACGATCACACGTGCGCAGCTTCGCTGTGAAGGCATCGACGTGACCAGACAGAGCTCTCTTCCGATCGATACTTTCACCTCAGACCAGCACTCTTCGTTCCGTCGCGACGCCGGAAATGCCGGCCGGCAGGTGAGCTTTATCGTAATGAAATGAGACGTCGACCCCGTTGACGACACAGACCCCGTTTAGACGGCGGGCCGCGATCTTCAATTCAGCCGTTTTTTTCGAACGTTACCTCTCAGCGCACGGTCCAAACCGTACATAGAGTTAACAGTCATCAGACGCGAGCTGTGAATAAATTTACATTAACCGCCTGGCTTGGCCCTTGCTTAAAGTGGAGGTACACGGAGACTGACGAGTCAGGGGGTGCGGGAAATGAAAAGAAAACTCTTTCTCTTGATGGTTTTTCTCACGCCTTGTTTGTCTTGGGCAAAGGCCCCATCGGCCAAAGCCAAGAAGATCCGCACACCCGCGAGCATGAGCCAGCTCTGCGACAATAAAAAGACATCTCTCGATACGAACGGCGGGAATATTTATAAACTTGATACCAAGGCGCAGTTGAATTCGGTCAACTCCGACCTGGCCGATGTAATGAGAAAACAAGGTGTTTGCGATAATTCCGCGAAATTCTAAAACACTCTCTTCGGCTCAAATCATTTGAAATTAACGAGGATGCGCCATGGGACACCGTTCGTGAGAACACGAATCCCTGGCGCTCAAAACTCCAGAGCGGCAATTGATCGCCCTTAAACGGAAATGGCCGCTACTAGCGCAAATGCACAACCCGGTCGCCCTGGCGCGCCGCCTTCGGCGGCTGGTGATCCGGATAACCCAAGACCAGCGCGCAAAGCAACTCCAAGTGGCCTTCCTTGTATTCGGGAAGCTGGTCAACGCCAGCGAACCGGTCGACCTCCTCGCATATTTCGAGAGGCGCGCCCATCGTGCAGCACCCGAGGCCCTCGGCGAAACACGCGAGATTCATGTTTTCCACCGCCATATAAACGCTACCGATCGAGGTATGGTAACGCTCTTCTTTGTCGTTATAGGAGTAGCAAAGAATCACCACGGGCGCGTCACCCAAGGTGTAGAAGAAGCGCTCGGTGAATTGGTACAGAGAGGGCTTCAGGCGTTTCTCAAGAACGTCTTTAATTCCGAGCCAAGATTTCTGTGAAAGCGCGAGATAATCGTCTCGTTTTTGGCCGGTCAGGACATAGAACCGCCAATTCTGACGGTTCTTTCCCGAGGGCGCCTGCATGCCCGCCGCTAAGATGCGCGACACAACTTCTTCTGGAACCGGATCCTTCTTATATTTGCGGATCGAGCGGCGAGCCTCGAGCAAACGGTAAAATTCGTTCTTAAATTCGGCTGAAAACGGTGCGTTCAAATCTTGAGTCGACATGCCGAGAAGACTAGCCGCAAGCTTCGCCACCGAACAACCTCTTATGCCTGGCGATAGATTGGACAGATACTCATCCACTCACCAATCGCGAAAATAAGCCCCAAAAGCACGTGCTTTCGCACCGTTAGCAGAAACCTCTGGCCGTGATCTTCGCAATGCCCAACATCTGTCCAATCTGTTGACAGCCGTCAAACAATCTAAGGCACCGATTTTACTCGCTGTTTAGGAGGTCGAGCGAATTCAGACTGGCATCGGAATTGGATAGGTAAAGGTCAGACAGTCCGCCATTTGAAGGAGTGCCTATGGTCCAAGCCGTGAGATCCGCCGCAACTTTGAGTCCCCGTCTCGCCAACGTTCTCTATCAAGGCGCACGCATCCTTCTGATTGGGCTTTCGGTAATCATGATGCTCGCGGCACTTCATCCCGAGCTGCGCTCCGCGGTTCGCGGAACGATGCTCAAAGATTTTCGCATGATCGTTTCAACCGCGCACGGTGACTTGCTCGGCGACGGCAACGATTTAACGGTCGCAAAGGTGCGCACGCGCGATGCCCTGTACATTGAAATTTACGAGCCGGCGAATGATGGCGCCCAACGCTTGGTTGAGCGTATTGAATTGCAAGATAAGCGCGACGGCTACTTCAGCTTCAACGGTCAGGCGACCAATCTCGCCATCGATGATATCGACGGCGACGGCCGACCCGAGATTCTCGTTCCTTCATTCGACCAGAATCTGATCGGCCACATCAGTGTTTATCATTACGACCGCGAGGCCCGTGCTTTCAACCGGGCCATGCGCTGATTACCTCTTCTTGGGTTGAGCCTGGATTTGCTGTTTCTTCGGGCCCGGCGCCTCGACGACGCGCTCCGGAACTTTGTCGCGCTTTTTCAAATCGCGCCATGAAGTTTTCGATTCCCCGTTATTTCGCTCACGCCAGTACTTTTTGACAGCGTCTGCATGTTGGGCGTACTCGCGCGAGAACGTATGCGTGCCGTCGTTACGGCTCATGAAAAAGAGGTAGTCCGTCGTCTGTGGCATTCCCGCTGCTTTCAGCGCCGCAAAACCAGGATTTGAAATCGGACCCGGTGGCAAACCCGGATTTAAATAGGAGTTGTACGGACCCGGCTTCGAAAGTTCGGCACGAGGCAAAGCACCGTTCCACGCCCCATGCTCGAGATACAAACCGTAAATGATCGTCGGATCCGTCTGCAGCGGCATCTTGATCCGCATGCGGTTAAAAAAGACCGAAGCAATCACAGGTCGCTCTTCCGGAGCGCCGGTTTCTTTCTCAATAATGCTGGCCAAGGTCACAATCTGGTGATCGGTCAAATGGCTCCGACTCCACCCGGGTGTCGATGTGAGCTTCTTATAGTTCTCCTTGAAGCGATCGACCAACATGCGGATGAATCCGCGCGCCCCGGTGTATTTGGTGATGTGATAGGTCTCCGGGAAGAGATAGCCCTCAAGGCTGTCAACCTTCTGGCCCAACACTTCCTCAATGAAAGCCCGGTCATTCGTTAATGCCATGAAATCCAAGCGATCAATGATATGGGTCTTCTCGAGAATATCAGCGATCTCGAAACGATTGGCTCCTTCAGGAACAGTCACAGGGTACTCGATGCTTCTGCCCGACGTGAGAACCTGCATAATCTCGCGCGGCAAGAAGTTACGGCGAAGCGCATACTCACCAACCCGGACCTTGGCGCCACTGCGAGCGATGCGCGCGAAGAGCTCCATCTTCCAAGCATTCGTGATCAGCCCTTGCTCCTCGAGGTGATGAATGACGGTCTTGAACGCTTCGCCCGGTTTCACCTCAAAGACGACCTGCTCGTCCGATGACGAAGGAGGCGTCCCCAAAAATTTGAGAGCCATGAAACCAGCGCCCGCACCAGCGAGCGCCAGGACGATGCCTAGTGCGGCGAGAACCTTTAAGAATCCTTTCACGGTCTCACTTTCATTTGAGGGGTTCGTAATTGAGCCCCGGCATTTGGTTTTTCGGATCAAACGGCGTCAAGTCCTCGAGGCTCGCGACAGGCACGGTGCAGTATTGAACCGCATAGTGCGCGGTCGGACGATCGTTGCCCGACTTGCCGATACCGCCGAACGGCAGCCGCGAGCTCGCGCCGTTGGTCGTCCGGTTCCAGTTGACGATTCCGACCCGTGCCCGGAGCCGCGCCTCTTCGTAGAGCTCACGCTTTTTCGTGAAAAGCGCCGTTACAAGACCGAAGCCGGTCGAATCGTTGATCTTCAGGGCTTCATCGAAGTCTTCAACTTTATAGACGGCGACGTTTGGCCCGAAAATCTCTGACTTCTGGTAAACCGATTCCGGGCGCCATGATTCGACCGTGCAGATCGAAGGCGTGACATAGTAGCCGGGATGCCCCTCGACATCGAGAGCTTTCCCGCGCATCAAACGTTCGGCGCCTTCACGCTGGGCGATCTCCTGGAAACGCAAATATTTTTCCACGGCATCGGCGTTGATCAGAGGGCCCATGAAAGGATTGTTTTTCCAGTGACCGATCGAGAGCTTCTTGGCGGTGTCATAGAATTTATCAAGAAACTGCTCATAAATGCTTTTGTGCAGAAGCAGGCGGCTCGTGCCCGAGCAACGCTGGCCCGCGGACCAGAACGCGCCGATGGTCGATTCGTAAATCGCCTTGTTCAGATCAGCATCGTCCCAAACGATCGTGGCGTTCTTGCCGCCCATCTCGAGCGCCAAAAGTTTCCAGTGATGATCGAGAGTCGAAGTCTTGATCTTGAGACCCGTCTCATAGGAACCCGTAAACAAGATGCCATCGACGTCGTCATCGCTCACCAGGCGTTTGCCTGTTTCCGCGACACCGTGAACCAGGTTGAAGACCCCTTTTGGAAATTCGGCCTTGTCGAACATCTGCGCCAACAGCTGACCGATTGCCGGTGTCATCTCGGATGGCTTGAAGACCACGGTGTTACCGGTCGCGAGCGCTGGAATGATATGCCCGTTCGGCAGATGGCCCGGAAAGTTGAACGGCCCGAGAACCGCCATCACGCCGCGCGGGCGGTGACGAACATATCCGTCGATCCCCGGAAGCGCGTTTTCGACCTTTTCGTCTTGTACGAGCTTCATCGAGAAATCGAGAGTGATGTCGATCTTATTGATCATCGCCTTGACTTCGGTCAAAGCCTCCCAGAGCGGCTTACCGGTCTCACGGGCAATGCACTCCTGCATTTCGGCGGTGTGCGTGATGTAAACTTCCTTGAGCCGGCGCAGATACTCAAACCGCTTTTCTTGCGGCAAGCGCGCCCACGACAGGAACGCGCGTTTGGCGGCCTTGGTCGCCAAATGCACGTGATCGTACCGGTACTCGAGCACCATGATCTCGTCTTTGAGATCCGCCGGTGAAATATCTTTGAACTCGCCATCGGCACGGTCCGGTGTAACGAACCGGCCGTCGATATAATCCCCCAGAAACGGAATTGTCGGCAGTCCTTTGGGCTGATTCATGGTTTTGTCTCCGAGTAAAAGACCTTCTCGCCCGCTTCGGCTTGAAGGACTTTGAATGAATTTTGTGGCAATAAAATTTGACCGTCTTTCATGTCGAAGGCCGTAAAAACGGCGCGGAACTTTCCGTCTTTTTTCTGGCCGACGAGGGCACGATTCGTGAAGCTACCTTTTTCAGATGGATGCGCCTCCGCCCAACTGCCGTTCTTCACGATCGAAATGTTTTCGACGTTCGCGCCATAGTGCGGCCCCCCGTCAAACGGATCGACCTCGTGCAGATACTGAAAACCGATCGATTCGAGAAGATGCTGGGCCGGACGCGTTTCATCACCCGTGCGCCCCATCACCAAGCGAGCCTTCGAATCAAGAAGACAAAGGTAAATGTCTTCTTCGGGGAAAAGGCTCGAAATGAATTCTTTATTGCGCCGACTGATGGCGTCGGCCTCCTGGTAAGGAAGCCCGGTAAAGCGGCGGCCGAGCGCTTCCCAAAATTCACTGCGGCCACCTTCACCCAGCGGCGGCGTCAATTCACAAAGCACGCGTGATTCGAATTCTTTTTTCGCCATCCCCATGTAGAGAAATCGAACCAATGAAATTTGTTTACCTAGCTTCTCCGGCCGCCGGCGATACGCGCGATCAACCAGCAAGCCTCCGATCTCGCTCGGGCCATCCATGTCTTCTTTCAACTGCAAAACTTGATGAATAAATCCGATGCCGAGGTCTTCGCTGAAGCGATTGCGCTTCTCCAGCTTGAAGTAGTAGTGCGGAACATCTTCGGTCCCATGTTTAGCGAGGATCAACGAGCTACCAACGATTGATTCGTCTTCGAGGTCTTCGACCACGAAAAGATATTCGGCGCCATCCTTCGGTAGCTTGCCAGCGAAGCTCGCGATGCTGCGCTCGATTTTCTCGCCGAGGACCTTTCGATCCGCGGGCAGATTGAAAAGCGAGAACTGCGCCGCCAGATCTTGAAGGCCCCGGAGATCTTTTTCGCGGGCCCCGCGGAGAACGAAATTCATAAACACACCCTCTGCAGAACACCCTGATAAAAGCGCACAGCTTCATGAAGCTCATCAATTTTCACATGCTCATTGGGCGCATGGGAATTGCCGACACCCCGCCCCGGACCAATCACCACGGATGCAATGCCAAACCGGCTAAAGACGTTGGCTTCTGTCGTAACCGATTGCGCCGTACACCGAGGCGAACGGCCGAGCTGGCTCAATTCGTGCTGGCAAACCTGGACCAAGGACTCGGTCAGCGGCGTTCGAAACGGCTGTTTGTAATCAGTGACCCGGAAGTCCGCGCCGATTTCCTGGCAGGCATCACGCAATATCTGCATCCACTCTTCATAAATCTCATCGCTCACCGAAGGCGGCAAGCGTACGCAGCCGCTCAAGCGAATGTAATCGGCAAAGGTGCGGATCATGCCGACGTTCAGTGACGGTTCCGGCGGGTCGAAATCGGAATCCGAGTGCGCCAAAAAGCGTTTTTGCACATCCGCGATTGCCCTCGCGATACGCGACAAACGCGTCGCCATTGATTCACGCAGCTCGCCGACCATGTCGATCTCGAGCACAGCATGCGCAGGCACCGTGTTGTAACTGATACCGCCCTCGATCTCCATCACCGCGAGGCCTCGCGGAAGCTTGGCGAGATATTCGAAGAGTTTGCCGATAGCGCTCTCACCCATTTGCGGAACCGACGAATGTGCGGCCTTACCCATGAACACTCGGCTCTGCGAGGTCGCACCGTCGCCGCGATCGTGACTTTCGCGAAATTCCTTTTCCTCATCCGTGAACGGGATGTCGATTTCAACCCCCGCGAATCCCTTCGCCGCATTCACCAAGTTCAGCTCCGTCGGCTCCCCGATCAGCGCCATCTTCGCGCTGATCCTTTTTTTCCGGATTAACTTCACCGCACCCGGCATACCGAGCTCTTCTCCGAAAGTGCCAACCAAAACCCATGGCAGCCGCCAGGTTGATCCATGCAACGCTTTCACCGCCTCGAGCTTACAAAGAAAGTCGAGTTTCGCGCTCGCTGAGCCAAGACCATACATCGTGTCGAGGTAGATGCTGGCATTGAAGGGGTTGGCACCCGTCTTCGTCCACAAACCGTACGCACCTGGATCTGGGCGTGTCGAGATGCGTTTGCAATAGCAGCTCATTATCGGGACGGAAGGAAACAGGACGGACGATGATGTTCGCTTGGTCGACGCCGTTGTGACTCTCGTTTTGCAGCTCGACATGAAAGCCAGCCTTGCGGCACAGGTCGGCCGCAAGCTGCGCGATTTCTCTCGTCCCATTATCAGGAGTCGAATCGGTTTCGATAAATCTTCGACAGGCTTCAATGAAATCCACGTCGTATCAGCCAATCTTCACGATCACTCGTGAACAAACTTAGGGCTTTGCGGTTTTTGCGCTCCCGCTGAAAGCGAAACTCTAACATTGCGATTCACCGGGGAAAAGCACCAAACGACTTGAAGTTTCGCTATGTTTCTCTAGAATTTGATTCTATGCGCATTGCTCGATTTTTTCCTTTGGTTTTTGCCGCTCTTTTTTTCATGCCGTCCGCTGAATTTGCCTCCGCGAATCAGGACCCTGAAACACAGGGCGGCACGAAGGTTTCCAGCGAGACCCACTTCCAACATGGTCTCAATGCGTTTCAAAAAGCGGACTACAAGCAAGCGCGCAATGCCTTTCAAGAAGCCTTGAAAGACGGAGACAATCCCATTGTTCTTTTTAATTTAGGACTCACCGAGCAACGCCTTGGCAATAACGGCTTAGCTATGGCCCTGTGGCGCAAGGCATTAGCGGCCAAGCCTGATTTCACGCGCGCCCAACAAGCCCTTGCCTGGACTCGGCCGAAGCTGGAACACGGAGAAATCTCCCATGAAGTCGAGTTCTGGGAATCGTTGCGCGCGCACGCCCTGGTCACGGTTCCGCTTTGGTACTACCTTTTGGCCTGCGCTCTGCTTCTGTTGATAGCTGGCTGGCTTTGCCTGCGCTATTTGGGACTGCGCCGCCAGGCGCGACTCGACGAGCGGCCGATGCCGCCGCTTCCTTGGCTCGCGGGTCTTTGTTCGCTTGGATTTTTCGTCACGCTCTTTCTGAGTGGTGCGAAGTTGTCTGATCAATCCCTCGAAAGAGGACCATCGTTGAAAAGAAAGTCGAAGCACGCTCTTCTCCCTCTGCGGACTCGACACCGCTTTTTGATCTTTATGAGGGACTCGAAGTGATCGTGCGTGGACGCTCTGACACTTGGACTCAAGTCACCTATCCCGGCGGATCAACTGGATGGATTCCGAGCCAGGCCTTGCTTTCGACCAACGATAAGGCGGTGAGATGAATTACCTGTGGGACAATATTTTTAAGCGCCCGAGGAAGGAAGACGAAATCCGTCTCCTGCTTCGCGAAAACATTCTCTTCAAGGATCTCACGACAAAAGAATTGAAGATGCTCGAAGGCATCATTCATGTACGGCGCTACCACGCGGGAGAGCCCGTCTTTCGCCAGGGCGAAGTCGGCGTCGGTATGTATGTCATCGTTTCTGGCCGTGTCGAGATCTACGTCACGGATGAGCAAAGCCATATGCCAGACGACCGCAATATCTATATCACGCAGCTTCTGAAGGGCGATTTTTTCGGCGAGCTCGCTCTCGTCGAGGAAAACGGCCGCCGAACCGCGTCGGCAATGGCCCGCGAAGAAACGGTCGCCATCGGTTTTTTCAAACCGGATCTTCTGGAGATTCTCAAGCGCAGCCCAGGCACGGGCATCAAGATTCTCGCGCGTTTAGCGGAAGTCCTCGGCCGGCGCTTGAAAGAAACAACCGACAAAGTCTCCGATCTACGAAGCGCTCTGAAAGAGCTCCGCGAACCTCCACCGCTGGAAGTGAGAGATGCAGCAAAAGCTTGAGTCCCTTTTAAAGCGGGAGTGGCGGTTAAAACTCGCCGCCGTCTTAGTCATTCTCGCCGCGAGTCTCGTCGTTCTTCTGACGGTCGATAACATGCTCGCCTCTTTCGTCCTGGCGTTCGTGGTGAACTACCTTCTCTCGCCCATCGTCGACTTCCTTGAGCGCAAGTCCGTACCAAGACAAATGGCGATCCTCGTGCCGTTCGCCGCCACCGGACTGCTGATCGGCTTCACGCTGTATGCCGTCTTTCCGCTGCTTGCCAGCCAGGTGACATCGTTGCAAGGGCAATGGCCAAAGTACCAGGTCGAACTCACCACGCTGATCGCCTCTACCGAAGCGCGATTCAAAGAATTCTTCAACGTGCACGACGTGAGCTTCAGCAATTCGATCAACTCATGGATCTTCCAAAAAACCGCGGATTTCTCGAGCGCCCTACCGTCCGCCGTCTCGGGCTCGCTCACGGTCCTGCTTCTGACCCCGATCTTCGCTTACTTCATGCTGGCGGATGGACGGATGATGTCCCGGCATTTGCTCGCGCTCGTGCCGAACAGTCTCTTTGAACCGGCGCTCAAACTTCATTATCAACTCAACGAACAAATGGGCGGATTCATCCGCGCGCGCTTTCTCGAGGCAGCGATCGTCGGACTCGTCGTTTGGGTAGGCTTGCAAATTTCCGGATTTCCTTACGCGAGCCTTCTCGCGCTGGTCGCGGGAGTCACGAACCTGATTCCTTACGTCGGACCGGTCATCGGCGCGGTACCGGCCATCTTGATCGCCCTTTTGTCACCAGACGCCTTGATCAATGATTCGCTGAGTTGGACGCTGGTCATTGTTTCGTCGATTTACGTCTTTGCGCAATTGGTGGACGTCATCTTCATCATTCCGATGGTCGTGGCTAAGATAGTGAACTTACATCCCGTTACCGTTATCGTCGTGATTGTCATTGGCTCGAAACTGATGGGCATTCTCGGTATGGTAATCTCGATCCCCGTGACGAGCGCCATCAAATTGATTTTCCACTCGGTTTACGACAACATTATGGAGTATCGCTCTTAAAGCCCAGAGCCGCACCCGCATCACTTTGCCGCGCTCCGCCGCGGTTGACAGTCATCGGGGCCGGTCAGTAGACTGCTCCCTATGAAATTCCTTCGTTTCGTCGCCATCTTAACGCTGTCCCTTCACACCCTGGCCGCTTGCACATCGGCCGAGAAATTCGACACTTCGACACCTGAAGGTGCCTTCAAGCAAGCCGAAGAAATGGAAAAGGACGAGCGCTACGAAGAGGCGGTCGCTAAATTCACCGACGTCAAAAACAAGTTCCCTTACAGCAAGCTTGCAACTCAAGCCGAGCTGCATATCGCCGACGTCCAGTATAAACGCGAAGCTTATATCGAAGCCGCTGGTGCCTATCAGCTCTTCAAAGAGTTCCATCCCAAACATCCGCAAGCGGACTATGTCACCTTCCGACTGGCGATGAGCTACTTCAACCAACTCCCCAGCACCATTGACCGCGACCTGACCGTGGCCGATAAGGCGATCATGTTCTTCGACGAGGTGATCAGCTCCTACCCGAATTCGCAATACGTCGGTGAAGCAAAATCCCATAAAACCGAGGCACTGACGATGCTCGCGAAGAAAGAAATCTACGTCGCCGAGTTCTATGCCAAGCGCAAGAACTATGACAGCGCCCTCAAGCGCTACGAGACCGTTCTGAAGATTTATCCCGGCCTTGGGATCGAGCCCGATGCGCTCTTCGGCGCGGCAAGCAGCGCACTGAAGTCCGGCGACAAGGAGCGCGGCGAAAGGTATTTGAAGACCCTCTATTCTCAATATCCGAACTCCGACCAAGCGAGGCGCGCACAGCATGAGCTCCAGTAAAATGGGCCGAGGCGATATTAAGGAACTTCTCGAAACCGCACGCGAGCACTTTCGCGAGGGAAACTACAAGATCGCGGAGAATCTTCTCCAGCAACTTCTCATCGCCAATGTCAAAAACCCTGAAGTCTTCCACATGATGGCGACGATTTATTACGACCAGGGTAAATTCAATAAGGCGATTAAGACGTTCCGGCGCGCTCTCGAAATCGATCCCGGCTTCACCGACGCCAGTGTCGGTTTGTCGATCATCCTCAACGACCTCGGCCGCTATGATGAAGGCAAAAAGGTCTTCATGGATGCCCAAGCCGCCCTGGCCAAAAAATCGAACGAACCGGACGCCTACTCCCAAGAGAAGCTCGCCACCAAGCACGATGAGCTCGGTGAGCTCTATTTCCAGTACAAGCGGTTTGATGAAGCGCTCGAGCAGTACCAGCGTGCCCTGTCGCTCTCCTCGCGCAAGGCCGAGCTGAAGATGAAGATGATCGAGTGCTTTGTCCGCAAAGGCGATGAAGCCCGCGCCACCAAAGAGCTGCGATCGCTCGTCCAAGAGTTCCCGCAGTTCATTCCGGCGCGCCTTAAACTCGGACTGATGTTTTCAATGCGAAAAAGACAATGGAAGCCGTCGAACAATGGGAGTCGATCCTCATGCGGGATCCCGAACATCCCGTCGCTCTTCGCTACCTGCAAATGGCCCAGGAATCCGGCTCAACACTCTTGGCATAAGGACGATCGAATATGGCCCGCCTCAAAGACAATATGATGGCCTTCCTGACCCACAGCGAGATCCAAGAGATCGTCGCCCGTCTCGCCAAAGAAATCGAGATGGACTATTACGGTAAAGAACTCATTCATATTTGCCCCCTCAAGGGCTCGGCGATCTTTCTCGCCGACCTCTGCCGAAAGATCGAGCTTCCGCAACAGATCGATTTCGTCCAAGCCGGCGCGGTCGAGAAAAAGGGCGCGATCCGCATGCAGAAAGATATCGGTATCAATATCACCGGCAAGCACGTACTGATCATCGAAGAAATCATCGATACCGGCCGTACCTTGAGCTTCCTCAAGCAGCGCCTGCTGGCGGCAAACCCGGCCTCACTGAAAATCGTCACGCTTCTCGACAAACCCGCCCGCCGCGAGCTGCCGATCAAGCCCGACTACGTCGGTATGACCATCGAAGACCGTTACATGGTCGGATATGGAATGGATTCGGAAGAAATCGGCCGTAACTACAAAGACATCTTCTACTTCACACAATGACGGCCGTTTGCGAAGGCGGGTCCGCAAGACCCGCCCGATAGATTCACGCCTTATTCAAGAGTGACGGCCTTGAACTCACCAAAGATCTGACCAGATCCTTTCGTAACGACTTTCCCATCGACAAGCTTATTGACGTCGCCTTTGAAGACAGCGAAGTCCCGGCGCGGAACTGCTTCACCGGTCGGCTTCGTTTTTTGCACGGTCTCAGACGAATTCGCGATGCGCGAAAGATTGAACGCATATTCGACGTGGTACTTTTTGGCTACCGCATCCCACGACTTGAGATCCGGAATCGTGAATTTCAACGTGCGCATATTGGCATCAATCGAAACATCATGAATCCGAGTTGGATCATTCGGATCAATCGGGTTCGATGTCTGAAGCAGCGTCGAATCTTTTTCTTGGTTGAAGCCGGCGATCGTCACCACGACCGGGGGTGCCGTCGGGTTCATGCGCGGGTTATTGATGACCAACGACGAAGCCTTCGAGTTGATCTCAATGGACGCGCCCGGTGCCGCGCGCTCGATGATCTGCTTGAGCATCGCCACGCTATTGTCCTTCAGATCGGGCTGCTCTTCGGTGTTGGAGTTGTAGCGCGCGATCTTCTCCCACAAACCAAGTCGCTCGTCCTGATTCGCCTGGCAGGAAAGAAGCTCGGCATACTCAGGCGCTGCCGGGTCGACCGTCTTAAAGGTGATCCTACCCTCCTTGCAGGGGTCGAGTTTCGGCGTCGGATCTTCGGTCAACGCTTTCTTCTTCTCGGGCTGCGAGCAGAAGTCCATGTCCGGATCGCCAAATTTCAAAATGCAATCATGGTCGATGAATTCATCCCATTTATTATCGATCGTGTTCGTCAGATCCCAAATCTCAGCACCGTACTTAGTGATCAGCATCGAGGCGCGATTGATCGTGTAAACCCGCTCTTCAGTCTCTTTCTCGGACCAATCTTGTGGCCAAATCATCGCCGACACCGTCGGACCTTCCATCGACCCATAAGTCACTCCATAAGTCATAACCCGGGGCTCGATGACCGGAGGATTCTTATCGACAGCACCACCCTTCACCGAGCAGCCGATCGCCGTTGCCAGACCAGACAGAACTACAACTGAAATCAATTTTTTCTTCATGGTTTTGACTCCTCAGTAAGATTTAGAAAAAGGCCGCCAGATCGAAGACCGCGACGTCAAATTTTCCGACATTACGACCGTCGAGCACATGCGAGAATGCAACCGTCGCCTCGAGCGGAATCGGAAACTTTTTCTGTTTGAACAACGCGATGGTCGAACCAGTGAAAGCCAACTGCAGGGCTTGCATGTTCTGCCAAGTGTCGGTTTCGAGATAACGATAGCGCTCAGGTGAATACGTGCTGCCGAGGTAGCTATCTGGATTCTTGTACTGGAGCGAGTACGCAACTGCCGGAGTGAAGATCTCCTTGATAGGAAACTTGAGAGCGAGCGCCGTCGACATAATGTCACCGCGCTTCACGCGAACCGAGTAGTCCTTATCCGGAGAGATCGACTCATCACCGGTCCGCGGAATACGAACAGCCTGAGAGTTTTCGATTTGATAAAGATAGCCAGCAGAAGGAGTGACTGTCAGCCACTTCGCCGCACGAATATCAGCCGCAGTCGAAACACCGATGGCGACATGTCCGTCACCCGGCGCAAGGTCAACAACCTTATCCACATCAGGAGTCCGGCCCGTCGGCACGACGACCTTCTGCGAGACCGCGACAGCGATATCATCATCTTTGTAGATTTGCTCTTTCAGGCCAAGATTGAGATCACCGATGTCGGTATGGGTTTCGTCGACCGGGCGTTGGTACCCGTACGATTCGATCTGGGTCGAAACAACGTTTTGAAGCAGTTCCTTGAGCGCCATCAGTTTGGGCTCATAGCCCTTCTCCATCAAGGTATTCGTCATTTTCTGGAAGGCCGCGTTCGCGAGCCAGCCGGTATCGACATGGGTGCTGGAGTAAACAATCGGCAAACCCATACCGAAGGTGATTTTATCGGTCACGCCGATCGCAAACACCGGAACTTCAGAGGTAATGCGAGCATTGACGAGACCCCGCGAATCACCGACCACCATGTTGGGATCATATCCCTCGGCTTTGAGACCGCCGGTCAGAAGGCCCCTCTCGGTCGCGTCGGGTCGCGAGCTGATCAGCTTCGCCAGGGTCACTGGCTTATTGAACGCGTTCGCCGTGGGAACGATTGCCCCGCTGCCGCTGTATTTGTCGGTGACTTGGGTTGTAAAAGCGCCGAAGCGGAGGTTACGCACGCCCTTCGGCATCACTGCCGCGGAGTCCATCGAAATCGGCGCGAAAATTCCGCCACCGGCGAACGCCGTCGACGTCAAAAGAAGCGCCAAAGCCGCCAGCGCACGAAACGATTTCGGGAGAAAAGTCGAAATTGCAGTCATATTCACTACCCCTCAAAAGCAAAATGGCCACGCTTACGGTAAGCGCGGCCACAGTTTCTTACTGAAATTAAACAATTTCAGGCAATTGGAATCGCCTGATTAGAACGATTTCAGGACTTCTTGCGCCTGAAGTTGAGCATGTTTCAACTCGACTTCGTTCTCAGGATCGATGGCTTTCGCGTCAGCTGCGATGAACTTCTGAAGAATATCTTTGCCCTTGGCGGCTTCGTTATTCTCTTTCAAGACTTCAGCGTAATAGATGTTGTTGTAGCCGTTTTTGCTGAAATCGCCGACATTCGATTTGGTTCTTTCGAAGGCGTTCTTCAGATAGAACGTGGCCTTACCCATATCGCCGCCGAGCAATTTCGGAATTTTGAAGTAACCGCGGCCAAGAACGCGGAAGGCGCCGAAATCATGAATCGCGACCAAGCCCAACGCTTGGATGGTTTCCATCGTGCGACGAAGCTCTCCCCACTTGCTCAACGACTGAACGACACCGTTCGCCTGGCCCCATTGACCAAGGTGCGTACCGCGATAGTAGAGACCCTCTGCGATGAGCTCGAGCTCCGCTTTCGACTTCGAAGTCTTCAACTGAGCGATTTGCGCGTCGGTAATGCCCGGAACGTTGTCGATGCCGAGATTCTTCAGGGCCTGATCCGCGAGCTGGATGCCTTTGAGATGCTTCTCGATTTTGACGTCGTTATTGGTCGAGGCGTCGCCAACGAAGTAAATCGCGCCAGCTTCTAGGATCAAGTAACCGGCCTGAGTGACGCCAGTCGAATTTTTCGCGGCCTCAGCATACAAATCAGCGGCTTGTTGAGCCGCTTGGATGCCGGCGTCGTTGTAGTCGCGTTTTGCAAAAGCGGCTTTTGCGTCAGCCGCGAACTTGCCAGCGGGGTCGTCTGCAAGTGCTTGAGTCGAAATCAATGATGCAGCCAGTGCTGCCGTGAAAAAAAATGCTTTCATCTCTCTAGATCCTTTCAGTGTTTTGGGGATCAAATTGCGAGGTTCCGGTTTACACAATTAGCTTAACCTTGGCAATTACTCGGCGCCGTATGGAAAGATTACGACACCACAAACCGAGGTAAATGCAAAACACACATGCCCACACGCCAGAGCCAGAGCGGCTCACGCGGCAAGCGGGACAGTTCGACACTGCGAGTGATAACTGAGAGTGAGTGCGCTTTTAGTGAGCAAGAACGTTGTAAACAAAAAGGAAAACGGCCGAGCAAAGGATGAAGAGAATAAAACGGTTTGAAAGCACGATGCGCCTCTAAAAGTCGATTCTAACTAGGTTGTTTTTTATGCTGAAACGTCGGGTTCGCGCCGGCCCGTTAAAGCCCGCGCTCCAAGCTGTCTGTATCGGGATAGCCAGGTGCGCCGGGTATGTCAAGAAACGGTTAAAATATTGTCTCTTATCGCCGTCTTAGATGATCTCGCCGATCAGGTCATAATCCATCGCATCGGTGACACGAACCTTCACGATTTGACCGATCTCAGCCTGTCCATCGTTGATCAAAACCACGCCGTCAATATCAGGGGCCTGCTGCGACATCCGCCCCTGGAGCAGGAGATCGGTCTCTTCACTCAATCCCTCAACAAGAACATCGATCTCGCGGCCGATGAATGCACGGTGTTTTTCGCGGCTGATTTCCATCTGCATTTCCATGAGTTCATCGTGTCGCCGTTGCTTGGTTTCTTCATCGATCTGGTTGGCCATTTTGCCACCAGCCGTGTTCTCTTCCGGTGAGTACTTGAAGCATCCAACGCGGTCAAAGCGCTGCTCGCGGACGAACCCGAGGAGCTCCTGGAACTCTTCTTCCGTTTCACCCGGAAAGCCGACGATGAATTGAGTGCGAATGACTGCGTCCGGAATTTCAGCGCGAATCTTCGCCAAACGATCAACGATTTCCTCACGGGTCATGTGGCGGTTCATGCTCTTGAGCACTCGATTGTTGATGTGCTGAAGGGGCATGTCGAAGTATTTCACCAGGTTCGGACGGGTCTTGATCAGTTCGATCATTTCATCGGTGATGCCATCCGGATACAGGTAGAGAACGCGGACCCAATCAAGGCCTTTAACCTCGGAAAGCGCAGCCAACAGCGAAGTCGGACTTTCGACAGCCTGTTCGTCTTTACGGCGCAGATCCCAGCCAAAGTCAGTGAAGTCGTGTGAAATGATATTGAGCTCGCGCACGCCACCAGCCGCAAGCAGTTTTGCTTCGTTCACGATCGCTGAAAGCTTCCGAGATTGGAGATTGCCCCGAATTTTCGGAATCGCACAGAACGCACAACGCTTCAAACAACCTTCGGAGATTTTGAGATAGGCGCGGTAACCCGGCTGCGAGTTCACGCGGGGCGAATCTTCTTCTTGAAGATAAGTCGGCAGATTGAAAAAGCGCTTTTCCCCTGAGCCCTTGTCATGGTTTTTGAGAATCTGCGCGATATTTTGGAATTCGCCCGAGCCGACGAACAAATCAGCTTCGGGTAAGCCCTCGACGAGCTCATCTTTGTAGCGCTGGGTGAGGCAGCCGGCGACCACGAGCTGCTTGAGCGAGCCTGACTTCTTGAGCTCCGACATTTCAAGAATCTTATCAATCGACTCCTGTTTGGCGTCGCCAATAAAGCCGCAAGTGTTGACGACTACCGAATCGGCCTCTTCGGGCGCGTCCGTGACCTCGTAGCCTTCTTTCAGAAGGTGACCCAGCATGATCTCGCTATCAACGAGGTTCTTAGGGCAGCCGAGGCTGACAAAGTGGACCTTCTTCTTCGGCCCGTTCACTACCGTTTGTTCCATTCACTCTCCGTCCGTTGAGGACCGCAAATCGGCGCTACCATTAGGAGCGCATATTGTCGCTACCATTAGGAGCGCATATTATTGAACTGCAGCGGAATTCCGAATTTCTGGCCGCGGCAATGAGCGATCGTCGATTGAAGCTCGTCGATGCTCTTTGAGGTCACACGGACCTGCTCGTCCATTATTTGCGCCTGAACTTTCAATTTCGAATCTTTGATACTTTTCACGATTTCTTTGGCTTTTTCTTTATCGATGCCCTGAATGATCTTGCCGACTTGTTTGAGCATCATCCCACCAATGGGCTCGGGTTTTTCGAACTTCACCGACGAAATCTCCACGCCCCTCTTGTGCAGTTTGGACTGTAAGATATCGCGAACGGCATTGATCTTCATTTCATCGTTAGCTTTGAGCGTGATCACTTCTTTTTCGTGAATGATCTCACAGTTGCCACCGCGGAGATCGTAGCGGTTGCCCAGCTCTTTTTTCGCCTGGTTCACGGCGTTGTCGACTTCTTGCATGTTGATTTCGGAGACGATGTCAAACGACGGCATAGCTTCCTCGCGCTTACATGTTCATGACGTCCGCGTTGGCGGGCGGTGTGTAGTTGAAGAGTTTGTCATCCACTTTGTTGACGAACTTCACGTCAGTGAATACCAGTCGGGTTTCGTTATCGCGATCATCCCAGTAGTTCAGACCCAAAAGCTTTTTGCCATCGGCCGAAACCCGCACTTGGGCCCGGCGCAAATCGGTTTGCTCTTGTTTCGGCGAAAGAAAGAACAACACTTCGCCATTAGCTTCGGTCTGCGCGGCGGTGGCATCAAAAAATTTGGTGAGGCCACCCATCGTCAGAAGACTCAGAGCACTTTGTGAGCGGCCCTTTTTGGTGGACGTATTCGCCTTGATAACTTGAAGAGCCGCATCTTTGAACTCGGCTGCCGGGTAGGTCACAGCCCACAAATTATGTTTATTCACGACCAGCAAGGATTTTTCTGAGCCCTCAAGTTCCATGCGCAAACGTCCGGCCGAAATCCAAACCGTCCCCGTCGTTTTGCGTTCCTGATCGAGCATCGGGATCTTGGTGGTCTTCTCCACCTTCATCTCCGCATTCTTGGCTTGATAGGTCGCATCGAGAGTCTTTAAAAGTTTGAGTTCATGATCCGAGATTTTTTTGATCCCGCTAGCGCCTGCAGCTTGGGCCTTAGCAGCAGCCTTTCCGGCGGCGGTTTTTCCTTGAGTCAAAACTTTTGAAGTCGGCGCTGCGGCCAGCGAAGTCGCAATCGTCAATGCAATGACTCTGAACATGAAAACGCCCTTCTTGATTGGAGTTGGCGCAACTTACCAAAAACCGGGTTTTCCCGCAAGTTTAGGCCGGCAGGCGAGCGTCCAAACTTGAAAGGCATCCGGCTCACCCAGCGCCCTCCAGGCGGCCTGGGCCGTGGAACCTGTTGTAATGACATCGTCGACGAAAACCCAGGGTACATTACGCCCTGAAAACTTTTCCTCCCTTACAAATCGCCGCGACCGCCTCTCCGAAGCTGACTTGAATTTTTGCGAAGCTCCGCCGCCGGATTCGGCCAGGCGAAGCGTAACAATCGGCAAAGGTTCCTCCGGAACAACGAGTCGCGCCAACTGCTGCGCAAGAAGCCATGCGTGATCTCGGCCGCCTCGACTCCCGGGATGCGTGATCCAGGGCGCTAGACGAGGTTGCTGAGAAGCGACCTCATGCAAAAGATGAAGAGCAAGGCCTTCTGAAGCACGTACCGCCAGGCCTTTCTTGAAGGCATGAAGGAGCGGCCTGACAACCGTGTCATTACCCGGTGTCCACGTGAAGAGCGAATAAACCGGAAACGCAAAACCCGGCTGCAGAAGCGCTGCTCCACGGTTCTGTTGCGAGAAGAGCATCGTCGCACATCGCTCGCAGAAAAGATCAATTGGCGGCCGGATCGATCCACAGCGCGCGCAAGCTCGCAGCCATCGCAAAATCCCTCGGTCAAATAAGCGTCGCCGAATGAGCGCCCGTTCTTCGGACAAAGGATCCGCTGGTTTTTCAATTCTATCCACAACAGTTTCCACATTTCGACGGTCTTGCAAGACCGATGCGCGA
>JAZKJV010008483.1:0-222500 GCA_037367405.1 Ottelia alismoides | reverse complement strand
GGAACACAATCGTTGAGGTGACCGTCAAGAAATCCAGATTAAAACAATAATTAACCCACACTCAATGATCAGGAAATGAAAATAAATGTGGAGTCAGAATTTCTTTTATTTAATAGAATTTCTTTTATTTAACTCTAGAAAATGTGTGTATAGTGCAAGTAGCATAGAGTGCCAAACATAGGGAGCAAACTAGATAGATTGGGTTGTGAAGCACAATAATGAGATTGTGACACTTTTATCTATATTCCTTTTTATGGATATTTTTATTTTTGTATTTTTTATATATTTTAGATTTTAATTTTTTGTTCTTATATTTATTTTTATATTTTTTATTTTCTTTTTATTTTAAAAATATAATAAAGCTATATATAGAGTATATATACAAAATATACTAATATAGATATAAATAATACTAAATATATGATAAATCAAGAAAATAAAATCATTTTGAGTTTTAGAATATTTTTTTACTATTTTTGTAATTTTTAGGAATTTTTGCTGATTATTATATTTTTAAAGTAATAAATACCCTAAATCACGGTTTAGATAAATAGGTCGAAATTAAAATGGAGAAAAAAAGCAAGCAGAATGAACATTTATCCAAATTAAAGATACTATATAAATAATAATATAGAGAAAAATATAAAATAGAAAAATTGTGATTTTTAGGAATTTCTTAGATTTTTATAAGTGTTTATGGGATTTTCTATTTTTAAGGGTTTTCTTTTATAATTTTTATGGAATTTTGGTCTGGAGTTATAAAATAACTAAATAAACACAAAATATATTTTTTTTAATTTTTCAAAAATATTTTGTATTATATATATTTTTTCCAATGTAGACAGGGGTAAAAAGGACTATTTTTAATTTTTCATAAATATTAATATTTTGAAAAATGCAAATTAAAATATGGGCATGGAAGTATAATGCAACAGGAACCTAAGCCTATTTTTGTGGATTTTTTTGAGCAATTTTGCTATACTAAATAAATAGGGAAAACAAAGAGAAACTACATTATTGTAGGGGCATTTTTGTAAATGAAATAAAGCACAGACCCAACTTGCATTTTCTTTAAAAATATTAAATCTAATTAAAATGTTTCTAGGATGAATCAAAATACAAAAAGTTCTAGGGGTGCGCTTGCAAAATGCCACCTCACGTGGTGATTACGTGAGGAGACGTGGTGTGGACCCGAATGAAATTACATAGATCTCGGGTTCCTTTTTGCAAATATTATAAAATACTTAGTACACGCTCCTGCATGGGTCCTTTATCTGATGGGGGTGGCCAAAGGCCGCGAGGTGCACCGAAGCTCTTCCACACCGTTAGGAAAGATGCGATGCTCTAGGTACCTCCAACGAAGGCAAAAATGGCCCCAGGGTGCGTGATGCTTCGAATACCCACAAAACATTATTAAAGGTTTGAGGGAAAATTGCCTCGGCCTATATGGGGGGAGTGGAAGCAAGGGAGGTGAAGCGATGGTAGCTCCGGTGAAGCGGAGGAGTTAGAGCTTCGTTATACCAGATCAATTGATATGGGTGGATGGGTGGTGGAACGAGGCGAGGAACCAGAGAGGTAGGAGAATGAGGTGATACTAGGGCGAAGGATGGCGGGTTTCACGATGAAGAGGTTCATCGGAGGCTAGCTTTGACGAACTACGAAGTGGCTAATACGACTCAAACACATAATTAAAACTTAATATAAATGCAGAAATTGAAAGATGGATGCAAATGCGATATAGAAATGGGAAGAAAGAACCTCGAGTGGCACTGGACCACGAGATGCACCTCACGACAATGGAGGCTCGCCGGAGATGGTTGGAATGCACTTAGGAGCTGCCTGACTTCGCTCCAGATGGCGGGAGAGAACCCTGTCATGAACCTCAATCTCGGGTGTACGAAGAGAGGGTCAAAGCAAAGCCAAAAGGGATTAAAAAATCAAATGGGAATCAGAGAGGGCATATGTACATTTTGGCCAAGATGCTCCATAGATCAAAGCAAATCTAGCGGAGCATCTATTCAATCCCCGAGATGGAGAGTAGGTGTGTAAGAGCATATATCAAGGACAAAAAGTTGTGAAGGAATCAATTCAAAAATATGTAAGGAGAGGTAGACAAAAATCGAAGAAAATGACGAGAAACGAGGTGTTAGTGCAACAGGTTCTATGGTCAGATAGGTGACCCAAGTCAACTATCCAAGCAACATGGTTGGTCTAGGTGGACCATCCAGGAAAAATCTAGCTCTAACTATTTGTAAATTCTAAAATAAATAATAAATTATTTTATTAATTTTAAGTTATAAAATAATTTTTTATTATTTTATAAATTATTTTATAATGATTTTTATTTATTTTTTAGAGGTATATAATTACATGTTACTTTTTAAGGTTGATATATAGGTATATTTATCTATTATTTTTAGTCTTTTATTTTTATTTTGTATTTTTTATTTTATAAATTTAACTTATTATTTTATATAATTATAAATTATTTTTAGATACTTAAATATTTTTTAATTATTTTTTTGATGTAATATATACACTTAAATAAATAGGTATGTTAAATAAATAGGTATAATTATAGGTATCATCTATAACTTATATATATATTATTTATTGTTTTCTTTATGGTTTTATTCCAGTTTTAATATATACATATATTATAAATAATATTTACAAAAGAGGCCGGGGAGGCTGTTTTGAGTAACAGCCAACATGGCTGTTACACAAGGCAGTTTCCCCTCCTTTTTTATTTTTTTTTCAAAATTTTTTTCATATATATTCATCTATATATCCCTCCTACATGTTATTCAAATTTCATGAGAAACAAAGACTCCTAAGCCCTTCATCTAGAAGGGGTAGATTGCAACAAATTTCAGACCGTTGAAAATTACCCGGTCTAGATGGAGGGCTTAGGAGTCTTTGTTTCTCACGAAATTTGAATGACATGTAGGAGGGATATATAGATGAATATACATGAAAAAAATTTTGAAAAAAATAAAAAAAATGGGGGAAACTGCTCCGTGTAATAGCCAAGTTGGCTGTTACACAGAACAGCTTCCCTTTTCTCTTTACAAAATTATAAAAATAATAAGGAATAAATAAAATAATTATTTTAATCGGGTATATTATACAATAAGGGTCCAAAACCTAACTTTCACACCCTAACTCTAAAAAATATGAAACCTCCTTCATTACATAGCTTATTGAAATTTATATACAATTAAAGGTGATTTTAGATGTATTTTAAGATTTTATTTGAAAGATATGGCGTCCGTGAAGTTAAGATTTTGGAATTTTATTCAGACTATAACTTATACATTGTATATCATTTTTTATAAGCTTAATTTTATATTTTCTATATTTAATTATCAACAACTTTCATGTACAAAGTTTCTTTATTTGAGGTATAAAAAGTGTAGAATAAATTAGATCCTAAAAATGAATAAAGAAAAAGAAACTTTTATTATATTTTGGACCCTTATCTCCTCCTACTTTATTTCTTGTCGGCCTAGACATCAAGATGCCTAGGTCTCAAGGTTCAGGATATGTTATTCTTTTTATTTTCTTTTTTTATTTCTATAATTTTGGCATTAAAAACAGTATTCTATACAACATTTATACAATAAAGCGTGAATGTTAAATTATGCAAATTAAGGGTATTTACATGCATTTACTAGGTTTTTAAGGCCAAAATGATAGAATAAAGGTGATGGAATGGAGATTCATCACCCCCTCTATACTTGCATTTGCTAGTCTCTAGCAAACACTTATGTAATAATTGCAAAATTTAAAAACGAAAGAAAAGAAAAAGAAAGAAATTGGATTAAGTTTAATTATCAAACTTGTCTCCACAAAATCAAAGTTTGGAGCTTAAGTCGGACCTTTGAAATTTTAATACGAGCAAAACCTTATTGGGAATCAGATTTGAATCCAATAGCCTTCGAGAATCCCAAAACTTTGCTCAAGTCTCCAAAACTACCAGGTCAGAATATTTCAACTCATACGCAAACCCTTATGACTATGAATCTAACTTGTACAATGTAAGTGATAGTGACTCCCCTCAATTGAAATGACGAAGAGATTAACTTCTCCAGCATGACAACCAGTGATTCCCCAATCCAGCAACTCTTTCCTCGAGGAGTGAGGTATTCCCTTCTAAGTTCAAGTGACAACCGACTCAAGAGGAGGGGGTAAAGAGAAGAATAGATGATAGCCAGTGTAGCTACATATCCTAGGATACAAGATCGGTGTATTTAAGTCATCCAGCTGCAGGTTCACATGATTTGACTTTGAATCTCAAGCTTGCTTATAGACTATACAAATATATACACTCCGGCAGGCATTTTATTTTCAATCAGGCATGTCCACTTTTTCGGAGTTTGTGTTTGTCTTTTTGAAATACTATATACAATAACATTTACATAAGGAGTTTTCATGTTGATCCAGTAGACTATTGATGAATCTATGATTCATCACTCTAAAAGTTGAAAATAGAGCTTTGTTCCCGAGTAATTAGAGGCATATTTCTACTTATATTGCATGATTAGCATTCATGCATGCATTGATAACATTTGCATTTTAGCATTCATATTTGCATAAAATAAGAAGCCAATTTCACTTGTAAATATTCACCTATATATTTGATAAAATACCTTATTTGTATATATTTTATACTAACTCCGAATCTAATAAAATCAACTCCATAATGTATATATTACTAACACTAATTAAAGAAAAATATCAAAAAAATTACTAACTTGTAAAACTAACCAATAAAACCCCAATCCAAGTTTGAAACCATGAAACTTAAAATGTGCATATCTCTCTCATACAGCCTCCGATTTAGGTCTACTCACTTTTAAAGTAATATACATTCCAAGACCTTCGAAACAAGACCAATTTCATTAAAATCGGAGCTCGTATGCAAAACTTGGGTTTTGAGCCCCTTTTATACATTGTACATAATGACCGTTTTACCCCTGTATTTTCTCATTTTATTTACTTCATTATTAAAAATCCAAAAAATTAGATTAAATTGTAAATATTCTCCTCATATTTTCTCTATTTTTATTTTGACTTTTCTCTTATTGAAAAATGATAAAAAAATCACAAAAGATAAAATGCAGTATCTTATATCTATAAGGTACCACCCAAAAATACATTTTGTACAAATGCTTTCCTTTGATTTTCGGCCCTTTACAAAAGTTGTAGATCTCGTCGAGACGAGCAACTTTTGTGTTGACCACTTTTTGATTTAATCCCTTTTGTTATTTCTTTTTGATTTTCTTTACATTTAATCTTTGAATTTTCTGGGAGCGACATGTGGCCGCTCCTGTAGCCGCCACATGTCACCCCAATTTTTTATTTTCGGATTTATTTTTTACTATTTTCGGATTTATTATTATTACTATTTTACTATCATTATTTTAATCATTTTTAGTAGCCTACTATATTATTAAATAAATTATTTTAATCCTGTTTTACCTCTTCTCCTTTCTTTTCCCCCACTCCAAGCCACATCTTCTCCACTTCCTCCACCATTTTCTCCACTCTCTCCATCTCTTCTCTAACTCCATCCATCCTCTTTATAATCTCCTCCACTCCTGCATTCACAATCATCCACCGTTCTACAAGCGAGATAGGTTCTAGCTCCGTCAAAGCCGTGAGGTGACAGCTCCTTCTTCGACGTCGAGCGACGACAAGCCGAAGGCGAGATCCGAGGTGGAGAGATCAACCTCATCGCAGCCGCATCCAAGCTGCATAGCTTCTCCGAATTTTTGCCGAGTCGGATCGAGGCCACAACCGGAAGCCGCACTCCATGGCTCCATCTTCAGCGAATCACAGGTAAGTATTCTCTATCTTCACTTTGTCAAATTTTTATCTAACACTATTTGTTTATCTTGTTCATCACAAAACAAAAAAAACCACATCAATCACTCTAACACCATCATCACAATCACCTCATTTTTATCACCACCAAAATATTTTCATTCACCTCCATCATTCATCACTATCATTTTTTTACATCATCACCCTTGCATACATTCACAATCATTACCACTTGCAAATTTTATTTCCTGTTGACATTAAAAAAAATACAACAAAAAAATCAAAAAAAAAATAATAACAGAACAGGGAGGAAGCAGCTCCACGCCGCCGCCCCCCTGCCTGGACGACTGCCTGCAGCGGCCGCAGCCCACTCTCCTGGCCGGCACCGCTGCCCTGTGCACCGCCTCTAATGGCGGCGCTCCACCACGACACGCCGCGCGCCACCAGTCCTCCTCGCCGTGCACGAGCCCCACAGCCTCCAGATCCACGGCCCTCCGCCCGCTGGCCCTACTCCTCGTAGCGCGAGCAGCCCCAACGGCGGCCGCCCGTCTCCTCCACCCCGTCTTAGGGAGTCGCACGCAACTCCAGGCCACGGCACCACCACGGTCGTGCTCCGCCGGCCCCGCTTCAGATCCCGGCCGCCCCTCTCACCACCGGCGCGTGGCTGCCGCCCACGCGCAGCCGTGCGACGGCCGCCGCCCCGGTCGATCTCGCTCCGCCTCGAAGCCGCGCCCGTGCCCTCCTGGTGTGACACCTCCACCGTTCGCCCGCGCCATCGCGGTTGCGCCCCTTCCTCCGCCTGCGCACTGCGCGCCGCCTCCTGCCGCACTCCAACGCGCCGCCGTGTGGCCAACCAGCACCGCCCTTCGCCCGTGCGCCTCGCTCCCGAGCCCGCCAGGCCATTAACGCGCGGCCCCGCCTTGCCGTGCTCCGCCGCGGCTGGACGCCGCCAACGCCAACCTCCCTCGCCATCGGCGCGCCGCCCGCACGCCGCCTCCCCGCCGCCCCTCCTCGCGACGTGCCGTGCGCCTCCAAGCCCCACTTGCCCTAGCCGACCCAAGGTCTTGTGTCGTATCTTGTGGGGGAAGAAAACTAAAAGGTCAAAAGTTTATTATTATTTATTTATTGTGAAATTTGCGTATTCTGCCCGTCAAGTTTGTTAATTTGCAAAAGTGCCCTCAGGCACATTTCAGTTCATTTCATTTTGATTCTGTATTGCACAGACACCCCTAGCTTCAAGTATTAATTTGGACTATTATTTTGCATCATTTTATTCAATGAAAAATAGCTTGTTGTAGAGAAACTAAATCTTTATCTCCTGGCTATTTATTTGCATTTTTGTGAGCATTAGATATTTTATTAAAAATCAGAGATTGAAATTGAGTCATGCTTTGCCCATTTATATTCTGAAATTCGCATAGACATATTTATTGCTCTAAAAATTGTGAAAAAATTGTACTTGATGCCTCTAAGTGTGCTTTAATTACTGTCCAAGTTTCGTCCAATTAGGAATTGTCTTGTGCGTAAAATAAATTCTAGGGTGATTTCTGTAATTGATTTTTAATTAATTCCACGAATAATATTTTTGTGAAATTTCAAGTCTCCTGTATTCCTTATTGAAACATCTACTTGAGATAATTCAATATATGGATAATTTAACTTCGTGGATTTATTAGAAATTGAATACTCATAATCACTCTATTTTCAGTAAAAAAATTCATAAAAAATCATAAAGTGTCAGAAAAATCCAAAAATATTAGTATAGCTTCATATTATCATATTTATCTTCCAGTAAATTTTTCATAATTTTTGCATATCATTTGCACGTAAAATTGCATAAAAACCCCAAAAAAGTTTGCATTTTTCATGTGTGCATTGTAAACCCAAAAATTCCAAAAAAATACATTTGCGTTCATCATTGGATTAGGTTTACAGGAAAAATAAAATTTGGCCAATTTGGACTAATTTTATATAAAAATTAAATTTGGCTAACTTGTTGATTTTCTTAATAACCTAGTCCATTCATATATTGCATTTGGCATTGTATCGCATAAAAAATTACAAAAAAAAAGTCCCACTTGGAAAACCGCAATCTAATTCATCTAACTTGATCTCGAGTTGTTCCTTTGCCTCCTTGAGTCAACCCTGGGGCTTGTCCAGGCTAAATAAACATAAAACCGCATATTAATTTGATTCGACGATTTATCGATTTGTGCGGTTAATTTTTGATCGACGCGGATCTATCCGACTGCAACTCACTAGTCAATCATACAACATAGAAAGGGTAGAACCGCGGTTCGTCAAATGGCGTCGTTGCCGGGGAGGCAAACGGCTTAGGATCACTTTAGAAAAGTTAGATTAACATTTTCCAATCACTCGGGTAGTCTGACCCCCGAGCCATCTTGTAATTATCCATTTTTTCCTTAATTGTTTTTCTGATCATTCTGTATATATCTCTCTGACATAATTTCATTCTTTTTTGTGCGAGGGCCCGGTGGACTTGGAGCGGCTTTCTTGAAGTCGACGCATCTCGAAGTGCATCGGAGGCCGACGGTTCGTGGATCAAGTCGGTTGTTGGACATCAAAAAGATTTTTGTAAAAAAAAGAGAGAGAGTTTCTGCATCATTTCCAGCGGTTCCCGTTTGGGTTCTCGCGAGTGTAAACATAGTGGAACCGTGTCCCCGTCTGCTGTGTGGCTTGAATTTTAGACTAGGCTTGCACTAGCGGCTCCTCGAGCCACTCTAGGATTTGCTTGTGCTCGTAAATCTTTAGGACCACACATCACACATAAAAGATGCACTTAGACCGCAGGACTTAGCCAAATTAACTTGTTCTTCACTCGCTAATAGAAATGCCTGTCTAGGAGCGACTTTTCATCGTCTGCATTCATTTGTTTAAAATTTCAACTCAGTCTTGCATCCTGCATTGTAGAGAGCTGGAGGCACTATAAGTCTTCTTACTCAAGCATTCATCATTGTTTTTCGATTGCATCGGCTTTTTCCGATTCTCTCTCTCGGTTTTCTAACCTAGGATAAAGGAATTGGGATTGGACGGTAGACGTGATTGCTTGTGTGGATTAATATCAGTAATAACTAATCTCTAAAATCGGGACTGCTAATTGAATTGGACCAAAAAAATTGACTAAAATTAACCCTTGTTTGCGAGAGAGTAACCCCGACCTTGTTTTCAGGCTGAGTGAGGGTACTTGAGTGTGTGTGAACACCTTAAGATAGAGCCCAAATCCCCGCCTTCCATATCACGGGCCAACTGATCCTAGCAAATATCACGAGTTGGATACTTTTAGCTCATTGACAAGTACCAAGTAGCCTCCGCCTTCGCGGGTAGATAGGGGCGAACCAGCGGTACTCTGCGACATGGCCTAGCTTTGTCAGCCTCCGCCTGCTTGCAGGTAGATAGGGGCACGTCTTTGAGTCCCCAACTCCGGATAGGAGCGAAGAAAGGGAGGATCGGCGGTATCTTAGGCGACAGGTTAAACAGGGAAGACGCATCTGGCTCTGAGTCGACTTCCCTATAGGCCGCGTAAATCCTTGCTATCTTGCTTGAAAAATCACACTTAAAATTAACAAGATTAATTGGACTCGGTTTCGGGTCCTTCACCGTGTTGAGTGTGAATTCAGGGTTTGCTCTTGCGTTTGTCTTCGTGTCTGTCCGTGTGTATTATCTTGCGTAATTGCGCATTTTCTACCTCGCTCTACTTACATTCATTATCTTCTCTTCAAGATGTCGGGATATTGGTCCCCATACCCTGAGACCTCTGGTCATTCCTCATCGATCATATACCGATCATCTTCTCATTCTTCCATGTATCCTCCGCCGCCCACGGGAGACCCTTACCCGTGGTCAGCTCCACCTCAATCCGATTATGAAGTCAGAACTTCGACTGACTTCTCCACTTCTTCGCATTTCTCACCTACTCCATATTCTAGCTCCACGGATCCACTTCCACCTTGGGCTGACTGTCCTTACTCCCGAGAGCTTGCAGGAATCAAAGACTCAAATGAAGAGCAAGCCACTGCTGAGACAGATGATTGGCAAAATTATATGCCCCCACATACTTCACCCCAAGTAGGGACCACACCATAACTCATATATACACATCCCGACTTAAACTTAGGGCATAACACGGTCGATCGAACAAGCCGAATGGAGAGGCCTGAACATCATGATTTCCCAGACTTGATTGACTTTAGTGATCAAGCCTCCATTAACCAGCCTTCATTTGGAGAGCCTATACAAGATTGGACTCATGACCTAGACTTATCAGTCCCTGTTTCATTGACTCCGTCATATGAGGCTCCGACCGATATTTGCCATTTGGATAGTCCATACTCAACCCAGCATTACATGCCAGAGTCAAGGTATGTTGAGTATGAGACCCCAATATCTCAGCAGTATCCTCCACTTGAGCAGAACTCTCCCATGATTTGTCATGAGAATTTTGTGGAGGATGACATATCTAGACTTATTAAGAAAAATGAATCATTTGGTAACGAGTTGAGAGATGTCATGGGAATATTACAATCAATTTCTGCCAGCCTGGGTATAAAAGTGAGAAAAGACATGAGTAGTTTTGAGGTTGAAAACAAAGCAAACATCAGGGAACCCACACCGTTTGTACAGCTGGAGTCCATTCTATCTCCCTCTTCTACTAACCACTTGCCCTCCAATCAAGAGTCTGATCATTCATCCATCAAAAACACCAAAAAAATTGAAAAACCAAAAATTCACATAAAAATTGAAAATGAAAATGATTTAAAAAAATTGGATTCCACCCTAAGGGAAGCACTTGATGATGAATTGATCTTTAAACTTCCCTTAATAAAGGCCATAGATCACTTCCCCGACCTCAAGAGATTTGTAAAGAGTAAATTGATGCCCAAGAGATCGGGTAAGAAGAGAACAAGGACTGAAAGACACATAGTGTCTATGGCCACATCCTTGGTGATGGGGAGAAAGACCAAAAGCCACAGAGTGAAGCGGTTGCCTAGGGTTGAATGTGAAATCAAAGACACCATTTTCACCCATGCAAGAATCGATGATGACTCACCTATAAATATCCTCCCGACCTCTGTGTTTGACAAGCTCAAACTCAGGCCAATCAGAAAGTCGAGAGAGATCGTTCAGCTGGCTGATCGATCCATCAAACGGTCTAGAGGAAATATTTCAGTCATCGTTACTTTCCAAGGAGCTCTACTCCAGGTCGACTTCACGATCATTGACATCGAGCACCGAGGAGAGTTTACCCAGTCTCCGATTATTCTCAGGAAGCCGTTCTTAGCATCAGCTAAAGCGTCTATAGATTGCGAGACTCGAGAGATCGATTTCTCAGCATTGGGAGCACTCCGACCTCACCCATTCTTTGATACACTTTACTCTAAGGTAACCCGCACATCCGCTGACAGTCGTGACCATCGAGAGGTAGATGAGTCCCACCTCTCTGCTACACCGGAGAGACCGACTGCCCGGACGATCATTGGTTCTGAGACTCCCCACACCTCCACTTCATCAACTGCTTGCACTACCACCAGGACAGCTTCTAAGGAGGACTCAAGATCAGAAGCTATCATTAAGACGGACATGACCTTTGTTGATTGCTTTGACCATTTTGATGATCCGACACAAGAGCCCAATAATGCCAAGCCAACTAAGACCATTAGCACTTTCCCGAGCCGTGTGCTGACCCTTCAAGAATATTATAATCTATATGGTGACTCGTCTGATGAGGAACCCGTGGTCAGCACCACGCCACGTACCGGACCTTCAAAGGAAACAACCAAGATTAAATTGACTCCACATAAAAACACGGTTGCTCCCTCCTCTAGTCGGCTATCTAGTGAGAGGAAGTCGAGAATTGATTCCTCGAGATGTTCCCACGAACCTCTCAAGGCGCGTCTCTATCATCTCCCTCTCAATGATTCAGATTCTAGAAAACCGACTAAGAAAGTTTCCTTCAACACACCGGAGAAGGAATTTTCTGAGGAGTCCTCATCTGGCCCGGACAAGGTAATTTATATGAGTGAGCTCAGTTCGGCTGTTCTCAAGCCTTATCTAAGCAAGCAGCCGTGTGTCGACCCTCGTTGGACGATCCCTACACCTCACTATTATTCATCTGAGGACAATTCCGACAGCGACACATATGTATATTATCCACCTCCTAGCGTCCGCAAGAAGGTTCGTCACAAACCTTCTTAATCCTTGTATATTCTCACTCTTTCTTGTATATACTTTTTCTCCCTCCCTCCCCAGTGATTCGAATCACTCGCCCCGACTCATCTCATTTCATTTTAAGACTATAATTAGGATAATCAAATCCTAAGTATAGGGGGGAGAGTGACCCGCATCCATTCATTGTACATCCTACAGATCACATCGGTTCTCATACTCACTCTTGTCCTATACTTAGACTGACCGGAGCCTAAGTATAGGGGGGACCGATGCCCGCCTTGTATATACTCATCCATTTCCCCTCTTCTCCTCGTTCTCCCCATTTTTTGATCTTATTCTACACTTAGGCTGCAAGAGCCTAAGTATAGGGGGGCGGTGCGACTTCTATACATTTTGTAATTTTAGCTCTCCTACGCTTAGCCCGAGCTATGTCTTTTTAGTCGCTTTTCGTGCTCTGAGGACATAGCACACGCTAAGTATAGGGGGCGTGTATATATTACATATATACTTTACCCATAGCTCGTACTTTCGCGTATTTTCGCGTATTTTTGTATATATTATGCAATAATTACGGGGTGGGTAAAAATTGAAAAAAAAATTGTACTATATGTATAATACTTGTATAAAAAGTTGTAAAATTCTTGTAAATTTGTTGTAAAATAGGATGTATATCAAAAAAAACTTGTATACTATGTATATTATGTACAAATTGTATCAACCAAAAATTATTGTAAATAACAAAAAAATGTTGTATAACAGAAAATAAAGGCTTCTTATTTACTCTTGCATATCATCCTTGCATTTCAAAAAAAAAGAGTCTTGCATTTCATTCATAGCATGTCATCTACACCTCATCTACATATCTTGCATATGCAAGGTGAAAAGTTAGTGGGTTCTGAACCAAGTTATGAGTAGATATTGAGGATGGACTTGATTTGACCTTAATCCACCTAATTTCAGAGGAACCTTATAGGAACTGGAGTTAAGATTTTTCAGGTCAGGTGACTTAATTCTTTGAGTCCGCAAGTCTATGTTCACATGTCATCTTGATTAGTCTAAGTAGAATATCTCGTGCACACGCATGATTCTTTTAGATAGTTGACCTAACTTGGACAAGCACAATGCACGTAGCTCTTCATTGATGAGGTGTTGAGGAAGTAGAATCCTTTAGCTTGGAGTAGCACACGGGTGGAAACATCCGTCCTCCTCTAGGGAGGGTAGTGCATCTCAACCTAGTCTGGTGGTGTTGAAGTCTAAGGACAGGACGCTGTGGGTTGCAATAATGCTTCAAAAGAGGGATAGTCTACTGGCTCAAGAGGAAAAACTCCTGATGTACATGCTGCACCTTGTATATAGTTCCAAAAAAAGAAAAAAAGAAGAAAAAAATGCAAGAACTCCAAAAAAATAGAGACATGCCACAAAAAAACAAAAAACAAAAAAAAATATTGCCTGTTGGAGTATGTATACTAGCAAGAAGTCTGCAGCTGGTTGACTTGGCTACACTGGTCAGGCAACCCGGGATAGGTTAGCTACACTAGCTACCATCCATTCTTTATTCTTTTCTCTACCCCCTCCTCTTGAGCAGGTCGCACTTGAACTTAGAAGGGAATACCCCGCTCCTCGAGGAAAGAGTTGCTGGACCAGGTTATTGAGTTACCTTATTAGAGGAGGCTGGTTCTGAGCCATTTCTGATGTGGAGAGCTATATCTCACTTACACAGTACAAGTAAGAATCATAGTCATCAGAAATTTGCGTTTGAGGATTTGTTCTGACCTGACTGTTGAGGCGTCTTGAATAGAAGACTTGTGGAACTTGAAGTCTGTTAGGTCTTAAGTTCAGATCCCAATAAGGTTCCGCCACACAATTAATCCAAAGGTCGAGTCAAGCTCCATTTTCACCTTTTGTTCATGACCTTGATATGGAACCCAAAATCATTTCACTCTTGCATTTCATTTAGTTGCTCGGGGACGAGCAAGGTTTAAGTATAGGGGGTTGATGAATCTATGATTCATCACTCTAAAAGTTGAAAATAGAGCTTTGTTCCCGAGTAATTAGAGGCATATTTCTACTTATATTGCATGATTAGCATTCATGCATGCATTGATAACATTTGCATTTTAGCATTCATATTTGCATAAAATAAGAAGCCAATTTCACTTGTAAATATTCACCTATATATTTGATAAAATACCTTATTTGTATATATTTTATACTAACTCCGAATCTAATAAAATCAACTCCATAATGTATATATTACTAACACTAATTAAAGAAAAATATCAAAAAAATTACTAACTTGTAAAACTAACCAATAAAACCCCGATCCAAGTTTGAAACCATGAAACTTAAAATGTGCATATCTCTCTCATACAGCCTCCGATTTAGGTCTACTCACTTTTAAAGTAATATACATTCCAAGACCTTCGAAACAAGACCAATTTCATTAAAATCGGAGCTCGTATGCAAAACTTGGGTTTTGGGCCCCTTTTATACATTGTACATAATGACCGTTTTACCCCTGTATTTCTCATTTTATTTACTTCATTATTAAAAATCCAAAAAATTAGATTAAATTGTAAATATTCTCCTCATATTTTCTCTATTTTTATTTTGACTTTTCTCTTATTGAAAAATGATAAAAAAAAATCACAAAAGATAAAATGCAGTATCTTATATCTATAAGGTACCACCCAAAAATACATTTTGTACAAATGCTTTCCTTTGATTTTCGACCCCTCACGAAATTTGTAGATCACGTCAAGACGAGCAACTTTCGTGTTGACCACTTTTTGATTTAATCCCTTTTGTTATTTCTTTTTGATTTTCTTTACATTTAATCTTTGAATTTTCTGGGAGCGACATGTGGCCGCTCCTGTAGCCGCCACATGTCACCCCAATTTTTTATTTTCGGATTTATTTTTTACTATTTTCGGATTTATTATTATTACTATTTTACTATCATTATTTTAATCATTTTTAGTAGCCTACTATATTATTAAATAAATTATTTTAATCCGCTTTTACCTCTTCTCCTTTCTTTTCCCCCACTCCAAGCCACATCTTCTCCACTTCCTCCACCATTTTCTCCACTCTCTCCATCTCTTCTCTAACTCCATCCATCCTCTTTATAATCTCCTCCACTCCTGCACTCACAATCATCCGCCGTTCTACAAGCGAGATAGGTTCTAGCTCCGTCAAAGCCGTGAGGTGACAGCTCCTTCTTCGACGTCGAGCGACGACAAGCCGAAGGCGAGATCCGAGGTGGAGAGATCAACCTCGTCGCAGCCGCATCCAAGCTGCATAGCTTCTCCGAATTTTTGCCGAGTCGGATCGAGGCCACAACCGGAAGCCGCACTCCGTGGCTCCATCTTCAGCGAATCACAGGTAAGTATTCTCTATCTTCACTTTGTCAAATTTTTATCTAACACTATTTGTTTATCTTGTTCATCACAAAACAAAAAAAACCACATCAATCACTCTACCACCATCATCACAATCACCTCATTTTTATCACCACCAAAATATTTTCATTCACCTCCATCATTCATCACTATCATTTTTTTACATCATCACCCTTGCATACATTCACAATCATTACCACTTGCAAATTTTATTTCCCATTGACATTAAAAAAAATACAACAAAAAAATCAAAAAAAATAATAACAGAACAGGGAGGAAGCAGCTCCACGCCGCCGCCCCCTGCCTGGACGACTGCCTGCAGCGGCCGCAGCCCGCTCTCCTGGCCGGCACCGCTGCCCTGTGCACTGCCTCTAACGGCGGCGCTCCACCACGACACGCCGCGCGCCACCAGTCCTCCTCGCCGTGCACGAGCCCCACAGCCTCCAGATCCACGGCCCTCCGCCCGCCGGCCCTACTCCTCGTAGCGTGAGCAGCCCCAACGGTGGCGCCCGTCTCCTCCACCCCGCCTCAGGGAGCCGCACGCAACTCCAGGCCACGGCACCACCACGGCCGTGCTCCGCCGGCCCCGCATCAGATCCCGGCCGCCCCTCTCACCACCGGCGCGTGGTTGCCGCCCACGCGCAGCTGTGCGACGGCCGCCGCCCCGGTCCATCCCGCTCCGCCTCGAAGCTGCGCCCGCGCCCTCCTGGTGCGACACCTCCACCGTTCGCCCACGCCATCGCGGCCGCTCCCCTTCCTCCGCCTGCGCACTGCGCGCCGCCTCCTGCCGCACTCCAACGCGCCGCCGTGTGGCCAACTAGCACCGCCCTCCGCCCGTGCGCCTCGCTCCCGAGCCTGCCAGGCCATTAACGCGCGGCCCCGCCTTGCCGTGCTCCGCCGCGGCTGGACGCCGCCAACGCCAACCTCCCTCACCATCGGCGCGCCGCCCGCACGCCGCCTCCCCGCCGCCCCTTCTCGCGACGTGTCGTGCGCCTCCAAGCCCCACTTGCCCTAGCCGACCCAAGGTCTTGTGTCGTATCTTGTGGGGGAAGAAAACTAAAAGGTCAAAAGTTTATTATTTATTTATTGTGAAATTTGCGTATTATGCCCGTCAAGTTTGTTAATTTGCAAAAGTGCCCTCAGGCACATTTCAGTTCATTTCATTTTGATTCTGTATTGCACAGACACCCCTAGCTTCAAGTATTAATTTGGACTATTATTTTGCATCATTTTATTCAATGAAAAATAGCTTGTTGTAGAGAAACTAAATCTTTATCTCCTAGCTATTTATTTGCATTTTTGTGAGCATTAGATATTTTATTAAAAATCAGAGATTGAAATTGAGTCATGCTTTGCCCATTTATACTCTGAAATTCGCATAGACGTATTTATTGCTCTAAAAATTGTGAAAAAATTATACTTGATGCCTCTAAGTGTGCTTTAATTACTGTCCAAGTTTCGTCCAATTAGGAATTGTCTTGTGCGTAAAATAAATTCTAGGGTGATTTCTGTAATTGATTTTTAATTAATTCCATGAATAATATTTTTGTGAAATTTCAAGTCTCCTGTATTCCTTATTGAAACATCTACTTGAGATAATTCAATATCTGGATAATTTAACTTCGTGGATTTATTAGAAATTGAATACTCATAATCACTCTATTTTCAGTAAAAAATTCATAAAAAATCACAAAGTGTCAGAAAAATCCAAAAATATTAGTTAGCTTCATATTATCATATTTATCTTCCAGTAAATTTTTCATAATTTTTGCATATCATTTGCACGTAAAATTGCATAAAAACCCCAAAAAAGTTTGCATTTTTCATGTGTGCATTTTAAACCCAAAAATTCCAAAAAAATACATTTGCGTTCATCATTGGATTAGGTTTACAGGAAAAATATAATTTGGCAAATTTGGACTAATTTTATATAAAAATTAAATTTGGCTAACTTGTTGATTTTCTTAATAACCTAGTCCATTCATATATTGCATTTGGCATTGTATCGCATAAAAAATTACAAAAAAAAGTCCCACTTGGAAAACCGCAATCTAATTCATCTAACTTGATCTTGAGTTGTTCCTTTGCCTCCTTGAGTCGACCCTGGGGCTTGCCCAGGCTAAATAAACATAAAACCGCATATTAATTTGATTCGACGATTTATCGATTTGTGCGGTTAATTTTTGATCGACACGGATCTATCCGACTGCAACGCACTAGTCAATCATACAACATAGAAAGGGTAGAACCGCGGTTCGTCAACTATCCCTCTTTTGAAGCATTATTGCAACCCATACTCTCTTGTCTTTAGACATCTATGCCACTGGACGTGTTGGGATGCACTTCACTCCCTAGACGAGGACAAATATTTCCACTTAGGGATGGGCATTGGGTTGGGCCAACCCAACCCAGCCCGAAAAGCCCGACCTGGCCCAAGCTTAAATAGATAATGGGCCGAGCTTGGGCCAAAGTATCGGGACTGATTTTTTTGGGTCGGGCTCGGGCTTAGCACGACCTAGCCCAATTCGGCCCGAGAGCCCGGCCTTATAGTATCCCACTACCCGATCTGAGGACCCAGCTCGACCTTAAGTTCTAAGTGGTGCTCCTTCATGTATCGATAATCCAACACATTAATGCTTCTATCTTTATGTCTTGCATTTAGTTTTTATTACGCAATTCATGACATGTGCTACTTTATAAGAATAATCACATCTTAACATGATTTTAATGTACATTATATGTAAACGAGTTCGTGAAGCAATTCTATATCTTTGGAAATTATTTTGGCCACATCCATGAAATCAAAAGAATTGTTAATATGTGATTATGATGATGAGCTGAAGTGATGTTCGTATTAGTAAACAAAAATCTTCAGGGACCTAGAACCAATAGATGGGTCAGCTCGACCCAGGCCCAACCCAATGGAATTGGATCGGGCCTGGGCTTGGACCGAACTAGAAAAAAATTTATGGGCCCAGACCCGACCCAAGGCTCGAATTTTTAAAATGGGTTTGGGCTTGCATCCTTCAAGGCCTCGCCCAGTCCAGCCCATGCCCATCCCTATTTCCACTTGTGTATGTCTCATACCGCCGAATCCAATCCCCTTGAAGAGGTCTGTTTCTACCCATGTTAATTCAATTAATGATTAAAATAAATATCTTGTCGTTCTTTGTAGTCAGGTAGAACGGACTGATCAAAAACCACTTTAATTAATGATGAGTTAATTACGAGCGACAGATTTAATTTATTTGGACAATCCCAAGGTCGAACTCAGGGAGGCAGTTATCTCCTTAGGTAAATTTTAAGCGAATTCAGAGGTCGGATTTTCAGAAGATTATTTTTGGTATTTTTTAGCAATTTTTATGCAATAAAGGACAAATAAATGTAATTTCAGGCCAGTTTTTACAGGTTAAATCAGAAATGTAGTCAAATGAAGTCCAAAAATTATGAAACTTGGCCAGAATATGACATGCAATGAAATAAAGCTACATTAATTTTTTTTAAATTTTTCTGACACTTTATGAATTTATTGTAAATAAAATATGAATGCAAGGTGATTTTTAAAAAATTAATTTTAATAAATTCCAGAACACATTATTTCCAGATAGAAAAATTATCTAGATAGATCTATGTTTGATGAATCAAGGAAAATTGATGAACCACAAATTCTATGTGACTTGGACCTATTAAAAATCAACTAAGAAAATCACTAACTAATTTATTCAGGTCTCGTGATACGTGCTAATGCAATGATTTTTGGGCACAAGGTAGAATATATTATCCTAAGTCTAATGTGATTTTATGGTGATTTTTGGAGCAACTAGGAATTTAATATGAATTAAAAGGCACACAGTAGACAAAATATGGAAAATTTTACCAATTTAATAATATTAAATTCCTAGGATGTCACAAAAATGAAACACGTGTCACATAATATAGAGGACAAGATAAGCAGCATCATGCAATTTTTAGAATTGAAAAATAATACCAAATGGATACATAAATATGAGTGCAAACATAGGGACCAATTTGCAAATACAGAAAATAAAATTACTGAAAATTAAACATGCTGACATGGACTTAAATGCAACTACCTATAATGCTAGGGGTATGTGTGCAAAATGTCCACATGAACACGTGTGCCTCATATGATGCTCCTAGCAGGGAATGATTTGTAATTTGACAAACTTCCAGGGCCCTCAGTACAAAATGCCCAGACCGCACATGAGGAATACGTGAGGTACTAGGCTCGGGAGGCGTTGGAGGCTCGGACTGCGACTCGGGTGCTCTGCAGGCTTGGGCGTGCAACAGGTTAGCTTCGGGAGCTCCGAGCCTAAGGGTCGGGGAGGAGGCTCGGAGGAAGCGACGTGGCGTGATATAGACCATTCGATCAAGATGATCAAATGGTTGCTGAAGCGGGAGACGTGGAGGGATGCGAGGCGTCCGATCCTTGCAAGATCGGAGGGCTGCTGTAGGTCGGAGGCTAGAGCGACGTGGCAGGATAGGGAGCGTTGGATCCTTCTGATCCGATGGAGGCTGGGCGCGGGCGACGTGGCCCGATCAAAGCCATCCAATCATGAGGATCGAACGGCTACTGTGCTTCGTGTTCCTCCGGTCCGCCGCCTCCTGCGGCAGATGTGGTTGGGCTCCGGTGAACCCCCTTAGCTCCGCCGCCTCGATTCTCGTTCGATGCTGCTCTCCGAAGGCTCCTAAGCAGCAGGGGACGATCGTGGAAGCTTCGCGGAGCGACCGGAGCGTCTGGACGATGCGGAGGTGGTCCACAGGTCGGAAGCGACGAAGCTCGATGCAACTCCGACTACGCTTCCGATTAATGAAAGAAATGGTACCTACAGGGGTTAGTTTCTATAGCCGAGGCATGCAGCGTGTTTGTGAGGTGAGTGCGAGTGCAGCGGGAGGCCTGGAGCGAAGTGAAGGTGGTTCGGTGGTGCTCCTCCGCCGTGGTGGCAGAGCTAGTAGTCGAGAGTGGTTCGATGCGTCGTTGGACTGAATGAAGTAGATCGCGAAGATCAGAGCTTCGAGGTGAAGCTCGATGGATAGTCATGCGAGAGCAGGAGTGATCGGAGGAGGCGGAGAAATTACGAGAAAAAAACAAAGAAAAAGAATAAGGAAATCGGAGGGGGAATGGAGGATGCTACTTGGGGATCGAGGCTCGGAGAGGAGTTCCTGGTCTTCGCTCGAAGGTCGGTAGAGGTCCTGAGCTCAAGAAGCTCGCTGGAGGCACTGTGACACGACGCGACGGAGCCATGGATCTCGCCGGCAGAATACACCCTTATTCGCTCGATTTCTCCCAAAATTTCTCTCGCCAATCAAGAGCTAAGAGCTCAGGGGAACCTTCTGCTAAGGCGGATAGGATCGAAGGTCGATGGGGGCAGAGTATTTATAGGTCGGAGGTGAGGTTGCAGGTGACGGAGGGTGAGGTTTAGTGGAGGTCGTGGAGCGACGATGACAGTCTTCATGGAAGTTGTGGTGTCTGGCGAGGATAAGGGAGTTATGGGCTATGTAGTAGCGGTGATAAGGGGGCGGAGAGGAAGGCTAGAGTGGGGTCAAAAATAGGAAGGGGTCGGTGAACACGCGAGGTGGAGATCGTGGGAGAGAGGGCGTGCGGGAGGTAGACGTCGGGAGGTGTCGGAGGCTCAGACTGTAGGTCGGGTGCTCTGCAAGCTCGGGCGTGCTTCGGGTTAGCTTCGGGAGCTCCCGAACCTAAGAGTCGGGGAGGAGGCTCGAAGGAAGTGACGTGGCGTGATATAGACCATTCGATCGAGATGATCAAACGGTTGCTGAAGCGGGAGACGTGGTGGGATGCGAGGCGTCCATCCTCGCGAGATCGGAAGGCTGCTGTAGGTCGGAGGCTAGAGCGACGTGGCAAGATAGTGAGCATTGGATCCTTCTGATCCGATGGAGGTGGGTCACTGGCGACGTGGCTCGATCAAAGCCGTCCAATCGTGAGGATCGAACGGCTATTGTGCTTCGTGTTCCTCCGGTCTGCCGCCTCCAACGGCGGACGTGGTTGGGCTCCGACAAAGCCCCCTTAGCTTCGCCACCTCGATTCTCGTTCAATGCTGCTCTTCGGAGATTCCTAGGTAGCTGGGGACGATCGTGGAAGCTTTGCGGAGCGACCGGAGTGTCTAGATACGAAGTATATACGACACCCCTTTACTTAGCTTGAGCTATGTCCTCATATATTAGAGAAAAAAGAAGACATAACTCGTACTGAGTATAGAAAGTCTAAAGAATAAACAAATAAAGAAATGAGAAGTCGACTGTAGCCCCTATACTTAGGATCAAATAATCCTATGTATAGTATACTGTATAGAAAAGCAGAGAGGGTCAAGGGTGGAAATGAACAGATTGTACTCAGACTGTCTCCCCCTATACTTAGGGTAAGATATCCCTAAGTATAGAGAAAAGAAGAGACGGTAGAGAGGATTAAATAATGAAAGAACTCAAGGTGCACACCCCCTATACTTAGAACAAAGTGCGTCCTAAGTATAGAAGATCGACAAAAAGGGGTGACACCTTTTTGGTAGAGAAAGAAAAATGAAAATGAAAAGAAGAAAAGAGAACTGAAGATAGAATAAGAAATTTGAATAGCTCGGGGTGGACATCCCCCTATACTTAGGACAAAGTACGTCCTAAGTGTAGCAATGATGAAGGGGATGACACCTTTTAAGTAGAAAATTAAAAATAAAAAGGAAAAGAAGAAAAGAAGAAAATAGATGAAGACAGAAGACGAGATTGAAAAGAATGTATGCATCACTCCTATACTTAGGGTAAAAGAGCCCTAAATATAGGCAACGTCAAGAGTGATAAAACAGAACGAAGAATGAACACTCAACTCGTTGAAGAGAGAGGTTTTGTCGATGGTCTAGATATGCCTCACAAAAGGCAGAGGCATAGTCGAAGTGTTGACCGCTCAACAATCCTAATCCAATTAAACAATCAACCCACGATTAAAGATTAAGCAATACAGGAAAAGTAGATCAAAACTTATTACAAACCCTACAAAGAAATGTGTATAATGACAAGTGGAGTACGGTGTCGAATGATGAACGTTAAAAATTTGCCTCTTCAATAGTCGTAAATTGTAGTATATGAGGCGAAAAACGATTCGACAAAACTATAATCTTTGAATGTTGTGAAAAATTTATACTTGGCAAGTCTACCAAGGTCGAACACAGGGACACAAGCTACTTTATCTATTTATCAAAATTTATCAATTAAATGTATGAGTAAATAAATCCTTACTTTTAGGTTGTGCGTGCATTGCAAAATGCTAAAATGCATAACAATTCAATTATATGATGCATGTAATTTTTAGTTTATTTTCAATGCAATTGAATGATATGCAATGCATAATATATGAATAAATACAAAGAATATGCATGCTCAATATTAATCACAAAATGGCCTACAAGTCATGAGCACGGAGTAAGATTTGAAATCAGAGTCAAATTGCGCATAAAAGTTACGAACAAATCTTTCGTAATTATATTAGTAGTTGCGAATATTTTTCAATTGATTTGATATGTTCATTGATTCTAACATTCGGTAATAATTATATTAGTTATAATATATCATTAATTAACTAACACGGATTGAGGGAAAAATCTTCCGTACGACTAAGCCTCTTAAGGAATATTTAATTATAAGATTAAGTTGGCTTCGAGTAACTTCCTTAAATTAAGGTTTTCTTAAATTGGGGTTTTTGGTTGGTCGAGAAGGTCAGAATGATGCTATTGTTATAACGATATGTTATTGATTATACTTATAATTATGATCTGTTGTTATGTTAATGTTTTTGATTTGAAAATGGCTAGAAATATTATAAGAAATAACGTGTATGATCTAGTAACTTCAATTGGAAATTTAGGCTTCATTGGGTAGATGGCGTACACCGGTATATTCCTCGTTCCAACCCTCTTAACTTGGGTTGGGATTGCTTGTATTGATCCTATAATTTCTTTGGTATAATATTTTTTAACTATATCCAAAAAAATTTATTAACATAAAAATATATTATAATCATTAAAAAATTAATATAGCACATAATCAATGTAATATCACATCACAATTATTACTCCAACCCTCTCAACCCTCTAAACAGCTACTATTCACAAGGGATATCCCAATCCAACCCAACCCAGTTACCAAAGAATTGTCAATTCACCCCTTGGTAAGCTAGTTGTCTAGAATATACTGCGTGTTTGATCTGGGTTATCTCCACTTCTACTCATGCATTGTTGGATTGAAATTAGTTATATGGATACTGCATTCCTTTGATATAATATTTTTCTACCCATTTTCAAATCAAAAAGTTGACATCAAAAACACATTATAATCATAAAAATATCGAATAATGGTATTCGTTGTTGTATTCATTGCAATGAATTATATAACAATAATTATTCGTTGCCTTTTTTTAATAGTTGCTAAATTTGGCAATGATTAGTGCGAATTTTAACGAATAATTCAACGAAAACATCGTTGTTATATGAACATTTGACAACGAATATGATATTCGTTGCTAACTACAAGTACAAAAGATGATTTCGCAACGAATAATATTCGTTGTTATATCTTTAACATCGGAAGATAGGGTAACAAATGTTCAAATTATTTATTGTCTTAGGTCCAGTTTCTTGTAGTGAACACGTAGATAATATGACACCACATCACAGTTACTATTCCAACCCTCCTAACCATTCAAACATCTACTATTCAGAAAAAGATTGCTCATTTGATTAACCCTTTGATAGGAGGTTACTCCGGTCCCCAGCCGATCTTGTTATCAATAAAAGAGTTAGGTATCCTAGACATTACCCTAACAAATATAAATTGAGCATCTTGTAGTTAGTTCAGCACTAATTTTAATTCCTATTTAAGAAATATATACTAAAAAAACTTGTGGAGCAAGGACAAAATAGGGGATTCACTGCTCTTGACCTAGATGTTGAGATTGCACTTTTACGATTTGATTACGCTCTACTCATCTTCCTATTTTATGACGAGGAGATATTTAAGGCTTGAAAATCTTCTCACTTATATCAAGTCTTAAAATTAATAAAATTAAGTCCTATTTGCATTATCTAAACCTCAACTAATCGGAGGAAGCATCCATCCAATCCCATTTTGATTAGACTATTGGGGAATTTTGATAAACAACTTGAGTTTTCCTTTGATCGAAGAATCTTAAAATAAATAATTTGCTACAATTGATCGATAAGTTTCTCAGAAGCTGTGTAAAGTCACGGTTTTAGGTCTTCGGTTCATTATCGAAGAAAACTGGTCCTGACAACTTGTTGAGTTCAGGTCCGAATGGAACCGATGACAACCACCCAAAATGCTTAAGCCCAAGTTGGCAACTAGTAATCCCCACCACTTATAAACCACACTCACACTTTGTGAGTTTTAGATGTGGGACTATCTTTTGGGGTATGGATGTTACAAGTTGAGTAGTTGGAAGGTTAGTAAAGGTCACACTCTTAATTTCTATTTTTGATTCCTCTCTCTCTCTCCACGCACTTTTAAGACTCAATCTTTTGAAATATGCCACTAAAAATAAACGAAATAAGATGAATTTTATTTTGCAACGTAAACATAAATTTCAAGCACAAACATTTCATGGCTTGGAAAAAATATATTTCAACCCAAAGAAAATAATTGGTTTGGTATTTTGGATCTTGAAAACTTCAACAACTCCATGCTATTAAAAACATAATAACCGTTATTGAAGGAAGAAATCCACTTTAAAGGGATCATTACTTCAATAAATTGAGGGCATAATAGTCGTTTGTTAGAAATAGGACCATTACTTGGACTCTAGCCTTAAGTAAATTGAGGGCTCCAAATAATTGATAATCATTCAAGAGGTTTACATCGAAACAGAAGGCAAGCGGGCAACAAGCTGCGCCGCTAGTCCTTTTTGAATTGCAAATAATTGGTTTTCCAATCTCCAAACGAGAGTGATTCTTAGATCATAGTATCAAGATGATCAACTAAGAAATCTCATATCCCTTATAAACTTAGGTGGTGATGATGCTTTTACAAACTTCCCATGGGGGCAGGAAGGAAAATTTCAAGCAAGTAAACAAGCACATATACTACTACCCATTACATCAAGGATGCACTCCTCAAATTTCAACAATCTTCTTGGAAACCTTTATTTCATCCCATTGTCTCCTTTTTACTTCGACCCATCCAACATAGTAAACACGACACTCAAGATTGTCTTCATAAACGTAGATTCTCTTAGGGCCCGTTCGGTTCGGGAATAAGGATGGGGAATAAGGAGAATAAGGGTCTATTCTTTGTTCGACTGAAGTAGGAATAAGGAGAATAAGGTGAAATAAAGATAGGTAAGGTGGGATAAAGATAGGAATAAGAGTGAAATAGGATGGAATGAGGAGGAATAGTCGAACCACAGGAAACCGTGTCGGAAGGAGAATAGGCCCCTTATTCCCGAGCCTATTCTTCAAACGAACAGACCCTGTCAAGAGATTCCTCCTATCTGCCCAACCCTGCAACCAAACGAACCCTTAGGTCAAGAGATTTCTCCTATGCAAATAAAAGAGGAAATTTGGGATCACCTACTTTGCCATTGTAAAATTTCTTTACAACTATTCTTTCAGCTGGGGTCTGCCTACATGTATTTATTTTCTTCACATAATCTTTGATCCTTGTAGAAATAAGACAAATTGTGGATACTTGTTGTAAGTAAGCTAAGGTGGGGGCTATTTGGTAACTCTAATGAAAATAGATGTGCAAATGAGCTTTTGAAGGAAATGAAATCTGTACAAAAATTTTGATTTCTGATCTAAATTATTTTCTTTGGTTTCGTGTAAACGCAACTTAATCGCTTCTAACGCGTTTGGGTTCTTGGCTTGATTTTTTTCATATTTGATAGATTTGGAAAGCACGATCAAATTTGAGCACATGTCGATGCTGGTCCCCAAGTAAGAAGTTGATGCATGCCTTTTACCTCCAACCAAGTAACTGCTTGCAACCTCGACAACAATTGTCAGGACTAGACCCAAAGGAGGGATTGAAAAGAAGGCAAGGTAGGAATTAAGAAAGTCGGGAATCTCAATCGACTAACGACCAGTGGTATCAACATACTTACCATGTTTGGTATCTTGGTTGGTTGAGTCGGGATATCCTCCTGTGAATAGTAGTTGTTTGGAGGGTTTGGAGGAGTGGAATGATAATTTTGATATGATGTGACATTGATTGTGTGTTATATTAAATTTTTAATGATTATTATTTATTTTCATGTTAATAATTTTATTTGAACATATCTAGAAAATATTATACCAAAGAAATTGTATGGTCAATACAAGTAATTCCAACCCAAGTTGGGAGGGTTGGAATGAGGGATATACCGGTGTATCAAGCAACCAAATAGGCCCTTAGTTGATGGCAGTCACGTAGGTAACTATTTATTGAAGATTAGTCAAAAATAGAAATAATAATGAACAGAATGCAAGGGTAAAAGAATATAAACAATTTAACATATTGCAAATGGGGTTATATGTGATTGCCCCTAACATGGATGCTCCCACCTTATTTTCGTAATTTTTTTATTTTTTTGAAAAATATCACAATGTATATTCATCCCTATATCTCTCCTATATACCATTCGAATTTCGTCAGAAACAGAGACTTCTACGGCCTCCATCAAGACAGTCATTTTTTAACGGTAACAGAATTTTTTAAATCGACATCATCTCGATGGAGGCCGTAGGAGTCTCCGTTTCTGACGAAATTCGAATGACATATAGGAGGGATATAGGAATGAATATACATGACGATATTTTTAAATAAAAAATAAAAAATTTTGACTAAAAATAAGACAGGGACAACCCCATTTTTTCCTTGCATATGGGTGCGTACTAAATTTGCAGAGAATTTAAAAATTATAAAAACGCCCACCGTGGGGCTCGAACCCACGACCACAAGGTTAAGAGCCTTGCGCTCTACCAACTGAGCTAGACGGGCATTTGGTTATTTTATTTTTTTTACATTTAACACAAACTTTCTATTCAACTTAGCTCACATATTAATATTTATTTGGACAAAAATAGCATTCCATAATACAATGGAGAATATATTAAACGGAGTGAACTTATTTTTTTTACTTTAGACAAATGGCCAAGCTTATTAAAGAGTTCATTTGCATAGCCATAGAGGAGTATGTTATGTCCTTCTCTTGTTATGTTAATTTGGAAAAAAAATACTGGTTGATACAATCATGATGCGACTATCAAGAGATAGGTCTCATTTTGAGATAAAACCCTAGATCCATAGATAAGGTGATGTCCCAAGATTGCATACTATTTATTCCAGTACTTACCCATATTTTATCCCTCAAATCATTAAAACAAAAAATGAGAGATAATCCTTGTTTATGTTCTATCTCGCGTTATTTCTCGTTCCTTGTATTAACATGCCAATTAATATTTGCAATCTTGTGTTTTTTTACTTTGATGATAAGATATAAGACAGAATATATATTGTGGCAACTTAGAGCTAAGAACTATTGGAGGTTCACCATTAATTACGTGGCAAAGGGATCCAAAACCTATTTTTATTTATTAAGGTTAATGACATGTATTTGCAAATTTTGCAGATAATACGAATATTCGACTAAAAATTTTGACACATATAGATGTGGTCCTATAACTTTTAGTGGATACGAATATGTGTACAGATAGTAATAACTCTAGTGGATATCCATTTAAATATTAATATGTTGTGTATATATAATGTATATACAAATACAATATACTAGTGAATCATATACTTACATACTTATGAAGTCTTATATGCAAATGATAATGTGACGATGATATAATCAGACTAATAATATATAAGAAAAACATTTTTCTATGGTATTTACAGTCGTTCCTGAAAACTATTATGCATGGAAAAAACATATATATTATGTTTTTCATTTACTTGAATATGTAGATGAATAATTTGGTTCATTTTGACACAGTGAAGGTATTATTGAGCCCTCTATGGTAGAGCAATTCCATATTACTTTCAAGCTAAAAAAAAGGGGCATTACTATGAAGGAGGAACTTAATCTTAGTTTGCATATTTCATCTTGACAAAGGCCCGAAGGTCTAGGATTTAGGTCACTAATCTGGTCGAGGGTCGAGACTTGAGAGACTCATACTCTAACCTTAGTCCTCTTGTTAAGAACGCACTCGATTAACAATACAGTAGCCAGATCCAGAACAAGAGCACACACAATCGCATGAGATGATTTTAAAGTGGGGTGTTCTAGTATCAAGCTCTCACGCGATGCTCTCTTTTTTGTATCATGAAATAATTGTTGGAGTACAATGAACAGTTACCCCCAATGTTACTTATATAGTGTAACTCTAGAGTTAGGGTTACATGGAGGGTGTTGTAAAATTACCAATTACTTCAAGCTAGATCAGCAGGTTTTATTCATGCGTATGCATCGCTAATCTATATTCTCATGCAAAACTTAACAATTTTTGACTTGAAGGATATTTTATTAGATGTTACAAATTGATTGATATGAGCTTTAATCATCACGTGAGTTTTATCTTGTTTACCATGCTTGAAGATTAATGGAATCTCAACATACATTTATTTATAATGAACATGGACATATCCACATGAGTTTTGGATATTTTGATTTTCTTCAAGTCAAACCGAGCATCCTTCATTTCATTTGAATGAAATGATATTATATATTGCAAATTTCGATCCTTGGGCATGAAATAAAATTCTTTGCAAGATGAAGTCCATTTTGAATGTTGATGAATAACTAACAACCTTCAATATATTTATTCAGTTCATTCCTCAAACTCTTTAGCTATATCATTTCCTTGCATGTTCTAGAAGCTGCCACATTTTTGTTTATGCGGTGAAGATGATCATTATCTTTTGTAATCTAGATATCTAATTGACGACTCAACTCCTCAAGATAAAGACATACCAAGTTGTACTTTTCATGTCAATTCTATCTCTTGCAAAATCGAAATCCATTAAAACATTGAAAACATGTGTCAATGTTTTGGTAATATAGTACCATGTAATTAAGGGCACCATGTATCATCGTAGTATCCATTTCATTCCTTAATAATATTCTTTATCAAGATTGTCTATGAATCTTACTAGCAACTCCTATTGGATGGGACATTTCTAGTCTGGTCCAAACTATTGCATACATCAAACCATTAAATAAGAGAACAATAAGGTAGTCTGGACATGTGCTCATGCTCATCTCCTTTCCTTTTTGAACATCTTTAATGACTCCCCAATGGTGTATGGATAGACTTATCATTTTCTATGTGGAAGTTTTTTACAACTTCTCAATATCTTTGATTATAAAGGTCTCACCTTCTTGTTCACCATGTCTCTATTAATTTATGTTTCAAGGATCTTCTTTGCAGGATCTGGATCCATCATATTAAACTCCTCAAACAATACTACCTTAAGATTTGATATCTCTTCTTTAGAAGATTTTGTAGTAAGCATGTTATTGAAAATCATAGACTACTCTTATCTAATTATGTCATTTTGTGATGTAGTCAGATAATCATGAATAATAAAAAATCACAAAATTGATCGATGTACAATTAACTCTTTGTATGTGACAAATTTTATTTTTACCTGAGCAAGCCCAAGGTCGACCATAGAAGGCAATGTTGGATTAGGAATCAAATTCACATAATTAAGATTTGGATTTTAGAGAGGAATTTTTGCATTCTTATGCGAAATAATGAGTGCAAAAGAAATGCCAATGCAATGGAAGTCGATTCAATTATTAAGGAGAAGTTAACCAATTTAATCTTAATTAGAATTAATTCAAACTAGAAAAAACTATTTTCTGTAACATTATTCAATGATTAAGATAAAAAATATTTTGTGAATTTTTAAGGTTTAACATGCAATCTTGAAAATTAGACAAGGTTCAAAAATATGTTTGCAATTTTCCAATCAAATGATTTCTAAAATTAATGAAATCCAATGGTTGTATAATTATGTAAATAAACCAACTATATTTTTTGAACCTTTTGATGAAATATTATTTTTATGAATTTTTAAATACAGATATAGTGATTTGAAATAATTGAATTTTAATAAATATTTAGCATCAATTTTTTGTAAATCCAAAATTTCCTAAGATAGATAGTGGTTGAGGAATCACGAGATTTTTAGTTTATGCTAAATATTAAATGAGAAATAATTTAAAATTCAATTACATTTATCACTCTATAATTTACTGTGGGCAAAAGATGCATGAAAATGCAATGAATTTTGAAGGATGTTAAACGAACTCTACATTGTGTAATTTTTGGATTAAAGGATGATTTTTTATGAATTAAGAATATAAAATGGGTAAATTGATAAAATAATTTTATCATATTCATCATAACTCATAAAGTTGCAAACCAAATATTACAATATAGAGCATTAATCACATACCAACACGTTATTTTTGGAAGTTAAAAATTGGTAACATATGATAGTTATAATTATTCTCAAATACAAGGTTCGAATTGCAAATATGGATAAGAACTAAATGCTCAAACTATGCACAAGGGCACTTATGTAAGAATACTTTGGCCATGCAATTGACCACAAGAAGGACCATATGTTGTCTAGATGAATCGGCGTGCTTGGGGTTCGAGGCAACTTCCAGAATGTCTGAGGTTGTCATTGCAAAATTGCTAATCACATAAGTTGAGTCATAAGATCCTTCATTATAATCTAATGGTTGTAGGTCTCTTGCTCAAGCCTTAATGCAAGGGATGATAGGTAGACATGTATTTAGACTTGACACATGATGAATGTCGAATCGCACAGTGGAGTTTCTGGGAGAGCAGGAAACATTTGTCCTCAACCTTCTTGTTATGCATGTATTGTTGAGAGATTTTCTATGGAGGGCATATCATTGAAAGTATTGGACTTGTAAGCTTTTGGCAACCTGTTAATGTAATAAAAGTTATTATTTTATCATGTCCATCTGAAATGAAATGAATGAATATGAATGTACTTTACTATTTAAGGTCCCTTTGTACAAAAGGGTACCATGACCATATTGATACCATGCAGCTGGGAAGACACGGCTAACTTCAAACATGTGATATTCAATAAAGATCTTCACTCTGAGAAAGAGAAGGGGATTTTTATCTGAAGACCGATTTACAACCGACTTATTGATGCAAGTTCTCTTCATAGGAATGGAGATTCGGAAGATTTGCAATAGTCAAGACAAAGAATCGACTTGATGAGATTGAGATAAGCTAAAACCTAAATCGTAACTATCATGATCAGGCACACATCCTTTGATCGAAGACAGATATACATCTATATGCCTGAATGTGCACATTGGATAGACCAATAGGTTGGTGACCTCGCCAAAGTCTATATACAGGTGTGTTGGTGTGTATATGAAGACATATGAGATGTATGATGTCTCAAAAGAATCATACAAGTTCATAATTGATGAACCAGGAGACAGAGCTCACTCATGAGATGATTTGAGGTCATAAAGAATTCCATGCATGGTCATTTTGTTTAGAAAATAAGATGAGAATTCAAGATATTAATATATACTTTTGGAAAGTGTAGGGTTAATACTGTCGTCCAAATATCAAATGAGAAATCTATTGATTTATTCTGAATAAGGCGATCAAACCAGGGTTTGAACTTCGGATTTATCAAAGTCTTCCAGTGTGAAGGATGAATGAGTATTGGAAATACTCAGGGTTAAATATATCATTTAACAAATCATTTATCGTGACACTTCCATTCCGAGGGAGTGATGACACAAGATAGATTTTAGTGGCTCCATTTAGCTAGATGATTTGAGATTTAATTAGATTAGATCATAGTTCATTTGAATCTAATTTCAATTTCAATGTCCAAATATTGGAAATAGAAATGATCATGAAAATGGAAATATATAAGCTCCTTAAGCTCATTTCTAAGCTACAAATGGTTTGGACTATAATTAGAAAGGTCGAGGAAGTTCAACTCACCAATACTTTCTCAAGCTCACATAGAGTGGTATGTGTTCGTGAGATCACTTAGAGTGTAAACTGTTCCACTCAAGCTCAATTGAAAAGAGTGTATCAATTTTAAGGTAAAATGGTAAACCTTGAAATTAGATTGATATCTATATTTTAAGTCACTATACATGGATAATATGATCTCCCCGACATTATATCCAAGTGTCTACATTTATATCTCATGAGTCCTAATTGGATTAAGACTAATACTATTTGATGTTAATATTGAGACTATAATTATGTTGTCATATTCTTGGGGGTACTTTATGATTGTCACATGAGTGTCCGTTTAAGATTAGACCGTTAATGGCTCTTTGGAATAATGGGAGATTGTTGAATATGCCAGCCCACAACGAGCCATTATGTAATAAATGTTATTATGAATATCATTCCCTCATCTGAAATGAAGAATAACTAGTTTGCATAATAGATCCCTTAGTACAATTAGGGTTATGTACCATGGTCATCTTAATGATCATACAGATGTTAATTCAATTGTTGAATCATAGAGGCGGGTGCTTGATGAATATCTAAAGAGCTAGATTGAGGACTCATCAAGCATTGTCAAATGATTGTTAAGAGATGATCTCCATCCTGAATAGGAGATGGTTATCCTTTCTTATTAGGTTGATATCTGACCGAACTCTTGATGCAGATCCTCTGCATAATTCAGAGGTGTCAGATTAGCTAGATCAAGGAGTTGACTTAACGAGATCGAGATAACAAAGTCCTATGTCATATACTATCACGATATCAGCATACATCCTCTGACCGGAGATAGATGTGTTGATATATGTCTAAGTGTGTACGTTTGGCAGACCAATAGGTTGACGACCTAACCAAGGTCTATATACCGGTGAACTGGTGTGCATATTAGTAATATGATCTCTCAAAGGTTCATACAGGGTTACTTGTGAATCGGAAGACATGAGCTCACTCATGAGGTATTGGGATCGATCAAATTCCATGCATGGCCATCGTACTTTGGAAGTATGACAAGAATTTGTAGTTATGATATATGCTTTTGGAAAGCATATGATCGATACCAACTCCCAATGACCAAGATTGAGAAACTTGATGATGAAACCCTAAAGATGATAGTGTAAAACTGATCTATATCTTCGAGCATATCATAAGTCTTCTAGTATACAGGATGTACATATATTAGGAATACCTGAGGGTGATGTGATCACAAACGATTGTATAACCATGATGCTTCCATTCTGAGGGAGTGATGAAACATGTCTGGATTTTAGTGACTCCTCTCAGTAGAGAAGTAATCTGATCTTGGCCCAAGTGTTGGACATTGATCTGAATGTGATTCAAATGAAATAAGAAGATTAGATTTGTGACTTGATTTAATCAATCATCTATGAGAGGTCCATGAGATATGGATTTGAGATGTAATATCAATATCCAAGTTACTATACGTGGGACGTACAATTGCCATGTCCTTAGCTCCAGGTATCTACGGAGAAAGCACATTATTCTTTAAAGAATTAAAGAATAATTACATTGTCGAATTATATCTAAGAATTGAGAAATGGATAATTAAATGTGATCTAATTATCACGAATAATGTGAGTTTGATTCATATTATTTGAATGCATGAGAATGATGATCCAATATAATTAAATTGATTTAATAATTATGGATATGAATAATGTGGATAGCACTATCTAATTATTCATATATATTATAAATGTGATTTACATTATATTGAAGAGAGACTAATTGTGATTTATATTTATTGATTAATTATTGATGTGAATTGGATTCACATTGGATGATTAATTGAAAATATAATTACATTTTATTTTGGGTTGTGAATGTGAATCACATAATTCCAATGGCATGATTGTTATCTTACAAAATAATTATGAATTATTTTTGTGAGATAATCTTGGGAATTTCATGAGATAATGTAATCTCATGAATTGGAATGAGATTGACTCATTCCAAGTCAAGAGGGTGGACGACCACATTATCCTAAAGGGACTTGGTGGTCATCCTCCATTTAGGGGATGAGGAAATCTTCTCCTCCATTATCTCCAAGATTAAATGATTTAATTTCGATGGATCAATGACTTGGATTGCGAGAAGCACATGACTCATCCCCGTGCTCTCAAGCGTCTCCTCTGATAGATCAGACTTGAGACAAGAGGTATCTTCTCTTAGAGGCTTGATCACAACCGCGCTACAAGAGGTATTCCTTTATCTATTATGTTGTTAGATGAAATGATCCAAGAATACTAGGGTTGATCACAATCACGCTACAAAGGTATTCCTTTATCTATTATGTGCTTCGATGAAACGATCCAAGAAGTGTTCTTGGATCATGTGGTTTCATCGATTGAAAATTTTTTAAATTCTGCTACATCGAGCTACTAGTGCAATTAGTCGCTCTCGATCGTATATGATACGATCCCCATGCTTTCGTTATGCACTTAAGGATTTTCCATATCATTCAATCTCATCTTTGGTCGGACAACTTCGAGAAGAAGAAGCCATTGAGGTTTGTGGGAAGTTACATGACTCATCATCGTGCCATGAGAGAGACAAATGCAGATCGGATTTGATTCGAGAGGTCTCTTGTTTTAGAGACTCAAACTTCAAGAGATAACCCTAATCTAGTCTCTTCAATAGTATATTAGAAATCATTATGGAATTATTTTCTTAGAATTAATGATTTTGAAATGCACAAATCATTGTGGTGAAATTTCTTGTTCAGCGATGAACATATATTGTTTTTCAAGCAAATAGTTTGCTATTTTTTGTGTTTTCATGATATGAAGTTCTTGAATCTTCAATTAGTTCCTTCGAAAAGTAATGCTCAAAATGGGCAAGCATGAAAAATTATACAGCAATGGGCATATCTCGACAAACTATTTGCTGATGGATCCCATATATGCATTCCATGCACACCCCCTCATCTCACCCCTTCTACCTCCAACTCTAGCTCCACTTCAAGTTACACTCGACAACACAACCATCTATCCCATGCATCCAATGCTTGTGCTCCCTACATCGATGAGAAGCCATTTCATCGTAAATTAGGATAAATATCGATGCGACCATATGTAGTAGCAATAAAGTCTCATAAAAAGGTTGTGACCACATAGCCACCGCATGCAGTCATGACTATGTGGTCCCAAATTGCGTCTTTTCTTGTAGTTACATACCATGTTTCTCTTCTAGTAGTTGTATATCCATATAGTTGTTATGTGTAGATGTCCTCCTAAATATCTTCATGGAGAAAATCTGTCTTGACCTACAACTACTTAAGATATAGGTCCTTAGCTACAATAATACTCATGACATCTGTAATGGTTGAGAGCTTCACAATAGGTGCAAAAATCCATGTGACGTCGACTTATAATTTTTTGTTGAAATCTTTTTGCCATACTTAAACCTTCTATCTGTTAGTATCATGAACATATTCCTTTATCATGTAGACCTATTTGTTTTACAACGCCTTCACTCTCCCTTATGTTTGTAAGGGTGGATGCCGGCTCTAACTATTGCAAGAGTCAAGTTTTTCTTCTCATTGAGCTATAACAAGAGTACGATGCTCATCTCTTGAAGGTGTGGATGCATGATGTGTGTATTAATTAGGCACGTCTTTTATCATCTCTTGTGAGGGTCGTACATCCATGACTTATCCCTCCTTTCATATCAATCATGTTCATACTCTCCTCAAGCAGAAGAATATTGGGACCTTTTCCCATCTTCTACAATAATTGATTGCTCTTTATATAGAATCCTTGTTCAGACTAAATCAACCACTTCAGATCTTGACCATAGTTAGCAAATGAGTCCATCTCATCCTCAGTGGCCAGCTCCCATTACTTCCTCTTGTGACATCTTTTAATGCTTCATCAAAGCATTCGATCTCAACATTACCATCTAGAAATAGATTGTTGAAGGAAAGTGCATATGTTGTAGTGGGCTTGTTGATTATGTTAGACTTCCTCTATACCTGAGTAAATAGATTATTCTATGGATTGGGATGCATATTTTCATCATTTGACTATAATGTGGTTTTCTTAAAGAGTTTCATCAAACTCAACATAATCATGGGTTTTGATTTTCTTCTCTCTTATTAGCCTATCCTTGTACAAGGCAAACTATTCAAGGTAACATTTACTTCTCTGATTATCTTCATATCCTCTAAAAGCTACAGTTTATATTCGTTACTATATATACAATAGACAAAAAAACACTTCCTCAATTCGAGATCTATCTTTCAATGTCGTCATGTGTTAATGTGTATATAGATTGTGCGTCCAAAATGAATAAATGAGAAAGAGTTACCTCCTCTTAAATCCTTCTAGAAAATCATATTCTACCATTGCAAATGAACCCTGATTGATTACATAATTTTTGGAGTTTAATGCATCAGCCCAATATCACTTTGGTAAGCTTACTTACATTCTCATGCTTCTTGAATGTTCTAAGATTGCATTCAACGATGCCATTCTATTTGAGCTTTTTTTTGGGATTATTCACTTGTTATTCTCATCCATTCCTAGTATAGTAGGATTCAAATTCCTTACTGCACATGGTATTCTTCCTCGTTACCTGCCTTGAGACATTTTATCTATAAAGTTATCTCATATCCATTTAAAGTCTTTCACATCTTGAAAGTTTAAAATAATTTGTATACAATTTATATTTAATAAAATAAATCCATATTTTCCATTCTTTTCTCACCTCTAGCCAATTTTGCACCTCCTTTAGACTTGCCGGTGTCTTTAAGTTGTAAATGATCCACTTAACATCTTCATAGATACATATAATAAAAAGATATCGATTTGATATCGCGGAGAATTAATACAAAGATTTGAGAACAAACACCATGATAGTACAGGGTTTTGTGGTGACTTCACAGCCAGTCTTTTGGAAGAGGATCCTCTGTTGCAATGGGTATTACAACAGATATGTTGTAAATGCAAAAAAATTACAATTTCGATTTACAAAATCCAACCTTATGGATTACATCTTCGACTAACATTCCACATATCTTCCAAATTTCGCTCAAATCCGATGTCATTTGCTATTTTATCCCGATAATCAAAGATTCGGTCATCAATTAAGCAACTTAAATCCCATTTAAAAAACAACTGAACTTTATCATCAAGATAAAATAGCAAATGTCATCAGATTTGAGCAAAATCTGAAGGATATGTGGAACACTGATCGAAGATGTAATCCATTAGGCCGGATTTTGGAAATCAAAATAGTATATTTTTTTGTTACAATTACAGCATCCCTGTTGTAATACCGATTACAGCAAAAGATCCTCTTTTAAGTCTTTTACTATGTCCATGAGGTAGTTGGACACGTGATCGAGATGAAGCCAAGGTATCTAGCTAGGAACAATCTCAAAGGCACCAATTCCAGCACGAGAACAATCGAGGTAACCGGCCGGTCCGACGCATGTGATCAGCCTTCTTCGCCACTTCCTTTACTCGACGATCACATCGCTCTTCCGCGACAGCTCGTTTTCGCTCGGTCTTCTGCCTTGTGAGCGCTATCCTTTGCAAGAGCCTGTCATTTGCACGTACTCTCATCCTCTCCACCTTGATCTGGAAAATGTCTCGGATTCATCGGTTAGATTGCTTTGTACTCTTAGCTCATGTTTGGATTACCGCAATCTAGAGAGCGCAGATCCTCTGCTGTACGGCAGAGGACTGTTGTAAATGGGAACGGTGCTTGAGCTGCTCGATCAAGATTGAGTGATTCACATGGTAAAAGTCGACAAAAATTCAGATTTCATGTGAACCGCTTATCTTGATCGAGTGGCCCGGGCGCCATCCCCGTTCACAACAGTCCTCTGTTGTAAAGAAGATCAGCTCTCCAATATAAAACGATTCCATGGAATCGGATTCTAGTAAAAATTGTAGGGGTCATGGTGTAATTACGAATATTACAGGGATTATATGGATTATGATGTGAGTGGATAAAAATTTAGGGTTCGTTTGATTGCATGGTTGGGCAGGATTGAGTTGAGTTGGGTTGGGTTGCATGAATAGTAAACTGTGATGAGGGGGTACCCCTGTGAATAGTACCCCAATCAAATCCAACCCTGCCCAACCATGCAACCAAATGAACCCTTAGGATTTTAAAGATGATTGCTGATCCCTTACCTCGATCTTCCTCATCTCCGCCTCGATCTTCGCCCTCTGATTGTTCTTCCACGCTTCGATCTTGACCTCTTCCCGTGCAAATCTGTAAAGAAAATATCATGAACATGAATTACATCGATAAAATTTAGAGATTTTTACGCTTGTATTACAACAGAATATTGCGATTACCCTCTAAATTTGCTCGTTAACATGTAAATTTAGAAGTTTAATAGCAATCATAACATAAACATGGATAAATTTATCCGTATATGCTTATGTTCTTTGAACACCGAAACTTAACCTGGCAATGGATTTCCCCTTCTCTGCTTCCTCCCACGCTGCGGCACGTACGGCGAATGCCGATCGTCGATCCGACCGTGCATCTTCCTTCGACACGATCTCATGTCCTCTCGTGGATCCACCGATGACTTTGGGCTTCGCTAGCCTTGCGGCTATTGCCATCATCTCAGTACTCCAGCTATTCACCCGTGGTGACGCTCTTTCTGGTATGCATCTTGCATTTGGATTAGCTTGTTCTCGAGTAGCGATTGCAGGACTAGGAGGGATCGCATCCATGGACGATCGCCTCGACCACGATGGGCTACGCATGGGAGTCGCGTGGCGGTTCGGCGTCGTGGCCCTCGATGGCTCCTGGCTGGCTACCGGAGTCATCTCCGTGCCCATGTCTCTCATAGGCACCGGAGGGACCGTTGGGAGAGGGGACATATAGGTGTTGCTTTGAGTGAAGCTCGGATTAGCTGCAAAAATATATATTAAATAATGATTCAATAAAAAACAAATTACAACAAATTTGTTGGTAGACGGACAACAAGCTGCGCCGCCAATCTTTTTTGGATGGCAAATCCAATTCTTCGGAACACAACATCTATAGACCTGGGAACCATAACATTGCTATGCATAATTTTCTAAGCCCTCTTAAGGAACTCTACAACTTCAGATGCCAAAAACCCAAAGTTATCAAACCCGAAAGGGGTGAAGGTATGTTGATTGTCAATACAAGTCTTCTCATGTTTAGCAACTTTGGCTGAGGCAGCTTTCTGTGCAGCGTATCTCGCAGTAAAATCACTTTTTTATCAGATCAACTAACGGAGACACTCTAGTTAAATCAAATATAATTTTAATAAATATGTACCTGTATTTTAAAGGTATAAAAATATACAATTAAGTGGATCCTCAACAGTCACGACTATAACATATTACATTATAAATAACTACGTACATCCTCGGATGGATGGTTTTCAACCTTACAAAAGAAGGATGTGATTTCACTTGAATACTCCTTAAAATATCTTTTATTATCTCGTCACCTTTGTGTTATTTATATTATGAGCATATGATTTTGTATCCTTTCGTTTTAAAATAGAATTACATGACTTAAGAAAGCTCACATATAAGATATTTAATATTTATTAGAGCATACGTGTAAAATTGGTTTTTTTAATGAAGCTATCAAGCCCAATTATGTGCTAATATGTGGCTCAATAGAGTTGCCGGTTGAACCCGCTATGCTTAGGCTCTCCGACACATAGCTTGAACCCCGTCGTTCGAGTTCGTGCACGAAATCCGACCGATCTGATCCATAAGTAGTTTGAAAACATCGTTGTGATTGAAAATCTTGAAACGTTAAAATCTAAATGAAAGAGAGCATCTATAATCCATTCATTATGCACTTACGAGCGTCGTTCGCTCTGTAGTACGCATCCATGTCATCCTCTTCCTCCAAGTCTTCCTCAACGACATCTTGCACGGTCATCCCGTTTAAGTACCAATTCATTCCCTTCCCACCCTCCATGCGTGAGACATGGGGGGTGGGTGCGGGACCCCGGATCCACTTCTGGGCGTCGGCCCATTTCGAGGAGGTGTGCTTCGAGAAGAGGGTTCTCCTTGTCGAAGGACGGGGGAGTCTCTCGTTCCGGTGGCTTCTGATCCCGGATCGGTCCCCCCCTATCTCCGGGATGGAGCTGCTGACGTCCGCGATCTTGTGAGACCTGAAGCCGCCACCGCCGCCGTGCGGAATGGTGCTGACTTTACCTGTGGGTGGGAGGCAGGGAGGACGAGGTGAGGAGGCTAGGAATAAAAATGCTCTCTTTTGCATAGTAAGAACTGGCATATTTTTCTGTGTGCGAAATGCGCGAAAAATGCTTGGGTGAAATTGAAGGCACTATTTTAGGGACATGATAAAAAAATCGACAAGGATCCTCTCGTAACTATAATAATTATATACCTATAATAATTATATAGGTATATGATAAGGGTTATATGTGGCTGCCCCCACCTCATTTTCATATTTTTTTATTTTTTTGAAAAATATCACAATGTATATTCATCTCTATATCCCTCATATATGCTATTCGAATTTCGTCAGAAATAGAGACTCTTACGGCCTCCATCCAGACAGTCATTTTTTAAAGATAACAGGATTTTTTAAATCGACACCATTTCAATGGAGGATATAAGAGTCTATGTTTCTGACAAAAATTGAATGACATATAGAAAGGATACAGGGATGAATATACATGGTGATATTTTTCAAAAAAATAAAAAATTTGACGAAAAAAGAAGCGGGAACAGTCCCATTTTTTCCTTTTGATATGATAAATGTTACAGGACGTACGTAGATGAGAAAATAAAAACGCCCACCGTGGGGCTCGAACCCACGACCACAAGGTTAAGAGCCTTGCGCTCTACCAACTGAGCTAGACGGGCTGAGGTCTTTTGAAACTAAAACAAAAATTTAACTATAATTCTCCTTAATATATCATCTAAACAATAGATGACATAGTTACCCATCCAAAACCCTAATCATCCAAAGACCTACTAATCACAAAAGATTACCCATCTTACAACCTTTTTGAAAGAAGTTATTTCAACCCAACTAAATACCGATTCTATTATTTGAGATAAATTCAAATACATGTTATAGCGATCCTCTGCTGGCCAGCGGGGATCTTGCTGTAAGGGGGGAGGGTGTTCGAGCCGTTCGATCGAGATCGAGCGGTTCGCAAGAAATCAGGGGTTTTGTGTGCCCTTAACGTGCGAACCGCTCGATCTCGATCGAGCGGCTCGGACACCCTCCCCCCTTACAGCAGGTCCCTGCTGGCCAGCAGAGGACCCGCTCTCGCCAGGAACCTCCCAAAAACTGTGAGAGAGCAAAGGAAGATCTCACTCTCCCTATACTCACACACACACCTGAGAACGAGACGCGGGCAACTTCTTTGCTTCTTCTGCCATCCATACCTCGTCGTCGCGACCGTCACCGCTGCTGCTGAAATCCGCAGGCACAATTTATACGCTCGTCGCTGCTGGAAGCTGATCTCGCGTCTGGATTCGCTTCGATCCGTTCTTACGCTTTAAAAAGAAAGCAATGAAGGAGACGGTGAGTAATGTCAGCAAGTTGTCCTGTGAGATTTCTGCTGAGATACTGTGACCGATCCGTCGGCAGCTGAGAGTAAATTGGACGTCCGAAGTAGTAGCATTGATCGATGGGCACCGACATGGATTCGATCTGCGTGCATGGTTGTTGCCCGTGGGACAATGCAATGAATTGAAATTTATTGATCATATATACAGATTACAGATTGCTGCTGCACTTGGGGATAATGGAAGAATTAAACAGAAACTTGGATTAATTAAGTTTAAAGAGCACATGGGTGGGAGTAATTAAATCCCTTGTGTTGTAAACATGGTGAAATGAAGTTATTTAACGTCACGTGATTGGACTCGGATCGATAAGACTCAAATCGTTATCGAGCAAAACTGACAATGATAATTTGTTGTGTTCGAACATTATTGAGTCCGTTGGTAACCATCCAAAGTTAATCCCTCGCTCTTATAAAATCACTTAGTATATTTTTGTGAGTTTTTATTATATGTAGGAGTATATATTTCGGGTTTTTTTAGCATTTTCAGTTATATTTGCAATGTATTTATTTTGACAAATACGACTCGTTACTTATTCCTGGTATTAGTTGCAATTGCACACTCCGGATAGCATTTTCCTCGTCTCTTGTAGCGATGGATTTAGTTATCAGGTAGCTCTTTCTATTATCACGAGGGAACAAGTCCAATACCACTTGTAACATCTGAATCTATATCCAGACAATTATCGAGGCAAGGGCGGAACCAGGAATTTTATCAAGGGGGCTAAGTATACACATATCATGTATAAGAAAAACCTGGAAAAATGTAGTTTCAAAGGCTATTTTTTAAATAGAATTAACAATTTTAAAGTGATTTTTAAAATTTGATAAACTTATCATGTCAATGTTATTTGAATTTTTCAATAAGACATATGTTTTTTTCAATGGTGGATTTTTAATAGTTTTAGTTAAAAAATCATATTTTTAAAATAACAAAAAAAATTATTTCATTTACAAAGAGAATTAAAATTAATGGGAGAGATAAATGAGTCCCAATCTCATTTTATATCAAATTGTACTTATAATGTTGAGTAGAAATGACTTTTTAACAAAGGACGGAATTGTTATTTTTAAGCAAAAGAAAAGATGGAGATAGGTAAAGTGAGTAGATCTATTTTTTAACAAAAGTTGAGAAGGATGGGATTTGAACCTTAGTGGAATAATTGAAAGACACAACATGTTGTCAATAAGCCATTGGACATTTATTGATAATTTTCAAAATTGTTCTTTCTATATTTAAACTTGAAGCAAGGGTCGTACCAAAAATTAACAACATTATATAAGTGAAATAGAGTAATTAAGGGGGTAATGCCCCCCTCAAAAGTATATTAGTTCTGCCCCTGTATCGAGGGAAACTGACACTGGTAGCTTGTTTGGCTCGCACTCAATTGGTCTCATTGACAACTATCCAAAATGCGCAAACACAAGTTGCCAAATAGTTTTGCCCAATTTTTAGATTTTTTTTATGATTAAGCTCCATGGACTATGTCTGTATCCTTAGCCATGAACTACATCTTTTTGTTGTTATGATCGTCCGAAAGAATCAGACGAGATAGGAAGAAAGGACCAACATATGTATAGATTTTGAAATTTATTTTGCAAGAAAGTTTGATACATTTTTTTACTGTTGTATCTAATAATTTTACTCGTTTAAGTTAACTATAACACAATAGGAAAAAACTTAAATAAACACGTATTTTTACCTAAAATTACTCTGATTTCCCAATTGAACACAGCAATATCGACTTAGATTAATTTTTTTAATAACCGACAACCGAAGCATTGAACGAACATTTAATTACCAATAACTCCATGTGTACATTAAAGAGGAAGTTGGGAGATTTTTATCACGAGGGAGGAGAATTGAATGACCATTAAATAAAATAGGAGTCCCACTTTGATATTGTGCTATACAACAAACAATTATTGGGTTTTTACACTTATGTCCCTTCTAGATTCTATAATTATAAATACATCCTTACTTTTTTTGCAATAACACGTATAACCTCGTATTGTTACAAAGTTTACATTATTATTCTTCTATTATTACATTTACGCCCCCGTTTAACTTTAATGGAAGGATAGTAATGGGAACTGTATAAGAATAACATGATCACAAGTGTTATTACAAAAAAGATTTAAGTATAATTGTAATTAACACTACAACAAAATTGAGTTATAGTGATGGTTTTGAAAAAATCCGTCACTAAATTAGCCATTGTTAAATATATAATGACGATATTATTCGTTGCGAAATGAATTTTTCGTACTCAAAATTAGCAACGAATATCATATATGTCGTTATATCATTAACAACGATCCACATAGCGACGCTTATCCGTGGTTATTTTTCAAAATATCAACTAATCGTTGCTATTTTTTTAGTTCAAAATTTAACGACGATTAATTGAAAATTTGAAAAATAGAAACGGATAAGCGTCGCTATGTGGACCGTTGCTAATGATAACGATAGATATGATATTCGTTGCTAATTTTGAGTACGAAAACTCATTTCGTAACGAATAATATCGTCATTATATATTTAACAACGGCTAATTTAGTGACGGATTTTTTCAAAACCGTCACTAAAGCTCTATTTTTTTAGTAGTGTATAGAATTTAAGAGGGAACAAGTCCAGATTTTTGTACTTCGTAATTGCAAGGAACGACAAGCGTAATTGGTACTAAATTGCTAGCTGCGATTCGTACAGTTCCAATTATGGAGATACAATTAACTACGAGAACACACGATGTAGCTTAGAAGTCTTCAAAGAGATGATACATTTAAGATGAGAAATATATAAATCGAAAACAACCCAAAAATTACAAGTTGCCAACATCAAATATAAAAGGGTATTTCTGTAATAAAAAAGTTGAGGACATTACAGTAATATTACGAATTAACAGTGGTCTTTCTGTAAAAATTAAATAACCAAAAAATTACAAGTTCCCAACATCAAATATAATAAAAGGGTACTTCTGTAAATAAAAAATTAATTTCGAGGATATTATAGTAATATTACGAATTAACAGTGGTCTTTCTGTAAAAATTAAACAACCCAAAAATTACAAGTTGCCAACATCAAATATAAAAGGGTACTTCTGTAAATAAAAAATTAATTTCGAGGACATTATAGTAATATTACGAATTGACAGTGGTCGTTCTGTAAAAATAGCGAAAAAGGGGGTATTGCCAATCTATCCTAAATCCCAAAGCAAAACAATGGCATCCTCCGTCGCACCCTCCCCGTCCTCTCCCGCTCCCCATCCCGTCGCCCCCGCCTCCGCTCCCAAGCCCCATCTCCGCCTCAGCCTCGTCACCTCGGGGCGAAGATTCCCGCTGCTCCTCCTTGCCGCCGCCATCCTCGATCCGAGGCCCGCGGCGTCGCTCGAGTTCGGGTTCACGGCGCCGGACCAGACCGTGGAGGAGGCGGAGACAGGTATCCGGGTCCACGGAAGGGCGCTGGTGGGAATCGGACCCCTCGTGGAGTCCGGGTCGTGGCGGGAGGCGCAGTCGGAGCTCCGCGAGAGCTCGGCGGGTCTCAAGCAGGACCTCTACACCATCATCCAGTCGCGGCCCCCGAGCCTCCGCCCGAACCTCAGGAGGCTGTACTCTGTCCTCTTCAACAACGTCACCCGCGTGAGTTGTTGCATCTTTAACTTCAAATATTTGTCCGTTGTTTGGAGTGGACGCCGATACATATATTACTTTAATACCCGCAATGTAAACTGAGTACATGAAGAACGAAAAGTAATTAGTAATTACTAATTAGAGAGTCGTTTTATAATCTTGAGTCTAGAGTTTTATTTCGTACTGAAATCATGTTATGGAAATAGGCGTCGTTATAACGTTCCCAAGCTAAATCGAAGTTGTTACTCCGGAAAAATCGACCCTGCCAACTTGGTGGATTTGGACTCACTTGAATCTGTTGACAACCATCCAAAATGTTTAAGTTATCACGTAACAGGCCCACTACTTGTAATATATGCTAACCATTTGTGGGTATTCCATGTAGGATTTTCTTGTTACATGAGGGGAGCCATCATCAAGGCGTGGGCTTGTTGAGTTCGAGCATGACAGCAAGTGGCAAGACCAACTGCTCATGACACCTTGGATCTGAACATAGGTGGAAGAGAACCTCACTTTGAATGATTTTGTCTAAGCTAGAGGCAACGACGCCTTATTAGGATGAGGACTCCTTTGAATACATGTACATATCCCACCACACTATATAAGTACATCTAAGGTCGGAATACAACAATTTGATTGAGGAATTATTTGAAACTCTCCAAAAGATCTACAAGGAGAGTACTTTAAAAAATATCTAGTGTGTTCGAGGTCCTCCCTATCCCAAGAGCTATCGCAGAAACCATTGATAGAATCTGTAATCCTAAATGGTGAGTTGTCCAAAGAGAATATGTCATTGGAAGAATGTACCCAAACATCCTCTAACCAACAACCTCGCAGTTCAACTATGACTTGAGAATCGAGGATGCAACCTATCATATGAAGTAACACCATTATTTGGAGATGAAACAAGTGATCCTTGATACATAAGGGAACAAAGAGCTAAGGGTTGTACTCTGACGAAATTGGGAACAAGGATGTCATATCCAACAATCGATGGGGTGAGAAACATGAGGGAGATAAATGGGGATGAGGCACAATGACTCTCCTCACGAATCATGAATGCAGCCAATACATGGAGAACAACTAGGTAAGATATAAATCGATATGAGTGGGCATTCGTATTTATGTAAACCAAGAGGAGGGAACCATACAATTATGATGTTTACTTCCTTTTTAATGAAGAACTACCTAATTCTTAATGAGAATCCTAAGTGGAATAAGAATTGATTTAACAGCTTATCCAATAATGTTTGAGTGTTAGCGATTGTGCTTCTTTTGGAAACACAAATACTCCCCGTTATAAAGTGTATACAAACAAATTCTCTCATCTAGATAGTGAATTGGAGAACATATGTCTCCTAAGGTGAAAACTTCATGTTCATGCCCTTGTTGTGTCCCCATCATGTGTGGCTGATTTCTGTTTCTAGAATCTGATGTGTTAGAGTTATTACATTATTCGCATGTATGGTTTATTTTGTTGAATCCTTTAACCCCTCAAGGGTATCTATGTAATTATCTTTTGTTAAACTCTTTATTGTTTCTTGCTATATAAGAAACCCTATATATATAAACAAGTTGTTCATTATCATTTTTTCTTTGCACATGATATCAGAGCACTGAATCTAGATTGGGGCTCGTACCAAACGCCCATCACCACCTCTAGCCCCCCCTCTCGATCATGTCCTGACCAGATCGTGGTCGTGCATGACTGCCATTGTCGCCTCTACCCTCGGTGCGGTCATCTCTCCTCATTGATAGGCCCTGCGCGGGGATTGCTTCAATTGCAGGCGGCCAACAGAGGACCTCCCGGATCCTCGTGTAACACCGTCGGCCAGCCACAAAGGGTAAGAACCTTTGTGCATCGCCACCTTGAGGGGTCTCTCCTCACCAATGACATCACAAAGGGCTTTTGGGGTTGCATCGTTGCCACTTGGGCTTTCAAAGGCACCCTCCAGCACTACCATAATCCCCATCGGAGGGTCGAAAGCCTTCGTTTAGGGTGCCTCCACCTCCATCGAGTGACATTGACCTTCTTGAGTGCAGACTTCATATCAGGGGTTGATCTTGATCCTAGCTTGGTAAACATGGTGTCAGTGACATAACTTATGTGAATTTGAGACTCTACGACTACTTTTTTTTATTTATCTCCCTGATCATGATGGTCACGACTCCCACCAGACAAAAGCTCTGCTTTTGACATCCATTGTGATGATGCAGAGTACATCTATCAAACTCAAGGACATGGAAAATTAAGTGCTCTAGTCTCGGGCGTTCAAGGTGTTCATCGATGCTCAGACGAAGATATCAACTTTGACGGAGGAACCTCTAGAAGAGGCATACCAGAACTATGAGTCTTGGCTTGGAGATCATTATCAGGTCGTGACATGGACGACCTATGGTATGGAGCCCCACATCACGACAAACCTCTTGTACAAGGAAACCAACTAGGAGATGTGGGAGGAACTGGCACATATGTACTCACAAGTACAACATACTACCAAGTCACGTCTAGTTGACATCTACATGTGGTTTTGGTCTGCATCTTAGGGAGACTCTACTCTAATGGAGTATTATCGCCATCTTAGCAGGCTTTACGAGGAGCTTGCCATATTTTAGTCGGCTTGTTGAACGAAACAAGTGACAAAGTGATCATAATAACAAGTATACAGATTTCTTGGTGGCTTACATCCTCGTTATCAGAATGTGAAGGAACAACTCCTTACATTAGATTATCTTTCGTCCATCAATGTAATCTTTGGCTTTCTGCAGCAGATTGAGACTTCTATTGTCCATCGTTGTTCTCCACATCCAATGGAGAACTCTATGTTTCTAGCTTCTTTTGGTCGAGGAGGATGCTTTAGCTATTGAGGAGGTTGTGGTCGTAACCAAACTTTGGTCATTGTCGTGGATTGTGGAGCTATGATTGCATGCCATGTAGTCACTACAAGAAGATAAACCACCTATCTAGGAGGTGTTGGGTGATGTTTGAGTCTTTGAGATGCCACCACGGGCTAAAATTGCATCTGATTATGATACTATAGTGATAAGGGTATTTGATCAGCTATCCAGTGGACAGACGGTCCAATGCTCTACCTTGGACTATTCATGCCTGATGTAGCTGTTACAAAGATCTGATGTCACCATAATGGCCGCTACTGCGGGTACCATAGCCAACTCAGCCATGGTCACCAGCTCCTGCCTAGATCACTGGTTCCAAAACCTCTACTCATCTGACAGAGAAAGTAGCTTGTTGACCTCCTCTTAACCTTTTTACGCTGTGAAGTTGGTCAGGATTGTCAACGAGGGTCATTCTCCTGTTAGCACCATTGGGACCATGGAGTTTTCTTCCAAACTCCCTTACTGCACCCTTAATTTTCAGAGGGAACAAGTCCAGATTTTTGTACTTCTTAATTGCAAGGAACGACAAGCGTAATTGGTACTAAATTTATGTATGAAAACGGATACGGATATATCAGAATATCCACTTTCAGTATTTGAAAAATTACCGGATACAGATATCCCCGTATCCGAATATTAATCGAATACAGATCGGATATGTATATAGGTTGTAAAAATTTTCCGAATACGGATACGGATATGGTAATGGCTTAAATATCCGGATTCGGATCCGGATATCCGAATACAATATTTAATATTATTTTATATATTAGTTAATATAATATAAGCTACACCCTTATGCTCCTATATTAGTATTATGTATTATACAATATAATATATTAACGATAAAATAAATTTCTATTTCTTTGGGTATGAGCGCGAATAAAATTTATGAAATCCTATCCCCTTTTTGCTTCCGATGATCAAGAAATCATGTCACCTCGACACTCCTTTTTTTCATGATGCAACTTATTTATATTTCATTGTTATTTTTAAAATCATTATGAACTTTGATAAAAAAAAATCATTTCATATTCGTATGTGGTCTTTATTCAATCCGTATTCGGATTCCATGTTTATTGGATCCATATTGGGATTTCACTCTTTATTCGATTCATATTTGGATTAGCTCTTTATTCGACCGTATTCGGGTCCGCTCTTTATTCGATCCGTATTCGGATTCGATAAATATCCGACTCGGATTTGTATCCGTATTTTTACGGATATGATTTTCCATAATGCATATCCGAATCATATCCATATCCGTATTCGTATTCGATAGAGATGAAGCGAATGGATATGGAAATGGGCATATCCGATCCGAATCCGATCCGTTTTCATCCCTAACTAAATTTCTAGCTGCAATTCATACCGTTCCAATTTACAACAAGAAAAAAAAACCATGCTAGAAAATTTGAGGTTTGCTGTAATTCTAATATAATGTGGAGATACAATTAATTGCGAGAACACACGATGTAGCTTAGAAGTCTTCAAAGAGAGGATGCATTTAAGATGAGAAATATATAAATCGAAAACAACCCAAAAATTACAAGTTGCCAACATCAAATATAAAAGGGTACTTCTGTAATAAAAAAATAATTGCGAGGACGTTATAGTAATATTACGAATTGACAGTGGTCTTTCTGTAAAAATAGCAAAAAAAAGGGGTATTGCCCATCTACCCTAAATCCCAAAGCAAAACAATGGCATCCTCCGTCGCAATCTCCCTGTCCTCTCCCGCTCCCCATCCCGTCGTCCCCGCCTCCGCTCCCAAGCCCCATCTCCGCCTCAACCTCCTCACCTCGGGGCGAAGATTCCCGCTGCTCCTCCTTGCCGCCGCCATCCTCGATCCGAGGCCCGCGGCGTCGCTCGAGTTCGGGTTCGCGGCGCCGGACCAGACCGTGGAGGAGGCGGAGGCAGGTATCCGGGTCCACGGAAGGGCGCTGGTTGGAATCGGACCCCTCGTGGAGTCCGGGTCGTGGCGGGAGGCGCAGTCGGAGCTCCGCGAGAGCTCGGCGGGTCTCAAGCAGGACCTCTACACCATCATCCAGTCGCGGCCCCCGAGCCTCCGCCCGAACCTCAGGAGGCTCTACTCTGTCCTCTTCAACAACGTCACCCGCGTGAGTTGTTGCATCTTTAACTTCAAATATGTGTCCGTTGTTTGGAATGGATGCCGATACATATATTACTTTAATACCCGCAATGTAAACTGAGTACATGAAGAACGAAAAGTAATTAGTAATTACTAATTAGAGAGTCGTTTTATAATCTTGAGTCTAGAGTTTTATTTCGTACTGAAATCATGTTATGGAAATAGGCGTCGTTATAACGTTCCCAAGCTAAATCGAAGTTGTTACTCCGGAAAATCGACCCTGCCAACTTGGTGGATTTGGACTCACTTGAATCTGTTGACAACCATCCAAAATGTTTAAGTTATCACGTAACAGGCCCACTACTTGTAATATATGCTAACCATTTGTGGGTATTCCATGTAGGATTTTCTTGTTACATGAGGGGAGCCATCATCAAGGCGTGGGCTTGTTGAGTTCGAGCATGACAACAAGTGGCAAGACCAACTGCTCATGACACCTTGGATCTGAACATAGGTGGAAGAGAACCTCACTTTGAATGATTTTGTCTAAGCTAGAGGCAACGACGCCTTATTAGGATGAGGACTCCTTTGAATACATGTACATATCCCACCACACTATATAAGTACATCTAAGGTCGGAATACAACAATTTGATTGAGGAATTATTTGAAACTCTCCAAAAGATCTACAAGGAGAGTACTTTAAAAAATATCTAGTGTGTTCGAGGTCCTCCCTATCCCAAGAGCTATCGCAGAAATCATTGATAGAATCTGTAATCCTAAATGGTGAGTTGTCCAAAGAGAATATGTCATTGGAAGAATGTACCCAAACATCCTCTAACCAACAACCTCGCAGTTCAACTATGACTTGAGAATCGAGGATGCAACTGTAGAGATAGTTAGTTTCTATTATTATTATATGTTTATGTACCCTGTTTCTATTTATCTCTTCTATTTAGACATCCATGTAATTTACCCCTACGGCCTCTCCCTATATAAGAGAGCCTAGGGTTTTCTTATTATCATAACAAAGACTCTTTTCGTCTAACATGGTATCAGAGCCGCCTTAGGGCTCTCCTCCCTTCCCTTCCCCACCCGCCCGCCGCCCCTCCCCTACTCTCGTCTAGCCGCTGCCTCTCCGAGCGGCCCCCTCTGCTACCGCTACAGCATCCAGCGGCTCCCAGCCGCCACGCCAGCGGCTCCCCTCCCGCCGCTCCAGCCGCACACACCAGCGGTCCCGCCGCCCTAGCGGGACCTCCCCGCAGCCCTAGCGGCGCCGTCTGCACCCTCCAGCCGCCCCTGCGGCCCTAGCCGTTCCAGCGGCATCCCCAAGCCGCCCCTGCGGCCCTAGCCGCTCCAGCGGCACCGCTCTCTGTCGCCGTAGGGCTTCCATAATCTCCAGCAGTCCAGAAGCGCTCCGGTTTATGGATTTGAGTACGTAAAAGTCTACACACGTACTCAAATCCAATGCAGTTGGTGTAGACATTCATCACAGTGTCTATTATCCCTTCGTCTTCTTCAAGCAGCAGTATGTCAGAATCGAAAGTCGATTCGCCCTCCATCGGCGCATTCAAAGGTCCGGCGCCAATAGTGAAGATGGACGGGTCTAACTATGAGTTATGGGCCATGCAGTTCATGAGCCTCATGAAATCAAACGGTAAGAAAAACATTCTTACCGAAGATGAGCCTGCGGAGAAGACAGGGATCTATGCCTCATGGGAGGCCGATGATGCTTATGCAAAAGTATGGTTGTCCGGCACGCTGACGATGGAGATAGCAAATGATGTTCTCCATCAGCCCACTGCTAAGGCAATGTGGGACATTCTTGCTACTACGTATTCGCAGGTGCGAAATGAGACAAAGATGTTGCAGCTTCAGCATGACATCTTTACGATGAAGCAAGCCGGCAGACCTCTTCATTCTTTATACACATCCCTAAGAGGGATGTTCGAGAAGCTATACAGTACCATTCCTCTGACTGCTACTCCAAAGCAGCAGAAGACGTTCCGGAACGCCACCATGGTGGGTGTTCTACTTGCTGCTCTCGATCCTGAGTATGATGCTGCACGGTCACAGATCTTAGCAGATGCAGTTATTCCTCCGGTGGAGGATGTCTACAGGAGGCTCAGTCGTATCACAGTTTCCTCCAGCTCATCTACTCCACCCCCATCTGCGATGGCAGCTTCGCGTGGGAGAGGTGGACCACCTTCTTGGCGTGGTCGTGGACGTGGCCGTGGCTCTCATGGAAGAGGCGGTCGAGTCAGTCAGACATGCTCATATTGTCACAGATCTGGACACTCGGAGGAGACATGCTACTCAAAGCATGGGTTCCCAGCATCGGCACGGGTTGCAGAGCACTCACAGTCTCCATTACAGTCTACTGCAGATCATAGATTTGACGAACTCGTGGCTCGTCTTCGTGATATTATGCCACAGTCTTCTGGTGATTCATCTGGTGGCTCGTCAGATATTGCTGCCACAGCCTCAGCCAGTTCATCTGCTGCAGCCAGTTCCTCAGGTAGATCTTCAGCCTTCATATCTTCACATGATATATCTGACTGGGTTATAGATTCCGGAGCTACACATCATCTGTGTCGAGATAGAGGAAGACTACAGGCCTACAGGGCTATTCCTCCAGGTCGCTCAGTACAGATAGCAAATGGTTCCTACTCACCCCTTGTTGGCCAGGGGGAGGTTTTCTTATCCTCCACTATGCAGCTACAGAATGTTTTATATGCCCCTGAGTTCTCGCTGAATTTATTATCTATTAGTCAGATTACAAAGGACTTGAATTGTCGTGCTATATTTGACCCGTCTTCTCTCATTTTTCAGGACATACTCACGGGCAAGGTGATTGGTTGTGGCTCTGAGCAGAAGGGTCTATATCGGCTGGTCCGGGATTCCTATGCTGGCATCTCCACTCACTCTGCTGGACCAGTTTCACCATACATTTGGCATCTTCGTTTTGGTCACCTACCGCTCCAGAAAATGCGCCATCTTCTGCTCCAGATCTCTCCAAGTTCGTCGTTTCGTTGTGAAACATGTCAGTTAGGAAAGCATCACAGGTCGAGCTTTCCAGGTCGTCAGAGTCGGAGCAGTAACTCTCCTTTTGAGTTGTTGCATATAGATATATGGGGTCCGAGTCGTGTGCCCGATCATCAGGGGCACAGGTTCTATCTTGTGGTAGTAGATGATTTTTCCCGTGTCTCTTGGGTTTTTCTTCTGAAGAATAAGTCTGAAGCAGGAGATGTTATTAAAAATTTGATTAATGAAGTGCAGAATGTTTTTTCGTCGTCAGTAAAATATGTTCGGACTGATAATGCCCTGGAATTTTGTACACGTTCTCTTTCTCAATTTCTGTCATCGAAGGGTATTATTCATCAAACCACCTGCGCATATACATCCCAACAAAATGGGGTGGCGGAAAGAAAGCATCGCCATCTCTTGGATATCACTCGTACCTTATTGATTCAAAGCTGTGCTCCTATTTCTTTCTGGGGGGATGCTGTCCTTACTGCATGCTATCTGGTCAATAGAATGCCATCCTCTGTCCTTGGAGAGAAGATCCCCATTTCTCTTATTTTTCCTGACAAGGAGCTATTCTCACTACCACCTCGTGTTTTTGGTGCTGTGGCTTTTGTCCATCGTCTTTCTCCTGGACTTGACAAGCTCTCTCCAAGAGCAGTCAAGTGTGTCTTTGTTGGGTATTCCAGAACACAGAAGGGATACCGGTGTTATGATCCTACTACCAACAGATACTTTGTTAGTGCGGATGTCACTTTCTTCGAGTCGGTCATGTACTTCTCGCCAGCTGGAGACAGAATGGTACCATCCACCACCGCTGATGATATTTTGGTTCCACCACCACCTACTTGTCTTTTACCTGACTCATCTCCTGTGTCCATTCCTATGCCAGCACCACCACCACCACCTCCACCTCCACCACCACCTCCACCTCCACCCGGTCCACGACGAATCGTTTCACCTTTTCCTAACCACTATACGCGTCGGTCAGGTCCTGCTCAGACGACAGCTCAGCCAATCACTAAGCCTCAGGTATGTTCAGATGATGTTACTACTGACGGGTCAGGTTCGGTACATATGCAGGATGACTCCTTACAGGTGGACACAGATGGTGATCTGGATGTTCCGATTGCTATTCGGAAACCGAGACGACAGTGTGCATCCTATCCACTTGCTTCCCAGGTTTCCTTTCACCGACTCACAGGTGATTTCCAGCAGTTTGCCACAGCTTTGTCTTCTGTGGACATACCACGGACATACCAGGAAGCCTTGAAGATTGAATGCTGGCGATGAGCTATGGAAGAAGAAATGGGGGCCCTGCAGTCCCGTGGCACATGGTCTTTGGTCCCTGCACCACCTGATGCTTCAGTTGTCAGCTGCAAATGGGTCTTCACAGCCAAATATCATGCGGATGGCACATTGGATAGGTACAAAGCACGCTTGGTTGCCCGAGGATTTACACAGACATATGGCGTTGATTATATGGATACATTCTCTCCAGTTGCGAGACACTCGACTCTCCGTATCCTCCTGTCTGTTGCAGTGGTTCGTGAATGGAGCATTTATCAGCTAGACGTCAAGAATGCCTTTCTGTACGGGGACTTACAGGAGGAAGTCTACATGCAGCAGCCACCCGGGTTTACTGCTGAGGGGGAGAAGCATATGGTATGTAGACTTCACAAGGCGATATATGGACTTAAACAGAGTCCACGAGCGTGGTTCCAGAAACTGTCCAACCTAATTGAGCACCAGGGATTTAAGAGGTCCAATGCTGATCATTCGTTATTTGTCCAGAAGTCCTCGGCAGGTACGGTTGTCATAATGGTCTATGTGGATGATATTCTTGTTACAGGAGATGATACTCAGGGCATAGTAAGGGCAAAGGCATTCCTAGGTCGTCAGTTTGTTACAAAGGATCTTGGAACCCTAAGATATTTTCTGGGGTTGGAATTTGCAATGAATGCACATGGTCTGGTAATGACACAACGGAAGTACTACGGACTTCCTGGTTGAGACTGGTATGGATGGGTGCAAACCATCTAGCATCCCCATGGATCCCAGCATGAAGATATATGATGACGATACTGATGAAGTGGATAAGAGGAGATATAGAGAGATGGTGGGAAAACTCCTCTACATCACCATAACTCGCCCAGACATTCAGTTTGCAGTTAGCAGGGTGAGTCAGTTTATGGAGCAGCCAAGACAGGTTCACATGGATGCTATACACATGATACTGAGGTATCTAAAGACTTCTCCAGGTTCAGGGCTGCTATTTAGAAAGGGCACGGACTTATCTGTCTCAGCATGTGCAGATGCAGATTATGCAGGATGTCCTAAGGACCGAAAATCAACCTCAGGGTTTGCAGTGTTTGTTGACGGCTCCTTGGTTTCTTGGAAAAGCAAGAAACAAACTGTTGTAGCCAGGTCCAGTGCTGAATCCGAGTATAGGGCCATGGCTCAAGCCAGTACGGAAATGATGCGGGTTCGCTCAGTACTAGAAGATCTACATGTAGCCGTATCTCTACCTATGAAGCTTCAGTGTGACAATCAGGCAGCGTTGTTCATTGCCAACAATCCAGCCTTCCATGAGAGGACCAAGCATATTGAAGTTGACTGCCATTACACCAGGGACCTAATCCAGAGAGGATTGATATCCACGGCCCATGTTAGCTCAGGGGATCAGACTGCCGATGTATTCACCAAGCCATTGCTCAGAGGACCTTTCCAGAGATGTTCATCCAAGCTGAGCATGATCGACATCTATGCTCCACCTTGAGGGGGAGTGTAGAGATAGTTAGTTTCTATTATTATTATATGTTTATGTACCCTGTTTCTATTTATCTCTTCTATTTAGACATCCATGTAATTTACCCCTACGGCCTCTCCCTATATAAGAGAGCCTAGGGTTTTCTTATTATCATAACAAAGACTCTTTTCGTCTAACAGCAACCTATCATACGAAGTAACACCATTATTTGGAGATGAAACAAGTGATCCTTGATACATAAGGGAACAAAGAGCTAAGGGTTGTACTCTGACGAAATTGGGAACAAGGATGTCATATCCAACAATCGATGGGGTGAGAAACATGAGGGAGATAAATGGGGATGAGGCACAATGACTCTCCTCACGAATCATGAATGCAGCCAATACATGGAGAACAACTAGGTAAGATATAAATCGATATGAGTGGGCATTCGTATTTATGTAAACCAAGAGGAGGGAACCATACAATTATGATGTTTACTTCCTTTTTAATGAAGAACTACCTAATTCTTAATGAGAATCCTAAGTGGAATAAGAATTGATTTAACAGCTTATCCAATAATGTTTGAGTGTTAGCGATTGTGCTTCTTTTGGAAACACAAATACTCCCCGTTATAAAGTGTATACAAACAAATTCTCTCATCTAGATAGTGAATTGGAGAACATATGTCTCCTAAGGTGAAAACTTCATGTTCATGCCCTTGTTGTGTCCCCATCATGTGTGGCTGATTTCTGTTTCTAGAATCTGATGTGTTAGAGTTATTACATTATTCGCATGTATGGTTTATTTTGTTGAATCCTTTAACCCTTCAAGGGTATCTATGTAATTATCTTTTGTTAAACTCTTTATTGTTTCTTGCTATATAAGAAACCCTATATATATATAAACAAGTTGTTCATTATCATTTTTTCTTTGCACATGATATCAGAGCACTGAATCTAGATTGGGGCTCGTACCAAACGCCCATCACCACCTCTAGCCCCCCCTCTCGATCATGTCCTGACCAGATCGTGGTCGTGCATGACTGCCACTGTCGCCTCTACCCTCGGTGCGGTCATCTCTCCTCATTGACAGGCCCTGCGCGGGGATTGCTTCAATTGCAGGCGGCCAACAGAGGACCTCCCGGATCCTCGTGTAACACCGTCGGCCAGCCACAAAGGGTAAGAACCTTTGTGCATCGCCACCTTGAGGGGTCTCTCCTCACCAATGACATCACAAAGGGCTTTTGGGGTTGCATCGTTGCCACTTGGGCTTTCAAAGGCACCCTCCAGCACTACCATAATCCCCATCGGAGGGTCGAAAGCCTTCGTTTAGGGTGCCTCCACCTCCATCGAGTGACATTGACCTTCTTGAGTGCAGACTTCATATCAGGGGTTGATCTTGATCCTAGCTTGGTAAACATGGTGTCAGTGACATAACTTATGTGAATTTGAGACTCTACGACTACTTTTTTTTATTTATCTCCCTGATCATGATGGTCACGACTCCCACCAGACAAAAGCTCTGCTTTTGACATCCATTGTGATGATGCAGAGTACATCTATCAAACTCAAGGACATGGAAAATTAAGTGCTCTAGTTTCGGGCGTCAAGGTGTTCATCGATGCTCAGACGAAGATATCAACTTTGACGGAGGAACCTCTAGAAGAGGCATACCAGAACTATGAGTCTTGGCTTGGAGATCATTATCAGGTCGTGACATGGACGACCTATGGTATGGAGCCCCACATCACGACAAACCTCTTGTACAAGGAAACCAACTAGGAGATGTGGGAGGAACTGGCACATATGTACTCACAAGTACAACATACTACCAAGTCACGTCTAGTTGACATCTACATGTGGTTTTGGTCTGCATCTTAGGGAGACTCTACTCTAATGGAGTATTATCGCCATCTTAGCAGGCTTTACGAGGAGCTTGCCATATTTTAGTCGGCTTGTTGAACGAAACAAGTGACAAAGTGATCATAATAACAAGTATACAGATTTCTTGGTGGCTTACATCCTCGTTATCAGAATGTGAAGGAACAACTCCTTACATTAGATTATCTTTCGTCCATCAATGTAATCTTTGGCTTTCTGCAGCAGATTGAGACTTCTATTGTCCATCGTTGTTCTCCACATCCAATGGAGAACTCTATGTTTCTAGCTTCTTTTGGTCAAGGAGGATGCTTTAGCTATTGAGGAGGTTGTGGTCGTAACCAAACTTTGGTCATTGTCGTGGATTGTGGGGCTATGATTGCATGCCATGTAGTCACTACAAGAAGATAAACCACCTATCTAGGAGGTGTTGGGTGATGTTTGAGTCTTTGAGATGCCACCACGGGCTAAAATTGCATCTGATTATGATACTATAGTGATAAGGGTATTTGATCAGCTATCCAGTGGACAGACGGTCCAATGCTCTACCTTGGACTATTCATGCCTGATGTAGCTGTTACAAAGATCTGATGTCACCATAATGGCCGCTACTGCGGGTACCATAGCCAACTCAGCCATGGTCACCAGCTCCTGCCTAGATCACTGGTTCCAGAACCTCTACTCATCTGACAGAGAAAGTAGCTTGTTGACCTCCTCTCAACCTTTTTACGCTGTGAAGTTGGTCAGGATTGTCAACGAGGGTCATTCTCCTGTTAGCACCATTGGGACCATGGAGTTTTCTTCCAAACTCCCTTACTGCACCCTTAATTTTCCTTTCAGCTTGCTATCTGATCATAAGTTGTGTACTGAGTCAAATTGTCATGTGTTTTTTATGAGCTATTTTGATATCTTTTAGGTGATCCAGACGATGCGGATTTTGGAAGGGGGCATAAGAGGTATGGACTCGACTACCTCGATATTCCTATGAATTTTGCTTTTGATGGTGTTGTGTCTATCTCTTATGATTCGTTTCTATGGCCTCTATGTTTGGCTCATCCCTTTGCCAAAGCTCTCTCCATGGTGTTCTTTGAACTCTCTTCACTGAAGCCATTTGAATGTGAGGCGTTTCAATTCGAAAAACATCATCAGACTTTATTTCCTCCTAGGGGCGAGCCCTGTCGACCTGTTGATGAAACTCGATTTCATCATCATAATTTCCCATCATTAACCCCCTTGCTTAAAATTGTGTCAATAAAACCCAGTTAAAGTCCTGTAATTATCAGAGTCCTTAATAAATTAAAAACCACAAAAAAATGGCAAAATAAAAATCCGTGGTATTTTTAGACTTAAAAATACCCTTTAAAATATTTCGGGCCTTTGTTTGACTTCATCTCCAGTTTTGGCCATGAAACTTGTAGATCTCATCAAGATCTACAACTTTCATGTTTTGAGTTTTCTCAAATTCGGCCTTTTTAACCCCCAAAAATAAAAAATTCCCTCGAATAAATCTGATTGGGCCACGTGGCCCATTCTGGGGGCGCCACGTGGCCCGCTTCCTTTGTCTTTTCCGCCAGCATTTGTGGGTCGTTGGATCTTCATCTTGATCCAACGGTGGCTTTTCTCCACGTACACCTTCTACCACAGCCATCATATCGGTCTTGATCTCTGATCCACACCGCACGTCCCCGCCTCGCTCTACATGCGCCAAGTGTCAAAGATCTCCACCATCAGATCGGCGTTAGGAGATGCAATCTCCACCTCCCGTTTCTGCTGCGTCTTCAACCGCTCGATCTCCTCTAGCTTCTAATCTAAACCGTCTGTTCGCGCCGCTCCCTCGTCCTGACACGTGGCTGCTCGCCAGCCCTTCGATCGCTCCGCCCCGATTCAATCCTACCCTCTCGTTCGCACCCAACTGTCAGTCGTTGGATCTCCAGATCCAACGGTTGATCTTCATCGTCTACCTCCCGAAGACCCTTTCTCCCCACGACCTCCAGCTCGCGCACACCTCTCCCCCTTCCCATTATCGTCAACTCTTCCGACCACCTCTTCCATCGCCAACTGCCCTCCGACCTTCCCCACTCTTCCCTCTACCTCGTGAGTCATCCCACGATCTCCGTCGTGAGTCCACTCGCTCCATAACACCCTCGCAAACCACGCCCATAAACTTCCTCTCCGCTGAATTCAATCTTTAAATACTCCGCCCTCCTCGAATCGCCTCATCCACCTTTACATGAGGGATCACCCAGCCCTCCTCCGTCTCCCTGTGACAGGGGGAGGCAGAGGATCGAGCGAAGACAACGATTCTCTCCGGTGTTAACCCTCCGCCCATCCCGGCGGTGTCGCGGCGCCTCCAGGCCCGCTCGAGCTGCGTCGACCGGCTGGCGACGTCCAGCGAAGACCCGGGGCTCAATTCGAGCCCCAGCCCAAGCCCCCGCTCCGCTTCCAACCAGGTAAGTTCTTCCTCTTCTTCCTCTGTAATTTTCCTTAATTTCCATTACTTTTCTAGGCTGCTTCATTCGTTCTCTCGCTCCATTGATCACCTCCCAAGCTCCACCACACAACCCCCTTTCACGCAAGCTATTCCGACAGCCCCCTTCTCTTTCCTCCATACCTTTCCACAGCCGACCCACCTCCTCCGCTCTCGCGGCGGAGGAGCTCCGAGCTCCCCACATTCTCCGCCCGCAAGAGCTCTCATTCCACTCCCCTTCATGAAACCCAAAGCTTCTGCTACGGACTAACACTGCAGGATAGCCAAGGCCTTCAATGGCCGGAGGATCATCGGACCCGACTTCGGCACCGTCGTTCTCATCATCAGCATTCCGATGGGCCGAGCTGAGATACTTGACACCTTGCCCGAGCTTCCAACTTCATCGACAACATCTCAGGAGCATCGGGCGAGCTCCACCATGGCCAAGGAAGAGCGGCGGAGCTAGAGCTCCTTCGCCGGAGCTCCAGAAGCGCCGCCAGCTGCGGAGGATGACGAAGGAACAGATGCCGTCGGATGATCTTCATCGGACGGCTCAGATTCGACTACGCATGTCTTCTCCAACAGCCGTTGGATCGTCTCGATCCAACGGCCTTTGTGCAACCACGTAGCTCTTGGTCGTCGGTCCAGGAGCCATCGGATCCTCGAAGATCTAATGGCTTAGAAGCAACCACGTCGCCCAGGAGCGCTTTCACCAGTAGCCCTTGGATCATCACGATCCAAGGGCCGTTAGTCGGCCACGTGGCGTTCTTTGAGCCCTCTCCGAGCCTCAGCCATCAATCCTCCAGGTCTGGAGCACCCGAGCCTCCCCGAGCATGCACCGAGTCCGAACCAACGTCCAAGCCGACCCGAAGCAGTCCGAGCCTCTGCCGAGCCTGACTCCAAGCCTGGATAGCACGTGCATCACACGTGATACTCTGGGAAATTTGCAGAGACGCCCACGAATTTCTTCAATATTGCAAAAGGTCCCCGCGCGTATAATTTATTTACAGGGAAGGTCCCGCAACTTATTTTTATTGCATTTTAGTCCCTCCCAGGGACCTTTTTGTAGTTATCTTTTCATGTTTTCTTTCAGTTATGCCCTTGCTTTCCTTTATGCATATCTTGAGCTACGTATGTCCAATTGAGTTGATTTCAGTTTCATTTTAAAGATGGTTTGATGATCTTTTTAATGGCATGCTTAATTGTTGTTTTGGACACAATGAATTTTGATGTATTATTCTATAGCCATGTGTCTCTAATTTCTTAACTTCTGCCTTGTTCAAAATTGATTCTATCATACCATTTAATCTGGAATTAACTTATGGTTTCATTGGCTCATCATCTTGATCTAGGGCATATCTCTGATGTATTTTCATTGCATCTCTTGCATAATAAAAATTAATAAAAAATGCATGTTTATTTTTAATGCATTATTGTGTTTTTGCATAATTTGACCTATATGACTTTAACTCAACACTTAGCTAAATAGATAAAAAATCCGAATAATTCGAGAAAGGCTCGTGTCCCTGAGTTCGACCTTGGTTTCTTGCCAAGTAAAAAATAAATTCATGACCATCGCATTTCGATTTATATACACATTTTTAAATGAGGTGGTTTTTGATGAGGCCGAATTGGCCCGACTATTATGACAATTCCAAGTGGTAATTCTGCACTATTAAAGGGCCGATTTTGCGGCTTGTCAAATGGCGCCGTTGCCGGGGACACGGCTCATTTCTTGTATTTTTGGATTTTTGTTTATTTAATTCAGTGTTCATTTTATAAGTCATTTTGTTTACATATTTTGCATTATAAAATTTTTCTTTCTTATTTGATCTCTAATCTTTGTTTCTGTGGCAGGGCCCTTGATCAATCAAGGAGGCGAGGAGCTGGTGTCTCTCGCTGAGAGGAACCGCAGGAGCATGCTTGGAGCCTATAAGAAAGAAAAGAAAAAAAATGTCCCGCATTTTATTCTTGCATGTCATGTTATAATTCGTCGTTTACAGCGGTATTCGATTGAAGGCTCGCGGTTGTAATCGAATGATCGTGGTTGTGTGGGGATCGTCCCCACTTGAGTGTCGACTTAAGACCAGGCACGCGGCTCTTTGAGCGGTTTTCATTTTTATCTTTTACGTGCTTGCTCGTAGGTTAGGACACACTTTAAATTTAGACGCACCTAATCTCGCTTCACTTAGCTAAAATTAATGAAAATTATTCACCGCTAATAAATGCATGATTAGGTGCGGCTTTTATCGACTTGCATACATATTGATCTCGGTTTTCAAAACAGCCCAAGCTTTTCACAGATTTATCGCCAAATCACTGCATGTTTTCTCGCTTAGCTTAGATCGCGGTTTTTATCGAATACATGTTTTTCTCGGCTTTCTTTCTCCTAGCTTGATCACCTAGGTTAATGGAAAAGGGAATGAACGGTAGACGATGATTTCTTGATTTATGTGCTAACCATAATTCAGTGATAACCTAAAATAAAATTGGGACTGTTAATTGCAAGTCAACCTCAAATGGAGTAAAATTCGGTTTTGGGAGAGCAACACCTTCGGATACGCATTGGTTTTCACTTCACATTTTTTCTTCGCGTAAATATCTAATGTTTTATCACCAATAAAACCAACAAGATAATAAACCAACTTCGGTTGGTTCCATGTGTGTGTTGGTGAACCTGAGGGTATTGCTTGCTTGATTGAGCCATGCTTGTTGCGACACACACCCCAAAACCTTAGTCCCTCCATTTCATCTCCGAAGATTCATCCGCTCATTTATAAATCCATTCTTCTTCTTCGTTCCCCTTGGGACCCTCCCAACATCAAATTCCATCTTTATACTTAGGCTAATCTCAGCCTAAGTATAGGGGGGACCCGAGTCCCTGTGATTTCTCTACTTTTCTTTCCTTGCCTTTATACTTAGGTTATTTCTAACCTAAGTATAGGGGGAGCCCCTCTTAGCTCCCGTATATTTCTCTACACTTAAATGGACCTATGGATTCGTATCATCTAGAGCTATGAGGACATAGCAAAGTTTAAGGATAGGGGGGTATACCGTATATACACTTTACTTATTTTAGCTATGATCTGAAAATTTTGAAAAATTTAAAACTTTTTAGCTAAAGTAAAATTCTATGGACTAAGAGAACTCAAATGATTTCACGGCTTTTCTATACTATGTTACACTATTGTGATAAAAATATTTTCGAAAATGATTTGAAAAATGAGTTTTTCTTGTTTTGAAAAATCTTTTTGAAAAATGTTTTGAAAATCTTTTATTTGCGTGACATGGTTTTGAAAGTTTTTTTTATCAAGGAAAGTTGAGTCTAACCTGTGTTTTAACTTTAAACTAAAACCCATAAAAATGAGCAAAATTTAAAAAAAAAGTTTTTGAATGAAGGAGTTGGATTAAACCTCTACACTTACACTTTCACCCAGGATCTGAAATGTTCAAGAAAGCTTGATTTATGAGGTCTTTGAGATTTGCGGTTAACCAGCCTTAGTCATCAGGGTCATAGACTTAATCATCCACATTCCCCTAGGTCTCTAGATTTGCATGCTATATTCCATGCTTAGTCTCAGACTTAAAAAATATGATCAGCACATAACATGCACGACTGCGGTTTTTGATTGAGATGAGTTGACTTTTCACCTGAGGAATTGGGATGAGGGATTCAAGTCTGGATTTGATCTAATGAGGCTCGAGGATGGGATAAAATCTTTGAAGGCTTCAGGAAACATGAGTGTCAGCAATTTAGCCAGTATGAGAACTTGGTTCTTATACTAATCTCTTGATATTGACCCAAGTGCCTGGGTGTGAAATATATAAAAAATGTTGATCAGTGTGCGCCAGCTCTTGGTAAAATCAGTGGAGCTAGCCAAAAATTATACAAGTCAATGAAATTTCAAAGAAAAGCTCTCATTCCACAAAGTCAAATATCAAAGAGCTTTCACCAAAGGCGAGCGCTCCCAAACTTTTCAAAGTGTCCACTTGGACCACCGCTATTAGGACCAGGAGTCGGACTTGCTCCAAAAAAGGGCTCTGCATCGTAAATGCTACAAGTCTGGGTGTCGAAGGTACGATAGGTACTCAAAAAAGACACACCCCGGTGTACTCCCAGGAAAACAAGTGCAGACGGCTCCAACTTCTCTTGACGGACGCACTGATCAACACAAAAAAATGTGTTGCGTAAAAGGCACTAGAGAGAATCCTTGTTCCAATGAGAGGGAGAGAAGAAATGACACAATCCCATGCCCTCCATGACTGGCCTGCCATCTACATTCTTTAAGTCTGACAACTAAAGAGACGGTAGACTGAATGCAAGATTTGATTTATTCCCTAGTGTTGAGGATTGGGTCCTTAGGAGAATTTCTCGGACCGAGACTTTGGGTGAAGATTTGACTCTTACTCTCAGAATCGCGGTCAACACTAAATGTCATATCCTTTAGATTATATGTATATCAGAGAGAATCTAGAGAATTAGAGGAATTGGATACCTCTTGATTAAGGCTGGGTTGAATCTAGAATTTTGGACCTCTAAAATTGAGCAGATTTGAGCAGATTGGATCATGTACTCACATGCACAAGGGGGTTAATCCGACTTAGTCATTCTTTTTGATGCTCGAGGACGAGCATGGTTTAAGTATAAGGGGGTGATGAAACTCGATTTCATCATCATAATTTCCCATTATTAACCCCCTTGTTTAAAATTGTGTCAATAAAACCCAGTTAAAGTCCTGTAATTATCAGAGTCCTTAATAAATTAAAACCCACAAAAAAATGGCAAAATAAAAATCCGTGGTATTTTTAGACTTAAAAATACCCTCTAAAATATTTCGGGCCTTTATTTGACTTCATCTCCAGTTTTGGCCTACATGAAACTTGTAGATCTCATCAAGATCTACAACTTTCATGTTTTGAGTTTTCTCAAATTCGGCCTTTTTAACCCCCAAAAATAAAAAATTCCCTCGAATAAATCTTATTGGGCCACGTGGCCCATTCTGGGGGCGCCACGTGGCCCGCTTCCTTTGTCTTTTCCGCCCGCATTTGTGGACCGTTGGATCTTCATCTTGATCCAACGGTGGCTCTTTCTCCACGTACACCTTCTACCACAGCCATCAGATCGGTCTTGATCTCTGATCCACACCGCACGTCCCCGCCTCGCTCTACATGAGCCACGTGTCAAAGATCTCCACCATCAGATCAGCGTTTGGAGATGCAATCTCCACCTCCCGTTTCCGCTGCGTCTTCAACCGCTCGATCTCCTCTAGCTTCTAATCTAAACCGTCTGTTCGCGCCGCTCCCTCGTCCTGACACGTGGCTGCTCGCCAGCCCTCCGATCGCTCCGCCTCGATTCAATCCTACCCTCTCGTTCGCGCCCAACTGTCAGTCGTTGGATCTCCAGATCCAACGGCTGATCTTCATCGTCTACCTCCCGAAGACCCTTTCTCCCCACGACCTCCAGCTCGCGCACACCTCTCCCCCTTCCCATTATCGTCAACTCTTCCGACCACCTCTTCCATCGCCAACTGCCCTCCGACCTTCCCCACTCTTCCCTCTACCTCGCGAGTCATCCCACGATCTCCGTCGTGAGTCCACTCGCTCCATAACACCCTCGCAAACCACGCCCATAACCTTCCTCTCCGCCGAATTCAATCTTTAAATACTCCGCCCTCCTCCTCGAATCGCCTCGTCCACCTTTACATGAGGGATCGCCCAGCCCTCCTCCGTCTTCCTGTGACAGGGGGAAGCGGAGGATCGAGTGAAGACGACGATTCTCTCCGGTGTTGACCCTCCGCCCATCCCGGCGGTGTCGCGACGCCTCCAGGCCCGCTCGAGCTGCGTCGACCGGCTGGCGACGTCCAGCGAAGACCCGGGGCTCAATTTGAGCCCCAGCCCAAGCCCCCGCTCCGCTTCCGACCAGGTAACTTCTTCCTCTTCTTCCTCTGTAATTTTCCTTAATTTCCATTACTTTTCTAGGCTGCTTCATTCGTTCTCTCGCTCCATTGATCACCTCCCAAGCTCCACCACACAACCCCCTTTCACGCAAGCTATTCCGACAGCCCCCTTCTCTTTCCTCCATACCTTTCCACAGCCGACCCACCTCCGAGCTCCCCACATTCTCCGCCCGCAAGAGCTCTCATTCCACTCCCCTTCATGAAACCCAAAGCTTCTGCTACGGACTAACACTGCAGGATAGCCAAGGCCTTCAATGGCCGGAGGATCATCAGACCCGACTTCGGCACCGTCGTTCTCATCATCAGCATTCCGATGGGCCGAGCTGAGATACTTGACACCTTGCCCGAGCTTCCGACTTCATCGACAACATCTCAGGAGCATCGGGCGAGCTCCACCATGGCCAAGGAAGAGCGGCGGAGCTGGAGCTCCTTCGCCGGAGCTCCAGAAGCGCCGCCAGCTGCGGAGGATGACGAAGGAACAGATGCCGTCGGATGATCTTCATCTGACGGCTCAGATTCGACCACGCACGTCTTCTCCAGCAACCGTTGGATCGTCTCGATCCAACGGCCTTTGTGCAGCCACATAGCTCTTGGTCGTCGGTCCAGGAGCCATCGGATCCTCGAAGATCTAATGGCTTAGAAGCAACCACGTCGCCCAGGAGCGCTTTCACCAGTAGCCCTTGGATCATCACGATTCAAGGGCCGTCAGTCGGCCACGTGGCGTTCTTTGAGCCCTCTCCGAGCCTCAGCCATCGATCCTCCAGGTCTGGAGCACCCGAGCCTCCCCGAGCCTGCACCGAGTCCGAACCAACGTCCAAGCCGACCCGAAGCAGTCCGAGCCTCTGCCGAGCCTGACTCCAAGCCTGGATAGCACACGTATCGCACGTGCTACTCTGGCAAATTTGCAGAGACACCCACGAATTTCTTCAATATTGCAAAAAGGTCCCCGCGCGTATAGTTTATTTACAGGGAAGGTCCCGCAACTTATTTTTATTGCATTTTAGTCCCTCCCAGGGACCTTTTTGTAGTTATCTTTTCATGTTTTCTTTCAGTTATGCCCTTGCTTTCCTTTATGCATATCTTGAGCTACGTATGTCCAATTGAGTTGATTTCAGTTTCATTTTAAAGCTGGTTTGATGATCTTTCTAATGGCATGTTTAATTGTTGTTTTGGACACAATGAATTTTGATGTATTATTCTATAGCCATGTGTCTCTAATTTCTTAACTTCTGCCTTGTTCAAAATTGATTCTGTCATACCATTTAATCTGGAATTAACTTATGGTTTCATTGGCTCATCATCTTGATCTAGGGCATATCTCTGATGTATTTTCATTGCATCTCTTGCATAATAAAAATTAGTAAAAAATGCATGTTTATTTTTAATGCATTATTGTGTTTTTGCATAATTTGACCTATATGACTTTAACTTAACACTTAGCTAAATAGATAAAAAATCCGAATAATTCGAGAAAGGCTCGTGTCCCTGAGTTCGACCTTGGTTTCTTGCCAAGTAAAAAATAAATTCATGACCATCGCATTTCGATTTATATACACATTTTTAAATGAGGTGGTTTTTGATGAGCCCGAATTGGCCCGACTGCTACGACAATTCCAAGTGGTAATTCTGCACTATTAAAGGGCCGATTTTGCGGCTTGTCACATGTACCCTTTTCTTTGGTTCGAACTTTCTAGTGGAACATCATCTTTGGTTAAAAAAATTTAGTGGAAATCCATTTTAAAAGGAAAGAAAATCCATCTTGGTTTTGAGGGGGGTGGCGAGATGCTTGCAGGAAAGGCGAGAGGGGGGCAGTTGGCGGCGAGTGGTATGGAAGGCCCTAGATCGTAGGAGCTTGCATGGTGAAAGGAGATCGAAGATGGTGCCTTGTAGCATGGAGGGGTGTTGTTTTCGTTGTGGTGGTCAGGGACACCACTATCGACTGTAGAGACCCTGTTAAATGTTTCACATGCGGGAAAATCCGGGCATCATCGATGAACTGTTCGACGAAGTCAATTTGGCTTCCGCGAAGGCAGCAAGCGGCACCTCTCCTGGACGGCGATGACGTTGGGCAGCGGTTGGTGGTGGTGGGTTCCTCTTTCTTGGTCGGAGTTTGTAGGAGTGTGGATGCGTCGTTGGTGGAGGCCATGTCAGACATTTGACATGTGAGCTGGCCTGACTTCTCTGGAGACGTTGTACGCCTTAAAGGCGCAGTGGTGTACATGTGTGGATTGAAAGAGTCGGAGGCCACAAAGTTCATCGATCTTAGTAATGCAAGTAAAGGGTGTGTATACCGGCAGAGGCCATGGCCTCGGGACGGTGCTTTGGGGGCCAATTCTCGCAAAATTCTTCAGATATGTGGGTTTCCCCTCATCTTTCGTGCCTTAGACATTATATGCACGATACTGCTTGTTGTAAGAGGTTCGACGATGATCTCTGATGGCCTGGGCAGAGGTCAAGCGGTGGATGTCTTCGTCTCTTTGGTTGCACCAGTTGTCGTCCTAACAGTTGTCGAAGCTCATTTAGGTTGCTCTATTTTCCACGTGGAGATCTACGAAGCATGTGAACAATCTCCCTTCGCTCAACACGGGATTCTTGTCGAAGATCATTGCCCATTTGCACGGTGGTCGGCAGGAGCTGCGCCCCGCCGGGTGTGATAGCGCTCGAGATGGAAGTCGTAGCATCGTGGAGTGTTGATATCCAATGGTTGGGTGCCAAATCGACCCCCGAGGTGGTAGTTGATGCGTCGCACCTCTTTGGGGTGCCTCTTTTGAGGTGGGAAGGCTCTGGATCTAAGGTTGTGGGTCTAGGTTTGGGTCCCTCATTTGCTTCGGTTGTTCGGGTCGGGTGTCTCTTGCGATACAGATCCAACCTTTCGTGGTTTGCAACAGGGTCCTCTAAGGGAGATGTTGGATTCGCCCAATGTGGATCCGAATGGCACGACGATTGGGGAGGACCCCCGTCTGTTTGTGGATCAGAACAATGCCCTATTAGGCATTTTTGATGGGGGCGATGGCGACTCGGCCTTTGGTGCGCAGAATTGACCCCTCCCCGTTGGCGATGGTAGGACTTCTCATGTGGTTGGCTTGGACGGAAGCTCTTGCGGTCGGTTGCTTGGGGTGTGCTCATCTGCTCTGGGGAGATTTGGACACCGATATTCATGCATGGACATTGAGGCTAGAAGGCGTAGGAGGTTGGCGATCTATACCTCCCTTAAGGGGTCTGATGACGGTCAGATAAAGGGGTTGAGGATCGAAAAGGGGGGGATGTGCCTGGTTGGGCAGTCCAGAGCTGGTGTTCTAGAGGGAGTGTGTTTTTTTGGCTAAAATGGAAGTTGATGGCTTGAAGGTTGTTTCAGAGAGTTTTCCTTTGTGGTCTGTTGTTGAGAGGGATTTGGCAGTATATGGGTGTCATTTCATCGAAAAGGAGCACAACCTCCCTCCAATGAACAGCCTTACTTGGAATGTGAGAGGCCTTGGGCATCTCGAGAAGCGTCAGGGGGTGCAGGAGTAGATTAAAGACTCAAGTGTTGATATTGTAGTGTTGTAAGAAACTAAAACAATGTGATTGGGTGATGCGATGTGGAGAACTAGTGGTGGGGGGTTCCTATCCAGCTTCAAATATGTTGCGTCTACGGTTGCGTTCGGTGGCCTGGTGACTGGTTGGAATGAAGAGAAGTTCAAGCTAGATCAGAGCGAATTTTATGGCAACCATTCTATTTCCTTGGTCTAGAGGTCGGCGGGCCGATGAGGCGCTTTGTGTCATCACTAACGTATATGGGCCAACTTCTGGTGTGAGCGTGGTGGAGTTGTTGGACGAGTTGCGTTCGGTTCGTACAAGGTTCTCGGCGAAGCCGTAGATCATTGGGGGAGAGTTTAATGTTACTTTATGCCCTGAGGACAGGCCTAGTTTGCATGGTGGCTTGGATGCATGTTTGGATGAGTTGATGGTGCTCATCATTAAGCTTGGTTTATCGATAGTTGATGCCTCGAGTTGCGCGTACGTCGGAAGGAATTCGAGATCACGGCCATGGATTGATAGATTCCTCATCTCTACGGAGGCGTTGGCATTGTTTCTGCTTGCTCTGGCGTAAACCTCTCTAGGGTGCATTCTGACCACACGCCATTGCTATGGTCCTTTAGAGAAGGATGCCATCATAGAGGTTTCTTCGGTTTCGAGCACGCTTGGCTATTAAAGGACGACTTTTAGGAGGCGGTAGCTCAGTGTTGGTCGGGATGCATGGTTGATGGTTCTGTGAAGCTATATCTGTAGTTAAGCTTGTTGAAGTGCGAAAAATTTTGGTGAACTTCAAACAAAATACTAGGGAGCAATGCCAACACAGAAAGGTTGCGGCGTAGGAGGTGATTGACAGACTGGACAGGCTGGAGGGAGAGCGGGTCTTGGAGGATGAGGAGAGGGAGGAGATGGGCAAGCGGCTGTAGGAGGTTGCTATGGAGGATAAGAAGATGGAAATTGATTGGCGTCAAAGGTCACGGCATCGTTGGCTTAGAGAGGGGGATGCCAGTACTCGTTTCTTTCACTCAATGGGTTTTGGCAGAAGGAGGCGTAACTATATCCATGAGGTTGTTGCGGGCAGGGTGAGGGTTGCTAGTGATAAGGAGGTGGGTGGGCGTTGTGGTCTCATTTCATGGAGGCGAGCAGGTGGGCCTCCCATGGTAGGTGGGGTTGGCAATGCAGAGGTGTGAAGAGGATTCTGGTGGCTCAAGCAGATGCATTGATTGTTCCTCTTACTGAGGAGGAGGTGTGGAAGGTGATCTCTGGTCTCAATACTGAGGGAGTGTCGGTTCCACACGGTTTCCCAGTCTTATTCTACAAGGAGTTCTGGTCGATCGTAAAAGAGGACTTTATGGAGGTTGCACTCGAGTTTTGTAGTGGTATTTTTGGCTTTGAACGGCTGAACAAAGCGCTCTTATTCTTATGTCGAAGAAGGATGTGCCTATTCAAGTGGAGGATTTCAGACCTATTGCCCTCTTAAATGCAACATACCTCATTATTGTTAAGGCTAGTGAACTGTCTTCGTGTTGTCATGAATGATATTATCTCCCCGGAGCAGACTGCCTTTATCCCTTGTAGATGTATAGTTGATGTCTTGGTGCTTTGATGTCTTGGTGCTTGGATCGGAGATTGTTTTAGATTATAGGAGGGAGAAGCGTAGAGGTCTCCTTTGGAAGATTGATTTCTCCAATGCATATGCCTGTGTGGACTGGCGGTTCCTTTGGACTTCCCTGCAGAAGAGGGGCTTTCCCGACTTGTGGATCTCTTGGATGAAGAGGTGTATCACTACACCGTCATACTCAGTTCTGATAAATGGGCATTCGGAAGGGGGATTTTTCCAGCCACAACGAGGTGTTCGTCAGGGATGCCCGTTGGCCTTGCTCTTATTTGTGATTGTAGATGATGCTCTTATAATTATGATGAGACTCACGTCGGTTAATGATTTTCTCTTGGGCTACTGCAATGGTGACATTTCGATCCCTCTACTACAGTATGCGGACGACACAATGTTGTTCTTGGGGGGAGCGAGAACACGCTAGACGGATGGCCCATATCCTGGACATTTTTATAAGGAAGTATGTTGTGGTTCATTTTGGGCTCTCTGAGATGGAGGTGGAGGCGGCTGTTGACACTCTTCGATGTCTTGCTGGTGAGTTACCCATTACCTATCTGGGGCTCCCGCTAGTTGGGGGCAGGCTGAAGACAACTAACTGGAGGGTGGTACTTGATCGCTTGCATTCCAAACTTGCTGGTTGGAAAGCTGTCACACTTTCTAAAGGCAGGAAGTTGATTTTACTCAGGCACGTACTCTCAGTTATTCCCATTTTTTCTGCTCTACGGGACTTCTGTTATGTAGTGTTCGTAAGAAACTGGAGGGCTTAGTGAGAATGTTCTTCTAGTCTGATGAGAACCAGGAGAAGAACGGACTTTGTCTGGGTGATTGGTATGTGATTACTGCTCCTAAAAAGAATGGTGTGCTGGGGGGTTTTAAGGTGGAATGCATGAGTAAGGCGTTGATTGAATGGTTGATTAGAGTGTGGGGTGACTCTGATGATATGGTGTTCCGTCTGTTGAGAAGAATTCACGGAATTGGGGGATCTACAAAACCCGGTTGTCCATCTGTCATCCCCTTTGTGGCAAGGGATAAAGAAGATTATGCCCGATATGGTAGGGAAGTTGCAACCATTTCTCGGTAACGATGAGACTTTCCGTTTTTGGCTTGATGATTGAACGAGTGATGGTGTTTTGGGAGAAAGTTCCTCGTGTTTGTTTTCCATTGCCAAATCTAAGGATGTGTCTGTTCGCCAAGTTTGGGACAATCAAGTTTGGTCTCCATCCTTTGTGGTTGAGTTTTCAGAGCAAAGATTGGGGGGACTTCCTGCCCCTGCAGAGGGAGTTGGCTTCTATGACCTGTCAGGTATGGGTAGGGACCACTTTATTTGGACGGAGGGGAGTTTTAGTGTGAAGAAGGCATATCGGTATTTTGCGAGAGTTGATGTGACACAACATGAGGTTGATTCGAATGATGTGAAGATTGTATGGGCTAGCAAGATCCCCCAGAGAATCAAGATTTTCATTTGGTTGGTGGTTCACGGGCGCATTCTTACGAAGGAGCGTCGGGAAAGGATCCTGCAGGTGGGAGATAGTTTGTGTGACAGATGCAGTGCTACTAACGAGGATATGGATCATCTTTTCTTCAGTTGTGTGCACTCGGTTGAGGTTTGGCAGGCGGTGGTGATTCCTTGGCTGAGCATGGGGGATAGCTCTAGCTTCTGGAGCTCCATTCGGACATATTGCGGTAACTCTCAGGAGGACAGCTCCATGCCTTTTGTGATTCTTTGGGTCATTTGGTGTGCTAGGATTAAGCTCATTTTCCATGGCCAAGATTTTTGCTCACATAATGCCTTAGAGCATTGCAAGGCTATTTATTGAACCTATGTATTATAAGTTATCTTTTTAATAAATTTACGGCGGGTTCCAGCTTGGAACGCTGCCCTTTTTCATCTAAAAAACTTTTCTTTGGTTCATTGTGATATTAGGGACCTTGTCCGATCTGCACTATAGGCCATAGATATTTTGTGATTTTGTTGATGATCATAGAAGATTTTCTTGGGTTTACTCTTAAAGGAATGATTAGATATTAATAAGATTGTCAAATCATTTTTCTAGTTCATCAAAACCTTCCCTGTTTTTTTGATGTCATTTTTTGACTCATGGATCATCAGACATCCTATCCCTATACATGGCCTCAAATTTCAGCGAAATTCAGTCGAATTTCTGTCGAATATCGATATCCAGTCAAAATCGAAATTCGACCGAAATGACCGAAATATGGGGGTCCTAGTACAAAAAATGACCGAAATGACCGAAATTCCGGTCGAAATTCCACCGAAATTCCATCAAAATTCTGTTTTGGTCGATACCGAAATGGTGACCGAAACCGACATTTAAGGCCTTGTCCCTATACCTCTTAGCGGAATGGGGTAACTGATAGGAAACTTCTTCACTTTCTTGGCATTACTCAGTCATTACTCACATTAAGGCTCCCAAGACCTAGTGAGCAATGCCATGATTATTGATGTCCACCTTATAAACAGGGGTACCATCATCTGTTTTTAAAGGAGCCACTCCTTTATCCATCATTTATCCTGATGTGACACCATTTCCAACGCATTTGTTCATAATTTCCATATTGCAAATAAAATGTCTTCACGTACCGTCAAATGTATTTTTCTTGGGTATTCTCGCACCTACATGTGCTATGATCTGATGGGTTCCCGATACTGCATTTCTGCCGATGTCACCTTTTTTGAACAAACTAGCTACTTTATATAGTTTGTTAGTGACATACCCTTACCACTACCACCCATCGTCTATAGAAGAAAGCATACTAGACACTCTGAGGTTGTTCCACTATCTGTTCCATATTTGCAGGAGGTGGTGCCTTCTTCAAGTGTCCTGTTTGGATACCCCGCCTAATCTCCTTATAGCACTCCGACAAGCAAAGAGGCAATGTATTATACATTATATCTCATCATTTACTTCCGTTGATGGTCTCTCTGGCTGGGACACATTTTATAGATGCCCTGATGACTATCACTATTCCTCGTGATTATCATGGCGCATTACAGGATCATGGTTGGAAACGGAGCATGGACAAGGAGATGGATGCTTTTATATACATGGGACATGGAATCTTGTGCCTGACCCACCTGACGTGAAGTCAGATGCCCTTAGATGGGTCTTCATGACTAAGCAGTCTCCATATGGTACGCTAGAAAGATTGAAAACAAACTGGTAGCTAAGGGCTTTCACTCAGACCTATGGAGCAAATTACTTTAAGACATTCTCACATGTGGTCTAGGCTCGGTTTACATTATTCTTTCCATTGCAATCAACAAGAATTATCCCATGTTCCAGCTTGATGAGAAAAATGTCTTCCTATACGATGTTCTTGAGGAAGAGGTTTACATGATGCAACCCCCCGTGTCCTCCATCGAGGGAGAGTATGCATGTCGAATCCTTGCGGTTATCTATGGTCTAAAGCATAGTCCACGAAGTTAGTTTGGCAGGCTCACACTAGGATTGGCTCACTTGGTTTTCAGAGGATGTTGACTGCTCTCTATTTTTACCGGGTGACGACCTACTGGTGTTGTGGTATTGGTTATCTAGCAAATATTGCAGAGACCAAGACCTTCCTCGAAGGTGTTTGTCATCAAACACCTTGGTAAGATACATCATTTTCTGAGTATAGAAGCGTTATGTAGTGCAGAGGGGCTACATTTATAACAAAGGAAATATTGCTTTATATCCTTTCATGGCCAGGTTTGCTTGGATGCAAGCCGTTTGGCATACCAGCTGAGGTAGGGAGGCATACCATCTCTACTGATCCTGAGTTTGAGGATCCTACATGATATAGATGGATAGTAGGTGAACTGCTCTACCTTACTATCACTAGGCATGATATACCATTTGTTGTCAATAGAGCAAGCCGGCACATGGAGAGATCATGTCACAGCCATTGGCAATAGGTTCTCCCGATGCTTCGATATGTGAAGGGATCTCCAAGGTGTGGGCTTCTCTACATGGTCATTGGCTACACCAACATCACCGCTTATGTTGATTTAAATTATGTTAGTTTTCTTGAAGATAATGATTTACTATTGGCTATGAAATGTTTGTTGGAGGGAACTTTGCTACCTATCGCAGCAAGAAGCAGACAGTTATGTCTAGGTCAGGTACATAAGCAGAATATAGGGCAATGCTCCAGGCCATGTATGGGATTACCTGACTAGTCTCCTTGACAAAAATTGGTCTTACTATTACTCCTGCTCCATTATATAATGACAACAAATTTACCACATATATCGCTAGCAATCATGTCTTTCACAAGCAAACCAAGCATATCGAAGTTGAATGCCATTTTATCTGTGATTCATTGTGAGAAGGGCAGATATGCACTTCACATATCTATGTTGATCTTCAACTTGCAGATATACTCACAAAGACACTATCTAAGAAACATGTTTCTTGGCTTATCTCAAAGTTAGGCATGAGCGACAGATATGCTCCAACTCGAGGGAGTGTTAGAGTTGTTATATTATCGACATGCATTATTTATTTCGTTTAGTCCTATAACTCCTCAAAGGTATCTATGTAATTTTCTTTATTCAACTCTCTAGGGTTTTGTGCTATATAAGATACCCTATACCTATGGCCTATGGGATAAACAAGTCGTTCATTATTATTTTTTTCTCTCTACATGTTCATTGTGTTATTCTTCACAGCAAAAACTCACCTTGAGTCGTGGCTCTTGTAATCCGGTTATTCCTTTTTACCCGGAGCAGATATTGTTGGAGTATATGCGCCATATGTATAGATGTGTAAATGGATCCCTCCAGAATTCATTTATCACATCCAGTGTTTAGTCCCACATCTGCCAGTGGTGGGACTTGGAGTATCTGAGGCTATATAAGAAGCCCCAGACCTCCTGTATCAGATGAGAAAGTGCAATGCAACATATTGCCCTTTGAGGCCTTCTCTCGTGGTTTCATCTCGTTCCTTAGAGAGTAGGGCTCCACGTAAAAACATGTGTTCTTCATTATTCATTATTCTTTATTTCTGATGTGCTTTCCCATTCAAGTTTTCTAACATGGTATCAGAGTGGGTTCGCTTCTCGATGAGTTATTTTTCCATCATTTGTTCGAGATTCATTTTTTGAAATTTGTTCTTGAAGATTTGGTTGAAGATTATTATTTTGTATTCATGTTTGGGATCAAGTTGAAGATTCGTTTCTAGGGTTTCTTAAAACCCTAATCTTTCCACTGTCGATGCTGATCTGATCATCTACAGATTCAGTTGGGTTTCTTCATGAAACCCTAGTGTTGATTGAAGTTCAACCAAACAACCAAAGCAACCACCAAAGCCATGTTCATGTCACCAGAGAGTCGTGAGGTGAATGCCTTAGTGCAAGAGGCCCCTCCAGGAGACACCTTAGCGAGGAACTCTCCATCGCGTGGTGGTCAGATCTCCAGAGCATGTCATCTCCAAGCCATCTCCACCAGGTTGTTTCACCCTCTCACCGCATATTGTGATGAAGATGGTGGCACATCTCCACCAGGAAGCAGCAAGCGACGGCATCTTGCAGTTCTCCATCGATTCGCCTATCCAAGCGGAGACGACGGCACGATACTCAGACTCGCAGATCCATCTTCAGCTGCAGACCCGTTGACGGATTGGCGGGCGGAGCCCCAATCCCATTGACGGGCGAAGCCCCATCTTTAGTCGCAAATCCTCGAGGCGTCGTAAGAGATTCTAGCCACGAGTTCCTCTCCATCGCCTGATATGTGGCCCCCCCACTTGACTCTTCGATCGCCTATCGGGGACGGGATCCCAGCACGGAGCGGTGCCACCCCTCCCATCTCTTCGAGCTCCCCTTCGTCTGCAGGCGGCAACAACTATGAGCCCCATCGAGGGCGACAATCTTTCCATAGAGGGGTTCCCAAGTAGGAACTTTAAATAGAAGGTGAGCCCCAAGTGGGTCGTATCAGATTAAAAAAAGGAGATTCATTGTTATAGGTCCATTGGATCGACAGTTTAAAAATAAAAAAAGGGAAAGATGGACTGCTGCAGTTTACCTTAGTTGGACCATGTTTCAACGAAAAATGAAAATGAAAAAGGATGCGTACAAAAAAAAGTATGCGGGAAAAAATTGATGAGTTGGTTATTAAAAAAAGAGGGGAAATAGCCGAGAAAAAATTTACAAAAAGGAAAGAAAGAAAAGCCGTAAAAAAAGATAGTTTATTTGAAAAAAATGCTTTGAAAAAATAGAAAGAAAAGACGAAAAAAATGAAATCAACTTATGCATGTTTGTTTTTTCCCCACGTTTTCATGTGTTCTCCATACTTTGTCGATGTCATTATTTTCCAACAAGTATAGGAGAAAGGGGGAGTATTGTGTAGAGTCACATGTCGGATTCAGATTCTCCAGACATGCCAGATTGTCTAACTCTACATTTCAGTTTCAGACTCTGCGGATTGGTTTAGAGTCCAAGTTCGAGGCACTCCATATTTGAGTGACTCTTTTTTTTTTAGTTTTCCAGAGAAAGATTCCTTTTCAGACGTACATGTGTGCGATTCTTTTTGCGTAGTCCCCATCTTTTTTTTGGTCTCAAAGTTTCATGTGTTTCATGGGGGCTCCATAGTAGAGATCCCACTCCCTATGCCATGTGGGATAGGGTTTTCATGTGGTTTCATAGGGACTCCAGAGTAGAGATCTCATTCTTTGAGCCAGTATGGGAGAGATTCAATTCTCCAACGAGGAGACTTCAGACTCCATTCTCTAGCGATCGTGGACTCCAACGATGATGTCTCTATGGCTTTTTCAATTCGGCCCTTCAAAGAGATGGAGCAGTTGTCCACATCATGTGGCGGGCCAGAGTTCTCCAGGTAGATGCTCATTTCAGTTGCAGTGACTCTGACGAGCGCAGTACAGAGCACATGCTCTCCGACGAGGAGACTCGGTTTGACTCACACTCCAGCCGTTTGTTCCTCCTCATCTGCATGGCATGACAAGCAATGTCCTCAATAGTAGCCGACGGTTGTATTTGTGTTGTGTTGATATTTTCTGTAGTGTCTTGTATTGTGAGTTTGAGTGATTTCTTTCTGTTTGTCCAAGCTGAGCATTGCATGCTCCAACTTGAGGGGTGTTGGAGTATATGTGGGTAAATAGATCCCTCCAAGATCCATTTACCACATCCAGTGTTTAGTCCCACATCTACCAGTGGTGGGACTTGGAGGGTCTGAGAAGGCCATATAAGAAGCCCCAAACCTCCTGAGCAACACCAAATCCCTCTAAAGCCCAAACTTCCATTTCTCCCACTCGTTGCCCCCTTGCTTGGCCCTTCCTCTAAGGGATTGTTGTATAACAAGAGCGTAATGTCCACTAGAACGTCCATGGATTTTATCATCAACTTGATGAATTAATTTAAGGATAAACGACTTTCCTATTAGAACAGGTTGAGAAAGTGCAATGCAATGGCCCTTTGAGACCTTCTCTTGCGGCTTCATCCTGCTCCTTAGGAAGTAGGATTCAATATAAACGCCCACGTTCTTCATTGTTCATTATTCTTTATTTTTGATACACTTCCGCATTCTAGTGGTCATTTAGTCATGCACCCCTCCCCAACTATTAATGAACAAAAATATAATTTGATTATACTGTGTATTGCTTGATTGTGTTTGCTATTTCGATAGAACAGATTTTGCACAATCACTTTCCACCGAGGTAATCTAAACGGAGTCTACCTACATGTCTCGACGATGAATGTTGTATTGTTGAGTTAGAAGGTGACTTAGATCCGTCTTTTTTGCAGACATAAACAACCGACAGAGAACTGAACAAATAACACACACTAGAAGTGTTAACTATGATCGATAGGGATTCTCAAACATATGTGCAGGATTTACTTGGATGCCTTCCGATGCTCTCGTGCAAAAAATTGCTGCACATTGCATTATTCTCTCTCAGTTCAGCTCCTGAGATTGAAATACCATGTTTTACAGTGGAATAGGAAGAGGTGCTAATTGTACACAAGGTGACCTTAGGGAGTAGTCGGTTTCTGCAGTATAATACCTACACAAAGTCTGAAATATACACTGGATTGAACCCCTTTTATATGAAACTTGTTAGCTTTAATTTAATTAGGAAGAATATTCCAATCTTCTCATAGAGCCAAGAATCTAAACATTTCCAATGGCATGATATATTATGAAAGGCACACTTATTTGTTGCCAATGCTCAAAGATTATACTTGTACAAATGTATTAGTTGCACACGCCAGAGAGCCTTTCATTTTATGTCTATTAACTTTGGTACATTCTTAATTCTTAGTGGTTATTGTTTTACTCGTGACGTTTTTTTGAAAAGGTACTCGTAACTATTATTACCAGTAATTACTTCTAACTGGTCAAGGAGTTGATTATATTAGGTGCACCCCTCCTTATCTGTCCCAGTAGTCATTCAGTCATGCACCCCACCCAACTATTTATTGTAGAAAAATAAAATTTGATTATTGTGTTTCATGCTTGGTTGTGTTTGCTATCAGATAGAACGGATAGTGTACAATCACTTTACATTACGGTAATCTAAAGAGAGCCTAGCTACATATCTCGATGATGAATGTTGTGTGGTTGTGTTTGGAAGGTGACTTAGATACGTTTTTTTTGCTTACATAAATAACAGATAGAGAACTGAACAAAGAACACTGGAAGTGTTAATTATGGTTGAACTAGAGATTCTTAAACGTCTGTGCAGGATTTAATTGGATGCCTTCTGATGCTCTCGTGCAAAAAGTGCTGCCCATTGCATTATTCTCTCTCAATTGAGCTCCTGAGATTGAAATACCGTCTTTTACAATGAAAATTGAAAGGGTGCTAATTGTACACAAGGTGACCTTAGGGGCAGTAATGCGCATGCGTTAAGCAAACATCTGCAGTTGGATGACCGGCATTCCTATTTAGGACATTATCTCTTATAGGATGGGAGATGAGCCTCAAATAGTTTTTTCCCAGTTTACTATATAATCTGAAAGAGTTGTGGTCGATTGCTTTTCATTCTCTTATTACCTTGGAAATAGAAAACCGACAATCTGTTATTCCTTTCATAGTCTCATATCTGACTAGCTTGATTGGCATCATATTAGATAGATAAGAGTTGATTTCCTTATGTATGAGAGCTGGCAAGAATCCACTCTTTCATTCCCTCCATTCCTAGCTTTCTTTGTCTTTTCGAGGGAAGAGATGTCTTCGCTTTATCATCAGGCTAGTCCCAGGGCCTCGACTCAAGTAGTAGAAAGTTCCTGATAATAGAGAAATCATCAGGCGTTCAATGCTTGATCGATCTGAGGAGTGTATATAACTTAAGACTTTCCGCAGTATCTCCCAATCGGTTTCAATACCAACACAAAGTCTGAAATCTGCAGTGGATTGAACTCTCTTTTTAAGAAACCTGTTAGTTTCTGTTCACTTAGAAAGAATATCCCAATCATCTCCAAGAGTCCAACCTGCATGAATCTATACAGAATGGTGTGATATATTATAGGGATATTTACACTCATAACCCTGAGTAATTTCGTACTTACATGTATGACCTTCCATTAGTTGGCTCCACTAACTCAACCATTCACTTGAGTTAATCTGACCAGACCATATATAACGATCAATATTTATTTATTTTATTAATTTTATTCACTTAACTCAACCTTAAACCTCCCCTCCCTCTTTCTCCAGGCCGTCCTGACGGCCTCTGCCTCCTCCTCGACATCGTCCCCATCACCCTCCTCCTCCATGCCCTCCCACCGCCCTCCGCCCCGCCCCATCGCCCTCCCATCACCCTTTGCCTCCTCCCCATCGCTTCCTGCTCCAGGCTTTCCCACCGCCCTTCTCTTCCTCCCCGACACCCTCCCCATCGCCCTCCTCCTTCAGACCCTCATGTTACCCTCCCCCTCGCCTATGCCCTCACCCTCCCTCATTGTCCTTGGCTCTCTCCTTCTGCCCTCCTCTTCCCGTCCCTCTCATCGCCCTCAGCCTCTGATCTGACGCCCTTGCCCTCCTCCACATCCCTCACCACCATTGACTCCTTTATGGCCTTCCTTTCTGAAGCAACGTCTACCATGATAACTTCAAGAAGCAACGGGGTATTATCTAAAGCAAAGCATACCGCCCACGGTTGTAGAAGTTACCACCCCCCTTCTTCGTCACCCCTCCACCGCTTGCTGTCATCTTTGTCGACAAGCTCCATCATGTGCATGATGTGAAGAGGAAGTTGAGGCGCGATTGTCGAAGTTGGGGGAGGAAGATGGAGGCATCATTTGAAAATGTATTTTTTTCAAAGGGAAAAATTGTCAAACTTGGACGGATTCTGTCAAAAATTGACGGAGAAACGGATGGAAGGTGACACATGGTTATGGCATGTAAAAGTTAAGGACTATTCAGGGTTTTGGGTGTAATTCGTGATTATATAGGGTTATGTATATAATTACGAATTATACGGGGTTATGGATGTAAATATCCTTGTATTATAAAAGGGACATGGACCATGATTTGTTGTCATGCCCAGAGATTATAATTACACAAATGTGTCAATGCCTAAAGATCGTAATTTTACAAATGTAATACTTGCACACTCCAGAAAGGCTTTTTTTATGTCTATTAACTTTGGTACATTCTTCATGATTATTGTTTTACTCGTGATTATTATTCGCAGTAATTACTTCTAATGGATCAGGAGTTGATGCAGATGTTTATCTTTGATGTAATTGTCTACATACAACTAGGAAAAACTCTTTCCTTACTGGGGTTTTCTTTTGATTATGGATCTGCAGTTAGATTATGCAGCAAGAGACAAGGATGCTAAGCTCGCTGAAGAATATTACCAGAACATTGTCTCAACACTCAACGATATCTTAGCAAAAATATAAACATGGAATTCAGTCTTGCACTCAGGTTAGAGATCAAGTTCCTCAGAAAAATCCTAGTTCTCCGATTCAAAGGTGTGAGAAGTTGGAAGACGGGTCCTTAAAAAAGGACAGAAAAGATCAAAAAATATGAAAAAGAAGACTATTGAGAAGGACGTCCTTGTTGGATTTAGCTTGGGTATGAACCAAATTAAATTGATTTGCTAGCGAAGAATCCATGTAGTTGACCCCACTAATCGCAGGAAAATATTATTGCATGTTCCATCTTTTGATTCAGCAAGATGGTTGTAAAATTCTGATATGCCGCAATGAAAGATATATATTCTTTTGATTTTGCATTTAGTACCAAGATTGTGAATCTGTGATCTTCCACACCCGCTTCTGCGACATGACCATGGTGGTTCTCTAGACAGCCCAGGTGCAAAGCTTGCAAATTTTGACTGCTCTACATCTCCTGCCTGAGGACAGCTCGTCCGGATGCGTCCATCTTGCAAAGACCACATTCTGTAATGACAGCTGAACTTTCAGTTAGATTTATCCTAATTACAAGCAGCGACCCTCTTTTCGCTGGCAAATATCGTTGGCATCCTCCCAGACTGCATGAAAACTGCATTTGAAGTGGGAAAAGTCTTGATTGTTCCTGTCACATGATCATCGAGTGCAATGCGGCTTCTTTGACGTGTGATCCTCTCGTGTGCAGATTCCCATGCTTCTTCAATTCAATGCATGCCCTTCTGGCATGTTTCTTTTGTTCACGGTTTTCCCAGGCCATGCTTGGGCAGCTCAACATTGCATTCAGTCTTGTTTTCTACTGTTAAAAATGTCAGTAATATGTTTCTTCTCTTGAACCGGATTCTAATCCTAAGGTGACGGTGCAAAGGAAGTGGGTGTGGATTCTAATTCCAAAGAAAGAGATGTAGTTCCAGTTCCGTCGTAAATAGTAAAATCTTTGTGCTTCTTCTCTGTTTTTCTTAATTATATGTCGGATCTGTTTATTTTCATACGTGTATCGAATAAAACATGTATTCAATAAGATCTTCTTCATGCAAAACCTGCTCGATTTAGATTGAAAAATCGTACAAAGTTTGGTCAATCCTTTTTCCAAGGAAGTAGTTGATAATGTAATAAAGCTCGGATCGAGAGTTCGAAAGGGAGGTCTGAGACGATCCAAATAAGGTAAATTGCACAAACAACCCTACATTTAACCTTAAACATATCCTTCGTTCTTATTCGGATAGATTGGAAGTACAAACCCCCGAGTCCCTCTGACCTGCATGGCAATTACGTAACGCGACGTCCAATATCTCGTGCGAGAAACCCGAGATGGAGAAAATCGCACAGTATCTCAAATTACACGGATTTGGTCGACCCATAAAAAGCCACTGAAGATATCGCATCACATCAAAACATAGAAAACATCTCGCGATCGTATCGTAGGACACATCATGTGCAGGTATTGATTACCTTTAAATGACGGGGGACATTTCCTTCCTCCTGCAGTGCTGCACTACATCTATGGCCGGAGTAGAGAGAGAAAGGAGGGGCCTCAGTTTCTCTCTCTATATGATGCTGGAGCCATCAGCAGCTGCATCTTGAGGAGAGGGTCTTCATGTACTGCCTGTGGACGATAGCTACGTGGAACGAAAGGTCATCGAGATGATACTGCGGAGCTCTTGCTACAGAGGTATTTCTACGTATTTCATGGCGTATTTCGTGACGCTTGGTTATACAAATTATGGATTTTTTTATTTTGAATGTGATTTTGAAGTAATGGGATTCGATTGCTTGTTGGGATTCTGGTGGTATGTGCAATGAATGTGGTGGATAGTGGAGAGAGTGCTCTAAGGTACATCCATTTTGCTTTCTTTTTTGGAGGGCAAGAATTCCATAAATAGATGGTAACGAATAATTTGAATTAATTTGAATAAGCACTGTCAATTTTTTCGATACTAAAATTATAACAACGAATATCATTTATTGTAACAAATGACTTATGTGCTAGTAACTCCTCTGTTTTTTGGTAACCCATGAATTCCAACCAGAGCCTCCTGTTTATTTGATAGTGTTTGATATGAATATTCCTGTTTTGATTTCCAGATATTCTTACTTTTCCGCTGGGTTTTAAGGACTGGCTTTGGGAGAATCCTCAGTGATTAAATTTAGACTGGAGAAGAATTGAAGAACTTCCCGATACATCAGAATCACGTTTCCGAACCACTGGAGCTCTAGCAGTTGATCCCCAACAGCCGCAAGAAGATAAACGAGCATATTGTCATGGAAATGCAGAGGCTTGAGAAGATCCTTTGCAGTTCAGCATGTCAAAAACCTTCTCATATCAACCATCCTTTTTTGTTGCTTTATATCAGAGACACATTGTAACGCTCATAATATGGAAACAAGTTTGCAACAAATACATATATATATATATATATATATATATATATGGGTAAAATGTGTATGCCCCCTAGGGGGAGCTAACTTAGCTCCTCCCGCCCTTTTTTCACAATTTTTTTTATTTTTTTTGAAATCTAAAACCGTGTAAATTCATTATTAAATCCCTATATTATGTCATTCAAATTTCATGTGAAACAGAGACTCGTATGACATCCATCCAAACGGGGTCGATTTAAAAAAGCCTGTTACCGTTAAAAAAATGACTGTCTGGATGGAGGCCGTAGGAGTTTCTGTTTCACACGAAATTTTTATGACATAATATAGGGATATAGTGATGAATATTCACGGAAAAAATTTTCAAAAAAAAATAAAAAAATTTGAAGAAAATAAGGCGGGGGGAGCTAAGTTAGCTCCCCGTAAGGGGCAGCCCCATTTTCCTCTATATATATATATATGGAAAAATGGGGCTGCCCCGTGGTATATATATATATATATATATATATATATATATATATATATATATATGGGAAAAATGTATATGCCCCCTAGGGGGAGCTAACTTAGCTCCCCCCGCCCTTTTTTGACATAATTTTTTTATTTTTTTTGAAATCTAAAATCGTGTAAATTCATTAATAAATCCCTATATTATGCTATTAAAATTTTGTGCGAAACAGAGACTCCTACGACCTTCATCCAAACGGGGTCGATTTAAAAAATCTTGTTACCGTTAAAAAATGACTGTCTGGATGGAGGCCGTAGGAGTCTTTGTTTCGCACGAAATTTTAATAGCATAATATAGGGATATAGTGATGAATATTCATGGAAGAAATTTTCAAAAAAAAATAAAAAAATTGGTGAAAATGGGGCGGGGGGAGCCAAGTTAGCTCCCCCTAGGGGGCAGCCCCATTTATCCCTATATATATATATATATATATATATAGGAAAAAATGGGGCTGCCCCCTGGGGGCAGCCAACATGGCTACCCCCGCCCCATTTTTCGGCGTTTTTTTTATTTTTTTTTTGAAAAATAAAATCATGTATATTCATCCATATATCCCTCCTACATGCCATTCGAATTTCGTCAGAAACAGAGACTCCTACGGCCTCCATCTCGATGGTATCGATTTAAAAAAACCATGTTACCGTTAAAAATTACTATCCAGATGGAGGCCGTAGGAGTCTCTGTTTCTGACGAAATTCTAATGGTATATAGGAGGGATATAGGGATGAATGTAAATGGTGTTATTTTTCAAAAAAAATAAAAAAATTTGCCCAAATAAGGCGGGGGCAGCCATGTTGGCTGCCCCTAGGGGGCAGCCACATATGACCCATATATATATATATATATATATATATATATATGGAAAAAATGGGGCTGCCCCCGCCCCATTTTTCGGCGTTTTTTTATTTATTTTTTTGAAAAATAAAACCATGTATATTCATCCATATATCCCTCTTATATGTCATTCGAATTTCGTCAGAAACAGAGACTCCTACGGCCTCCATCTCGATGGTATCGATTTAAAAAAATCCTGTTACCGTTAAAAAAATACTGTCCGGATGGAGGCCGTAGGAGTCTCTGTTTCTGACGAAATTCGAATGTTATTATAGGAGGGATATAGGGATGAATGTACATGATGTTATTTTTCAAAAAAAAAAATAAAAAAATTGCCCAAATAAGGTGGGGGCAGCCATGTTGGCTGCCCCTAGGGGGCAGCCACATATGACCCTATATATATATATATATATATATATATATATATATAGGGTTAAATGAGGCTACACCCTGGGTGTAGCCAATTGGCTACTCCCACCCTCATTTTTCTCTCATTTTTTTATTTTTTTGGAAAATAAAAATATGTATGTTGATCACTATATCCCTCTAACATGTCATTCAAATTTCGTCAGAAACAGAGACTCCTATGCCCTCCATCTGAAAGGGGTCATTTTCAGCAATTCTGAGACCGTTAAAATTTGACGGTCTTGATGGAGAGGATATAAGTATCGAATTAAGTCGAATTTTGAATGACATCTTGGTGACATATTGTGATCTAAATTCCAATAGGTTTCATTTCAGAAAAATAAAAAAAATACAGGGGAAAAGAGGTGGGAGCATGTACGTTAGCTACACCCAGGGAGCATGTTCCTTTTTCCCATATATATATATATATATAGAGAGAGAGAGAGAGAGGGGCGATCCTATGAGATGGGATTTTGGTGAAATGGTGAGATGGGGCATTCTGGGCCACTAGTTCCAACCAGGAGAGAGAAAGGCAGGAGAGAGAATACGCAACTTGTGGTCCAGAATGTCCCATCTCACTATCTCACAAAATCTCATCTCATAGGATCGCCCATATATATATATATATATATATATATATATATATATATATGGAAAAAATGGGGCTGCCCCCGCCCCATTTTTCGACCTCTTTTTTATTATTTTTTTTTTGAAAAATAAAACCATGTATATTCATCCATATATCCCTCCTACATGCCATTCGAATTTCGTCAGAAACAGAGACTCCTACGGCCTCCATCTCGATGATATCAATTTAAAAAAATCATGTTACCGTTAAAAAATTACTGTCCGGATGGAGGCCGTAGGAGTCTCTGTTTCTGACGAAATTCGAATGGTATATAGGAGGGATATAGGGATGAATGTACATGGTGTTATTTTTCAAAAAAATAAAAAAAATTGCCCAAATAAGGTGGGGGCAGCCATGTTGGCTGCCCCTAGGGGACAGCCACATATGACCCTATATAATATATATATATATATATTATATATATAATATATATATTATATAGGGTCATATGTGGCTGCCCCCTAGGGGCAGCCAACATGGCTGCCCCCACCTTATTTGAGCAAATTTTTTTATTTTTTTGAAAATAACACCATGTATATTCATCATATATCCCTCCTATATGTCATTCGAATTTCGTCAGAAACAGAGACTCCTACGGCCTCCATCGAGATGAAGTCAATTCAAAAAATTTTGTTACCGTTAGAAAATGACTGTCTGGATGGAGGTCGTAGGAGTCTCTGTTTCTGACGAAATTCGAATGGTATATAGGAGGAATATAGGGATAAATATACATGGTGTTATTTTTCAAAAAAATAAAAAAATTTGCCCAAATAAGGTGGGGGCAGCCATGTTGGCTCTCCCTAGGGGGCAGCCACATATGACCCTATATATATATATATATATATATATATATATATATATATATAGAGAGAGAGAGAGAGAGAGAGATGAGTGATCCTATGAGAGCAAAAAGTTGTGAAAGCATGAGAGAATGATTCTGGACGACATGATCATGTTTTCTCTCTCCTGACCTTCTCTCTCCTGGGTGAATCATGTGGTCCAGAATCACCCCTCTCCTGCTCTCACAATTTTTTGCTCTCATAGGATCACTCATATATATATATATATATATATATATATATATATATATATATATATGGGTTAAATGGGTGGTTATATATATATATATAGGTTAAATGGGCGGCCCCCAGGGGGAGCTATCTTGGCTCCCCCGCCCCATTTCGCCCGGTTTTTTATTTTTATTTTTTTTTGAAATTTTCTTCCATGGAATTTCATCATTATATCCATATATTAAGTCATTAAAATTTCGTGCAAAATAGACTCCTACGACCTCGATCCAGACCGTTATTTTTTAACGGTAACAAAATTGCTAAAAACGATCCCGTCTGAATGGAGGCCGTAGGAGTCTCTGTTTCGCATGAAATTTTAATGACATAATATAGGGATATATTGATGAAAATCCACGGAATAAATTTAAAAAAAAAACGGGCGAAACAAGGCGGGGGAGCCAAGTTTGTTCCCCCCATGGGGGCAGCCCCATTTTACCCTATATATAGGGAAAATGGGACTGCCCCTGCCCCATTTTTCACAAAATTTTTTATTTTTTTTGAAAAATATCGTCATGTATATTCATCCCTATGTCTCTCCTATATGCCATTCGAATTTCACCAGAAACAGAGACTCCTACAACCTCCATTCAGACGTCATTTTTTTAACGGTCGCAGGATTTTTTAAATCGACCCTGTCTGGATGGAGGCCATACGAGTCTCTGTTTCTGACGAAATTCAAATGGCATATAGGAGGGATATAGGGATGAATATACATGACGATATTTTTCAAAAAAATATAAAAAAATTTGCCCAAAAATGAGGCAGGGTTCATGACTCTATTGCTATTTCTTTGGTTCAGATTTCAGAAGCCCACATTATAGTTGAACATTATTTTGGTTGTGCAGCGTGGCACCTTATGTGCATATACGGAACCCCAAAACAAGCAGATAAAGAGATATTCTGGAAGCAAATGACAGAAGCGAAAGAGCACTTACACCCTAATCTACTAGTTATTAGTGACTTCAATGCGATTGCCATCTCTCAAGAAAAGCATGGGGGAAGAAGTCACTCTACGAGAGAATTCTCACATCTAAAGAATTTTTGCAACAACATAGGTCTGATTGACCTAGGATACGCGGGACCAGCCTTCATATGGACTAATAAGTGTCAATCTACACATTGTGTCAAGGAACGGTTAGATATAGCCTTGCAACTACGAACTTGAACGAGAATTGGCCGACGGTATGACTCCTACACCTTCCAGCTATATGCAGTGATCATGCACCTATTTTGCTTATGTTGGACAGCCCCGTTACAAGAAAAAACAAAATCTGGCGCTTTGAAGCCTGGTGAATGGAGGAACGAGATTTTCCTGCGAAGCTCTTAGGGCATGTTTGGTTGTTGGGTTGGACTGGGTTGGATTGGGATACACCGGTGTACCCCTCCTTCCAACTCTCTGAATCCTCCTCATAGTTTACTATTCACAGGAGTATAGTTTACTATTCACGGGGGTACCCCAACACCACCCAGTAACCAAACAGACACTTAGAATTCTGGACAAAAAGCAACCACTCCTACTCATTGCAGAGGAAAAGAACTCAGACAGTGAAAAGCCAAAAAGATGGAAGTTTAAAAACAAATCCACAACTTATCCCAGCAACCTTTGACCACAGACATTAGCTCCACGCTTCAGAAAACTTCACATAGAACATGCTGGCCTACCAAAGACTGAAGAAATATATCGGTTCCAGCGCTCTAGACACCAATGGCTAAATTATGGTGACAGGAACACCAAGTTTAATCGTTCATATGCAACCAATGGAAGAAGGAAAAACAATATTAACTAGATTCGCCTCGAGGAAAACACTTACTCAGGGAATAGGAAAGAGATAGAGAACTCCTTCTATAATTATGTTAAGAGATTTCATAACTCCAACGAGGCTAACTCCTTCCCCATAATATTCAGTGATAGAGAACATTGACCGCTAGTGAGTTGAAGTTCGACTATTCCATCCCAGATAAGGAAGAAATACGCAACATCTTTTTAAAGATACCCCTTCAAAAGCTCCGGCCCAGATGGTTTTCAGGTTGCTTTCTATCAGAAGAATTAGAAGTTAGTAGACTCTGAGGTGATTTTGAAGGATATTGTGAATCCTTAAGCGCATCACGGAAGCGTGTCGATCGCATCGTATGCAATCGGAGCAACTAGTCGTACTAGATGCTAGATGCAGCGGAAATTAAAATTTTTAACTTTAAAGATGAAACCACATGATCACGAGAACACTTCTCGGATCGTTTCATCAAACCACAAAGTACAAGGAATACCTCTTGAAGCGTGGTTGTGATCGCGAGATCCCAAAGTAGAGATCCTCATATCTTAAGTCCGACCCACGGAGAATGCGCTTGCGGGCACGATGATGAGTCGCGTCCTTCCCGCAATCCTTTGACGAAGATCCAAGCGTCGAGGCGTAGAAAAAATGATCTCCTTCCTAATACACAAAGTGGACGGCCACTTGAATATTAGGGAGACTCCACGAGAATGAGAGAGAGAGAGAGTAGAGTTCTTCAACTCAAGAATGTTGTCACTTGGAAAGGCTACCCTAGCCCTTCTTTTATACTAGTTTAGGATCCAATGGATCTCAATCCATGGGACACATGGATCCAAGGGCTATGCTTGGTCCATGCTAAATCAATGGCTATGATTGTTGTTGGTTAAAACCAACAACATTAATTTAAATTAAAAAATGTTGCAACATTATCAACATAATTTAATTTAACATTAACTAATTAAGAGATAATGTGATAAATAAAAAATGGAGTCAACCAACCTCCCTAAAATTGGGGGGCGTCACCCATGAACAATTCATGGGTGACGCCACCTATGGAGGGTGGTTTATTTTGCTCCATTTTATTTATCTTATTATTCCTTAATTAATCACAATAAATATTCACCAAATTAATTCCAAATTAATTTGTGAATATTTCAATCTTGCCATTGAATATTATGTGAATCATATTCACAACCCAAACTAATTAGTAAATTGCATTTCCAATTAATTAATAAATGTGAATCCAATCCACGTTATTAATTAACAAATGCTATTTACATAAATTCTCTCTCTTATATGTATATTATAAATCACATTTATAACACACATATATCATGGATAGTGTTATCCACATTCTCTTAATCCTTGATAATTAAATCCTATTTAATTATCTTAGATAATTATTTTCACAATATGAATCATATTCATATTTAAGCTTGATAATTAAATCTCATTTAATCATCAAGTCCTTGCTTGGATATTTCATCAAAAGAATTATTCTTGAACCCTTTCAAGAATAATGTGCTTTCTCCGCAGATACTTGGAGATAAGGACAGGGTGATTGCATTATTCCATGTATAGTGACTTGGATGTTGAGATATTATCTCAAATCCAGATCGAACGAACCTCCCACAAATGCTTGATTAAATCAAGACCGCAAATTCAATCTTCTCATTGAATCTGAATCCCATTCAGACCAATGTCCAACACTTGGACTAAGATCGGATTGCTTCTCTACTGAAAGGAGTCACTAAAATCCAGACCTGTTTCATCACTCCCTCGGAATGGAAGCGTCACGGATATATAATCGTTTATGATCACATCACCCTTCAGGTATTCCCAATACCTGTACATCCTGCATACTGGAAGACCCATGATCAACCCGAAGATCAAGATCATTTTTATACTGTCTTCTTCAGGGTTTAATCATTAAGTTTCTCAATCTTGGTCATTGGGATTTGGTATCGATCATATGCTTTCCCAAAGCATATATCATACCTTCAAATTCATGTCATGCTTCCAAAGCATGACGACCATGCATGGAATTTGATCGGTCCCAATACCTCATGAGTGAGCTCATGTCTTCCGGTTCACAAGTGAACCTGTATGATCCCTTTGAGAGATCATATTGCTCATATACCCTTATATGCACACCAGCTCGCCGGTGTATAGACCTTGGTTAGGTCATCAACCTATTGGTCTGCAAAATGTACATACTTAGATATATAGCAATACATCTGTCTCCGGTCAGAGGATGCATGCCTATGCTGTGACAGCATTCAACATAGGACTTAAGTTATCTCGATCTCGTCAGGTCAACCCATTGACCTAACTAATCTAACACCTCCGAATCACAATTCCCATGCAGAGGACCTGCATCAAGAGGTCGGTCAGATATCAACCTATGTGAGAAAGGATTGCCATCTCCTACTCAGGCTGGAGATCTCCACTTGACAATCATTTGACGGTACTTGATGAGTCCTCTATCTAACTCTTTAGATATTCATCCAAACACCAGCCTCTATGATTCATTTAATGAATCAACAGCTATATGATCATCAAGCTGGCCATGGTACGTAACCCTAACTATACAGAGGGACCTTATAGTGCATTCATTCATATAATTTCAGAAAGGGAGTGAAACATCAATAACTTTTATTGATAAACTTAAATATTACAATAACATTTATTGTAAGAATGGTTCGCCCAGGGCTCACAAGTCTAACAATCTCCCACTAGCCATCAGAACCATTCAGGTACAATCCGTAAACCCATACTCATTACATGCTGGTCAAAAACCTTCTGTGTCAGAGGTTTGGTAAGAGGATCAGCAATGTTGTCGGCAGAGGCCACCTTGGTGATGATGATATCACCACGCTTTTGAATCTCCCGAATGATGTGGTATTTCCTTTCCACGTGCTTGCTCTTCTGATGGCACCTGGGTTCCTTTGCTTGGGCAATGGCTCCAGTGTTATCGCAGAGTAACGGGACGGGAGTATCAGAGGAAACTACGCCAAGCTCCAAGATGAACTTGCGTAACCACACCGCCTCCTTTGCAGCATCCGATGCGGCAATGTATTCGGCTTCTGTTGTTGAATCTACCGTAGTGTCCTGCTTCTTGCTTCTCCAGCTCACAGCACCACCGTTCAACAGGAATACAAACCCTGATGTCGACTTTCGATCATCAATATCTGACTGGAAGGCTGAATCTGTATATCCCAAGACTTGGAGAGCACCGTCCCCATAGACCAAGATGTAATCTTGCGTCCGTCTTAGATATTTGAATATGTTCTTTACTGCATTCCAGTGTTTCTCTCCATAGCAAGATTGGTAACGACTTACCACTCCCACTGCATGGCAGATGTCTGGCCTAGTACACATCATGGCATACATCAAGCTTCCTACGGCTGATGCATAAGGACATCCAGCCATGGCCTTCTTTTCCTCAACACTTTGAGGAGCCATCCCTTTGGACAGATGGATACCATGTCCTAAGGGGAGGAATCCTTTCTTCGAACTATCCATGCGGAATCGTTCAAGAATCTTCTTGATGTATCCATGTTGTGATAATCCCAATATTCTCTTTTCTCGGTTTCTGAACAACTTCAGGCCTAAGATGTAAGAGGCTTCTTCAAGATCTTTCATCTCGAAGGTATGGGATAGCCAAATCTTCACACTGGTCATCATTCCTGTATCATTCCCAATGATAAGGATATCATCTACATAAAGCACGATGAACACAATGACGCTCCCACTAAGCTTCTTGTACACACAAGGTTCATCAGGGTTTTGCACAAAATCATAACTCTTTATGGTTTCGTCAAATCTGATGTTCCAGCTACGAGAAGTTTGTTTGAGCCCATAGATGGATTTCTTCAGCTTGCATACTTTACCATCCTCAGCTATGAAGCCCTGGGGCTGCTCCATATAGATATCCTCCTCGAGGTATCCATTGAGGAAAGTCGTCTTGATGTCCATCTGCCAGATGTCGTAGTCAAGAGATGCAGCTATAGCCAGCAGTGTCCTGATGGACTTAAGCATGGCCACAGGAGAGAATGTTTCATCGTAGTCGATGCCTTCTCTTTGTGTGTAGCCCTTGGCTACGAGCCGTGCCTTGAAAGTCTCTACTTTCCCATCAGGTCCCCTCTTTCTCTTGAAGATCCATTTACACCCAATGGGTTTTACCCCTTTAGGTGGATCCTCTAGGGTCCATACACCATTCTTATGCATGGAGTCAATCTCTGACTTCATTGCTAGCATCCATCTATCCATGTCATGATCAGCAAGTGCTTCATCATATGAAGAAGGATCATTGTTAGTCTCACCTGACACATGGAATCCATACCTTTCAGGTGGTTGATGAATCTCGTATTCATCATGCTAAAATTGGTCATTTAGGCTTTGTTCCGCATCATTCACCTGTAATTAATCATTAATAGAGCATTATTAGCATTCATACATGTGTAAATAATATCTGCATTTCATCATGCATAAATTGCATTAAAAATCCCCAGTGTAAATTAGCCCAAAAAGCCGCTAACTTCTCACATTTTTAGTTAATTCATCCTAACTCCGATTGACCCAAAACTACCTCCATTGTGTAGATATTACTAATCTTATTAATAAAAAAATACAAAAAAAATACTAACCCCAATAAGTGTCAAATAATCCCAAATTCAAATTTCACATCTGACAGACTAAAATGAGCATATCTCCCACATACAGTGTCCGATTTTGGTCTACTCACTTTTAAAGTACTCCATTTTCAAATACCTTCAAAACAAGACCAATTTCGTAAAATTCAGAGCTCATATGTGAAAGTTGGGTTTTGGGCCTCTTTTGCGCATTTTGACTTTTTGTTATTTTTGACCTGAGATTTTATGTACATAATTAATCCTTTTCATTTTATTTCTTTTTCATTTGTGTTCTTTGATGAAAGTTTTATTAAGCGACGTAAAAATCCAAATCCAGATCAAAACTGAAATCAAAGAAACTGACCAAGTCCGAGTGTCCGCTGTCGGTCTGTACAAAAGTTGTACATTTCTTACTTTTATTTTATTTTCCTAATTTCTTATCTTTTAAAAATCCAAAAAAATTAGATTAATGTGTAAATAATTTTCTTATATTTTATCGTATTTTTTCTAGAATTTTATCCTCTCTAAAATCATCAAAAAATTACAAAACTCCAAAAATCGGTTTTCTATACACATGGAGAGCCACCAAAAATACCACTTCTCACAGGTGATCTCTTTTGCTCCTGGGCCCTTCATGAAAGTTGTAGATCTCGTCGAGACAAACAATTTCGTGAAGAAAACTTTTTGATCCGATGTCATCTTCTATCTCGTTTTCCCCTTTTAAAATTTTGAAATTTTTTTGGGGGCGCCACGTGGCAGCCCCTGGGCGTGCCACGTGGTACCCCCACTTGCCCTCTCTCTCCTGCCGCCCCCGCCCCCAAGGTCACGTGCTGCGCACGTGACCTTCTTCCACCTCCAGCCGTTGCAAGCCGCCTCCTTCCCCCTGGCCGTTTCCATCTTCCACCAATAACCACCGCCATGCACGGCCTTAATCGTCACCTCCTCCGGTCGTTACCATCCTCGACTGTAACCCCCCAGCCGCCATCATCCTATAAATCACCGTCACCTCCCTCCTCTCCAGCCATCCGCCCTTCCCCTTTGTGCGGCCGGTGACAGCGGCTAGCCGATCTTCTTCAAGGCGTGATCCAGAGCTCCAAGCTCTGTTGCGACCCCCGAGCTGCTCAGCTCACCGCCTCGCCAAGCGGCTCGAGCGACGACAGGAGGCGGCCGTAGCCACCCCAGACCTTGGCGACCTTTCCCCCTTCCCCATCGTGTTTTTCTTCTATCGATTTCAGGAACACAGAGCCCAGCTCCTCCCCTGCTCGCCGCCAGCCCGCACCTCTGCCTCCGCCTCGCCGCTCCGCCGCGAGGTCCCTCCGCCCCGAGCTCCATCCCAGCCACGCCTCCGCCTCTCGGCTTGCTCGGACCTCGCCGTACAGCCCGCACCTCCGCGACATACAGTCGCCGTTGGATCGGGCCCAAGCCCTTGATCCAACGGCTCAGGATAAGCCACGTGTCATCCCCGAGCCTCAGCCCCAGCCTCGAGGCTCGGGTCCCCGAAGCAGCGCCAGCCCGCCATTTAGGCTCGGGTGTCCGAGCCTGAGCCTAGCCTCCGAACCACAGGCTCGGGATCCCCGAGCCTCAGCTCCGTCTTCCGAACCTCAAGCCTGGGCCGAACCACAGCCTCGGCCACCCGAACCAGCTGCCCAGTCACCCGAAGCTCCTGGGGCAAATTGCAAAGACACCCCTGCAACTTTCAGAAATTGCAAAAATACCCCCTCCTGGGGTAAATTACGTAGGGGCCCCTTCAACTTTTTGAAATTACAGATAAGTCCTCCCAGGGACCATTTTGAAAGGAAAACTTTATTTTATTTACATTTTAGCCCCTGTAAGTTTATTTTAGCATATCTTTTTCATACGAACTCCGTTTTTAGCATATAATATGTCGTTTCGAAGCTATCTTCATGCTCTACAACTTAGCATACCTTGTGAACAGATCTGAAGTGATTTATTGATAATTATTATTTGAGGGTCATCACTGACTTTTTGCAGGCTTATTTTTGACATACTTGTGCTTGAGAATTGAGTGATAAATTTTTGCAGGAGGTCGGATAGTGAACTCTGATTGTCATTGATGGTTAATATCACATTTAAGATTTCATAGGGGACTAATTTAGATCCATTCCTCTAAGTTTATAGCCAACTATTCGAGGAATTAATTCAAAAATATTTGGAGGTCCGATCTCTCGCTTCAAATTATTCTGAGCTTAAATTTATTGATCTGAAGCATTGATTCAATTACATGTTGATCTGTGATTAATTTGGAGGAAATTATTGATCATATTATTAGAGGATTAGATACGATCCGAATCACAGGTCCTGGGCATAAATTCTGTCTATTTTCTTGCATCGCACTCTCCATCATTGCATTGTATATATTTCTTAACACAAAAATTAATCGAACATTGATTGATTATTTAATCTGATTCGAGACCGCGCAACTAAAAATCACCGTTCCCTGAGTTCGACCTCGGTACACTTACCAAGTAAAAATACTCTACAGCATTCAAAGATTGTGGTTTTTGATCGACCGAAATCTGCCTCCTATACTACAATTTACTATTATTAAAGAGGTGGATTTCACGCTCATCAGTGGTGCAACCACCCTCGAACTCCTTCGAAGAGGTATGGGTGTTTCATCTTCATTTATCTCTTCAGTTTCTGGTTCAGGAATCTCAGAATCCTTAGGGGATTCAATGAGCTCCTCTACTTCATTCTTGTCTTTACCTTTAAGGAAATCATCCTCCAGAAATTTCACATCCCTAGAGACAAAAACCTTTTGGGTCTCAGGGTCATAAATCTGGTATCCAATACCATCTTTAACATACCCAATGAAGTAGCACTCACGAGTGCGAGATTCTAGCTTACTTGCGTCCACGTTCTTTGCATGGACCAAGCATCCCCAAACCCTCAAGTGTTTAACACTAGGTTTGGTTCCATACCAGAGCTCATGAGGAGTCTTGGGTACAGATTTGCTAGGAATCTTGTTTAGGATATATATTGCAGTCTCTACTGCATATCCCCAGAAACTAAGAGGCAAATGTGCTTTGCTCATCATTGAACGGACCATGTCCATGATGGTCCTGTTGCGTCTTTCAGCAACACCATTAAGTTGGGGAGTTCCAGGAGGAGTGAGATTGGAGACAATTCCATTCTCTTTAAGGTATTCCTTGAATTCATCTGAGAGGTACTCACCACCTCGGTCAGACCGAATTCGTTTGATCTTCCTATCGGTTTGGTTCTCAACCAAAGCCTTAAACTCTTTGAACTTTTCAAAGGTTTCAGATTTATGACGTAGTAGGAAGATAAACCCGTATCGCGAATGGTCATCAATAAACGTCAAATAATATCGATATCCATTTCAAGTCGCGATATTGAAGGGACCACATACATCAGTATCTATTAGGTCAAGAATACCTTCACATCTCGTAACCTTGTTACGAAAAGGTGTTCTGGTCATTTTACCTCGAATGCAGTGTTCGCAGGTAGGTAAAGATTGAACTTGTAGAAAATCTAAAGGGCCATCCTTTATCAATCTATTGATCCTATCAACAGATAAATGACCAAGCCTGTGATGCCAAATCATGTTTGAATGATTTCCATCCTCCCTGGATCTCTTGGGGTTTCCATTATTAGTGGTAGTAACATTCAGGACACATTCATCAATGCACAATTCATAGAGTCCACCAGAAGTCAAAATACCATCCGCAATATATTTATCATAACGGTTTATGATTAATTTATTACAGAAAATGAAGGAATATCCATTTCTAACTAACTTAGATACATATATTAAATTCCTTCTGACTTCAGGTACATAAAGACACTCTTTAAGTACTAGGACTCGACCACTAGATAACGATAGTTTGCATGTCCCGATGGTGACTACTGCAACACTTGCATCAGATCCCATCTAGACAACTATCTCCCCATGCTCCAGATTCCTAGTTTCCTGAAACAAATGCAACGAATTGCATACATGAACAGAAGCACCAGAATCTACAACCCAACTTCCTTCTCGTCCAACGAGAAAGCTAGTTTCAATGATAAAAGTAGATTTCATACCTGCTGGGGCTTTATCAGTGGACTTCAGGTAATCTGGGCAGTTACGCCGCCAGTGCCCCGGCTTCTTGCAGTGGTGACAGACATCGGTCTTTTTCGATGTCATCAGTGTGGAAGCACTAGAAGATGAACCAACTCCTTGATTCTTCTTCTTTCTCTTCGAGGCTGGGCCCTTCTGAGAACCTTGCTTCCGCCCGCGTTTTCCTCTCACATGTGCAACCATTTCACTAGCAGAGGGGTCGTCCTTCTTCATGACGTCTTCTGCAGACTTCAATGCAGCTAACAGCCCAGCGTTTGTGAAGTCACCTTTGTTCATGTGGTAAGACACAACAAAGTTGTTGAAAGACTTAGGGAGCGACAGGAGAATGAAATCAGCTTGCATTTCAGAATCCAAGTATGCTCCCAGGGTTTCCAGCTCAGAGAGGTACCCAAACATTTTGAGTACATGTTCTCTGACAGAGGTCCCTTCCTGCATCTTGCAGCGAATAAGCTCTTTCATCACATTATAACGCTGTGTGCGGTTTATGTCACCGAACATTTCTTTCAGATTCAGCATAATCTCTTGGCAATTGTTCATTTCCACATGTTGCTTCTGAAGCACATTGGACAATGACCCAAGGATGTAACACCTTGCCAGATTATGGTCTTCATCATATTTATCATTATATGATTTATCTTCATCAGTCATAGGGTTTGCTATCTTGTCCTTGCTAAGCACGTAGGAGATACGCTCTGCAGAGAGAACAAGATCCAAATTTCGGATCCAATCTGAATAATTTGGTCCGGTCAATTGGTTGACCTCCAGAAGCCTGCTAAGTGGGTTCATGGACTTCATTTTCTGAAATTAAGAATGCACTATATTAGAATATATATATATATATTCATTTTAAGAATAATTTGATTAAGGTATTTTAAATCAAATTTGTCTTGCTAGGTCAACTTTGAAAGATTATTCCCTAATTGTCTTTCAAAATAAGAGATATACTTACCGCTATATCTCAAGCAAGATATGGGATCTCCTTTCCTATCTTTGTCACATCCCAATAATATGAGAACTTGCGACTCCGATAAAAAGAAGCGGGAACTCATTCCGCCTTTTGCAAGTCCAACTTGCATTCCCAATTCGGTCTTTAACACCCGGGCCCACCACCCCTAAGATGATGTTGACCCGTTGTTAATTGAACCAACCATCAACAGGATTAGAACTCGCTATGCGCAATCCAATATCGCCCCAATAATATGAGGACTCGATATTGGGGTCACTACGCATACGGCCTTACTCTTTCGAGAAGCAAAGAGCCCGATCCAGATGCGCTTGCATACAGGAGCTGTCACTTCGGACAGGCGTCTCCTACATACAATCCCTGGCGACGGAAACCCTTCACCTTGACGAGAGACCATGGATGTCACTTATGTGATCCTCCATCTCATCGTATTCAAATTTTGTAATTAATTATCGTGAATTATATTCACATAATTAATTCTTCCAAGGGAAAATACACATCTATTCAAAATAGAGTGTTTATTGGATATGATTAATTTAATCATATTAAATTAATCATTAATCCAATCATCAACAAACATGTCTTTTACTTGAATAGTAGGTATATTCTCAAAATACGTATTATTCGAATTTTAATAATTAGAAAAATACATATTGTCTGTCTCCGGTATTATACAGTCCCTACCCGTTGTCATGGCCAGTACCGACGAGAGTGGGACGGACCACATACGTTGCAACCCGCGACCCCAATGCTCTCTGAGTAGGCACCACATCTGCCTCGGGAAAGGATAATACCAGATAGACCATCATGTACTTTGAGATGTTCATCGGTTTTTCAACCGAAATTATACCATATAATATAAATCAAAACATTTTTTGATTATAAGGAGATTTGCTAGACAAATCCCCAATCCTATTCAAGCAAAAGGGTTTTTCATGTAAAAGTTGTCCTAGAACTATTGTAGGATAAACTATAGTTTTCATGAAAGCAACGTTTGTTGATGAAACAATGATCAAGATCTAATATCTCATCATTGTCGTTTAGGCAAGTGTCATTCAATGAAATAATTATTTCTTGAAATATTTCACAAATATTTATCACTAATTATTCCAGAAAATTAACAATTAATTTTCATCATGATAATTGAATGACATATCACAAGGTTCAAGATCAAAAATTGTTAATTTCCAGCAGTGACCCCCAATCACTAAAATTAACTTATCTTGATCAATTTAAATCCAAAAAATGCAAACTCAGTTTCCAAAGATTGCCTATTTGATTTATTAAAGAACCCAAGTGATAATTCATGCATTTCAAGGCGGATTAAAACCGTAATTATCTCATTAATTACGTTCAAAATCCACAGTTCCCGCAACAGTGATATAGTCATATTCAAAAAGCCATATCTTGAGCAAATAAAGTCCAAATTTAGTAAACTCAAGTCCTATGGTTCCTTGTTTAATGGGAACAAAATCTAATTGAAAATTTCGTGTTTAAACATTTTAAACAGTACAGAAAAATTCAATTAGACAGAGGTGCGAAAATTGAAATGCAGTAAAAATTTCGCAACCCTTTCAAGAACCAAAATCGTCTAAGGTGTATGGATCATATCCAAAACCTAATTTGACCTATGGCTCTGATACCACTTGAAGGATATTGTGAATCCTTAAGCGCATCACGGAAGCGTGTCGATCGCATCGTATGCAATCGGAGCAACTAGTCGTACTAGATGCTAGATGCAGCGGAAATTAAAATTTTTAACTTTAAAGATGAAACCACATGATCACGAGAACACTTCTCAGATCGTTTCATCAACCACAAAGTACAAGGAATACCTCTTGAAGCGTGGTTGTGATCGCGAGATCCCAAAGTAGAGATCCTCCTATCTTAAGTCCGACCCAAGGAGAATGCGCTTGCGGGCACGATGATGAGTCGCGTCCTTCCCGCAATCCTTTGACGAAGATCCAAGCGTCGAGGCGTAGAAAAAATGATCTCCTTCCTAATACACAAAGTGGACGGCCACTTTAATATTAGGGAGACTCCACGAGAATGAGAGAGAGAGAGAGTAGAGTTCTTCAACTCAAGAATGTTGTCACTTGAAAAGGTTACCCTAGCCCTCCTTTTATACTAGTTTAGGATCCAAGGGATCTCAATCCATGGGACACATGGATCCAAGGGCTATGCTTGGTCCATGCTAATCAATGGCTATGATTGTTGTTGGTTAAAACCAACAACATTAATTTAAATTAAAAAATGTTGCAACATTATCAAACATAATTTAATTCAAAATTAACTAATTAAGAGATAATGTGATAAATAAAAAATGGAGTCAACCAACCTCCCTAAAATTGGGGGGCGTCACCCATGAACAATTCATGGGTGACGCCACCTATGGAGGGTGGTTTATTTTGCTCCATTTTATTTATCTTATTATTCCTTAATTAATCACAATAAATATTCACCAAATTAATTCCAAATTAATTTGTGAATATTTCAATCTTGCCATTGAATATTATGTGAATCATATTCACAACCCAAACTAATTAGTAAATTGCATTTCCAATTAATTAATAAATGTGAATCCAATCCACATTATTAATTAACAAATGCTATTTACATAAATTCCTCTCTCTAATATATGTATATTATAAATCACATTTATAACACACATATATCATGGATAGTGTAATCCACATTCTCTTAATCCTTGATAATTAAATCCCATTTAATTATCTTAGATAATTATTTTCATAATATGAATCATATTCATATTTAAGCTTGATAATTAAATCTCATTTAATCATCAAGTCCTTGCTTGGATATTTCATCAAAAGAATTATTCTTGAACCCTTTCAAGAATAATGTGCTTTTCTCCGCAGATACTTGGAGATAAGGACAGGGCGATTGCATTATTCCATGTATAGTGACTTGGATGTTGAGATATTATCTCAAATCCAGATCGAACGAACCTCCCACAAATGCTTGATTAAATCAAGAACCGCAAATCAATCTTCTCATTGAATCTGAATCCCATTCAGACCAATGTCCAACACTTGGACTAAGATCGGATTGCTTCTCTACTGAAAGGAGTCACTAAAATCCAGACATGTTTCATCACTCCCTCGGAATGGAAGCGTTATGGATATACAATCGTTTATGATCACATCACCCTTCAGGTATTCCCAATACCTGTACATCCTGCATACTGGAAGACCCATGATCAACCCGAAGATCAAGATCATTTTTATACTGTCTTCTTCAGGGTTTAATCATTAAGTTTCTCAATCTTGATCATTTGGGATTTGGTATCGATCATATGCTTTCCCAAAGTATATATCATACCTTCAAATTCATGTCATGCTTCCAAAGCATGACGACCATGCATGGAATTTGATCGGTCCCAATACCTCATGAGTGAGCTCATGTCTTCCGGTTCACAAGTGAACCTGTATGATCCCTTTGAGAGATCATATTGCTCATATACCCTTATATGCACACCAGCTCGCCGGTGTATAGACCTTGGTTAGGTCATCAACCTATTGGGTCTGCCAAATGTACATACTTAGATATATAGCAATACATTCTGTCTCCGGTCAGAGGATGCATGCCTATGCTGTGACAGCATTCAACATAGGACTTAAGTTATCTCGATCTCGTCAGGTCAACCCATTGACCTAACTAATCTGACACCTCCGAATCACAATTCCCATGCAGAGGACCTGCATCAAGAGGTCGGTCAAATATCAACCTATGTGAGAAAGGATTGCCATCTCCTACTCAGGCTGGAGATCTCCACTTGACAATCATTTGACGGTGCTTGATGAGTCCTCTATCTAACTCTTTAGATATTCATCCAAACACCAGCCTCTATGATTCATTTAAATGAATCAACAGCTATATGATCATCAAGCTGGCCATGGTACGTAACCCTAATTGTACAGAGGGACCTTATAGTGCATTCATTCATATAATTTCAGAAAGGGAGTGAAACATCAATAACTTTATTGATAAACTTAAATATTACAATAACATTTATTGTAAGAATGGTTCGCCCAGGGCTCACAAGTCTAACAGATTTAGTGTGTACAATCATACTTCTATAAGGCATGTATCGACAGCAGTATAAATAAAACATACAATCATACTTCTGTAAGGCAAGTATCGACAGCAGTATAAATAAAACGTACATTGCTTTAATCCCCAAAAGGAAAGATGCAGGTACGCCTCAAGATTCCAGACCAATTAGTCTTACGGACACAATATTGTGCAAGGCTACTGCGAAACTCATAGCCAACATATTAAAACCTATACTACAAGGAGTCATCACCTTCAATCAATGCGCATTACTGCCCGATTGACAAATTATAGACGATGTTATCGTAGTGTATGAGATCATCCATGGCATGAACTCTAAAAGATCAAGAGGGCATCACAATGGCAATAAAACTTGACATGGAGAAAGCCTTTGATCGAATAGAATGAAGATTCGTCTTCGATCTGTTAATGCAGCTCCATCTCCCCCCAAGATTCGTAACCCTAGCTCATGTATAATATCACTTTCAACCATCTTCCCTGGGAGGGGTTTGCGACAAGGATGCCCCTTATCCCCCATTTCTTTTTATACTCGGTACTGAGCTACTAACCAGACTCATGGACCATGCCCTCCATCTCAAACTATCTCATGATGCTAGGTTCGGATATATAAGCAGCCCATTTCACAGCTAATATATGCCAATGACACATTGGTATTTGGAAGGATCGCCGAAATGGAGGCCATTAAAATACTCAGTCGCTAGCAACCTATTGTCAATTTTCGGGCCAAGCAATAAACTGTCATAAATCCAAAGTCACTTTCAGCAAAGGAACTCCACAGCAACTTCAATAAAGCATAATGATTGTTCAAGATTCAGAACAGCTTCAAGGACAAGATATACCTAGGGACCCCATTGCATGTGGCCAACCCTTAGATCGACATATAAGAATACATTAAAAACAAGCTCCAAAACGAAACTAGCTGGCTGAAAAGCCATACTTCTATCCCAAGCTAGTAGGATGGTTCTTATGCCAATGCTCTCACCTCAATACCACTTCATATCATGAGCACGTCGCTTCTACCCATACATGCCTGCAAATGCATTGATGTTATGGCAAGGGATTTCTGGTGGGCATTTCAGGACTCTCGATATCATTACTATGCTAAAGTCTGGGACCAGATAGCTACGCCAAAACACTTGGGCGGATAGGGAATCCAAAAGGCTAAAGATATGGACGAAGCATTACTGTTGAAACTCACATGGAGGCTGCTAGAAACCATATGAAAGGCTTTGTGGAAGGGTATTATGAAGCCAAATATCATGGGAATGAGGACTTCTAGAGAGCCACGAAAAGACCAAGCTCCTCCTCGTTATGAAAAGCCTTCTACAGGTAAGGCCCTTTGCTTTACGCTAATACCCTTACCCATGTTAAAGCGAATGTTCTACTCAAATTTGGAGAGATAAGTGGTTACCCCACCATGATGCTTTCCGATGGGAGCAATTGACAATTGAATCCCATTTTTTCCCATTATTTTACTATCTATAATAAATAGTACGAAAAGAAGGCCCGGCTCCAAGTTGTTCAGGACAGGAATAGTGGCGTTGAGTTTCTCGACCCTTTGCTTTAGGATTAGTCAGTTCTATTTATAGGGGGATTATACCCAAGACCTACACTAGAGAAATACCTTTTGGGTCTCCCAGCTCATAGATGCTAACAGCAGTTTGATATGCAAACTTTGAGAAAATGTTTCAGTCCAACAGTCATACAACATATTCTAACCACAATCATAAGATCAAGAGCGCCAATATGGAAACCTCATCACAGAGGCACATTTTCAATTAAATCGACTTGTCGAATACTTTCACAATATAGTCAAGTTCAGGACAATCATACGATGGAACAAATTAAATAGATAAGGGCCACCGATGGACTAGATCCGTGTGTCACATTGTTCATGTGGTAACTACTATCAAATTATTTACCTACTAGCAAACAGAGATCAAGAAAGATGCAAGCGTATGACAATACATGTGTTATGTGCCACAACTGCGAAGAATATGAAAGTTATTTATTTGGAACTTGTCCATATGCTCGAGTGCTATGGTATGTCTCATAACACAAATGCCATTGAAGTTTGCTTTTGGTCTTCTTAATGATCCGAATGATAAGCCACTCTTTTTATTCCACCTACAAATTGTGGCACCTGATATGGATAAATAGATGTGCTATTAAATACAATGGTCCTAATGCAAATCTCCTAATTACAATCAATAAACTGAGAAGTTGGCAACATGCATCACAAACAAAAAGATTCCATAGCACTTCCCAAGCGATAGAAACGGAACTTACACCCAATCAAGATACATCACTACCATCAACCCAACATAAATCATATCATCATGGTAGTTGACGCAGCTTTTAGTCGCAACAAAGCTGCTATTGCCATTACCTCCCATAACGATAAGGACCTTCTTCTAGCAAAATGTGAGTCAGTCAAGCTACGCCTCGGAAGAGGCAGAGGCGTTAGCTATCAAAGCAACAATCAACATAGCTACCTACATCTAGGGAAACACCATTACAATTTACTCATACTACAAAGTCGTTGTGGATATGATCAATCTCGCACATCCTTCACCATGGTCAATCAAAAAATTGATAGAGAATTCCATCAAACTACCTTGCAACTCAACACAATCAAAGTGGTTTGCGTCACAAGAATTGCGATGTCTACAACCCACAACCTTGCAGCATACTCTTTATGGAATGATGTAAATAATGAATGGTCCTACACGATCATTCTTTGATCCTCGTACTCCATTATCTTTCATTGATGGGAACAATTCCTCATCATAAAAAATTAGGCATGCCCCTATCCGATCCACTTTTCATATTATAAAACAGATAAATAAAAAAATATTAATTTAATTATGCAGCTTTATGCAATGAAGCATTGTCTTCCTTTTCATCTGTAATACATGATCATTTAAACAAGCTATAAAACTATGCTAACCAATCGTATCCCATCAGCATTAGATAACATATTTTTCATAACCGTCAATATTCATTTTTCAAGTGAATTTTAAAAAGAACTACAATAGAAAATAAGGTCACATTCATATTTTGTTCGTCGAGGCCTTTTTTAATGTAACTTCTCTTAATTTTCATCCAAATACCTAATTTGCAACCTGTCTTTTAACCATCTGATCACATTCTTTTTAACCTGACATAGTAGTGTGTTCAGTTATTCATCAGTCGCCTTTCTTTTTTACACAGATGCCTGGACGAAGGAACGGAGGATTTCCTTCTGAAGCCTCTGAAGAAGAGGGACGTGTCCAGACTATATAGTCGGTGTTGCAGCATGGCGGAGCATATTAGCACATGCGGAAAAAACACCGATGGTGTCGAGAACCGAACAGCTTCGGAACCATACTACCAGAAAGCGAAAAACAGGAATGCTGCTGTTTCTTTCTTTTTCATTAAGTGGAATCAGTTGACATTTCAAATGTCAGATCAGTCAAATATGCCAACACATTTCCTGAAGGCACAATACTACCCTCCAGCATGTATAATTTTGTTAAGATCTGAAATGTTACAGAAAAAATATACAGTTCAGAAACAACATCGCAAAAGCTGAACGACAGTGACAATTACTCAGATATCCATTGCAATTTCAGATCTACGTTACATTTCAAATCAAAGGAATAGACCTTAGTATGGCGCAATAGGATGGATGGATGCAACTCGATACGAATCCAAAAAATGTATTAAACCACATACGTGCACGTATTAAACAGATAAGAATATGATAACACTCATCTTTATCCATATCCAACTGTCAGCATCCCTAAGTAATGTTCATATCTTCATGTGTTCCAAGTCAACAGTGGGAACTTGATTCCAAGAATCATCTGATTCAGATACAAAAGTTCATGGATCGCATTCCAAAAGGTGCAAATTATAATTTTGATTATTAAGTCATATGATAAGCACGTCGAAGTCGAGCAATTTTGAATTCCAGACATTGGGCATGCCTTCCCTCTCCCTTACGTGGGATTTATATCCATGCTCAGTGACAGATAACAGAGATGAAAAGCTTTGTCGTAGAGAGTTAACAAATAACCACGATAAAGCAGGTACCTCGATTACCTTCCATGAGGCGCGCACATAAACTTGCCAAAGCACTGATTAATGAGGCGAGGTATAGGTGTACGCCTCGGATTCATGGATCAAGTCAGGGGTTTTACTTCTGACTTTCAACCCACTACCCTTGGATGGAATTATTGCAATGAGTAGAATGAAACTGTCTTAATGAGATCACTGGTGAGATTAAAAGATTAAGAGAACTTCTTGCGAAGTACAATTTTAAGATGTTGTGATTGCTCATACTCGTTATTTTATGGTGGGAAGTTTTGTTAAAATGTTTTTTTATCATATTTTCAGATATTGCTAACACCCTATATACATAGAGTTAAATTCAAATAAGTAGATCTCAAGGCTTATGCCTCACCACAAGCATAGGAAACCGTCTCAAGAAGGTTACCATTCTTAAGAAAAACAAATTGGTTGGCATTGAGATTTTCCTCTAAATTTTCATCCAATATGATATATGCTCTTCCAATTGTATGCTACAGTTTTCCTCACAATTTTTTCTTTAGAGATGGATTATGATACTCATCTTGGGTACTTTCGACTCCTAACCTCTGGCCATGTGAATTAGTTTTGATATCTATGGTCAATCAGGCTTCTTCAGGTTCAAACAATTGTCTACTGCCTCATTGAACAACTCCTGCACCTGCTTTAGTTCTTGTTCTGCGATGAAGATGCACAGCCAGTGTTAGGAAGCAATAAATAGTCTAATGAACAAAAAGATATGATGCAAATGATACGAGACTGTAAAGATATGTCAAAGCAATTAGGAAGTCAACATGAATGGTTGAAGAGTATGCAGCGTGCTTAAGGAGGTGTGCAATAGAAAGATAATGAGCCACATGAGGTGAACGGCGAAAAATGATGACAACCAAATTAAATTGAAGCAACAATTATATATTCTCAATAAAAAACAGGTATGCTTTCTTAGTACAAATAATACGGTTAACCCCAGTAAAAATGAACCAAATCACTCATTAGAACTTTTTAAAAAATCCAATTTATATGGTCAAGCAGCATTGCTGAAATAAATAAATGCAAATCAATTTGTTTCTTGTCTCATAATCAACCTCAAACAACAAAACAAAAATGGTAAGCTTAAAATTACAGATATCATATTTTATTATAATAATAATAGTGTCGCTAGTAAAAATGATATGTACAACATGTATACGGTATGTATTTATTTAATAGAATAAATTTTAAAACATAATAGTTATATCCTATTCCATATTAGTTAAGATATCTGTGATTACGTAATTTATGGAGTTTAAAGAAGGGCATCACACAATAAGGTGAAGGATGATGAAGCAAAAAGGCAAGATGATCAGATGCCTAGCTCGACTGAAGCCACAGCTATGTAGATGTGCAAAGTGGCCCTTCTCAATCTTGCCTGACCGATGGCCTATGGTGACAGCCTTGACAGCTCTGAGAGTACTTTTGTGACCTTGGCAGAGAACCCCTCAACACACTGCTAAGGAGGGAGCCTTAACAAGACAGGTCTTCACTTTGAAGGTGGTGATTACTTATTTCACATATTTTATCTTGTTTTATATTTTCTTGGACAATTATTGTATTTATCCAACACTCTTATCTTATAAAGGAAGGGTTCTAAATTCATGATAAATAAGAAAAATGTTTCTCTCCAACATGGTATCAAAACAGTGATTGTAGATCAAAGTTTGTTTTTATTTGTCCTCTCCTTTCTTTCTCCACACCAACTAACTTCCTTTTTCCCACAGGCACACCCAAATCAATCATCCTTTCGCTCAATTAAGTTGTCGTCTTTTGCTGTTACTCTAGTTGCTGCTACCAACTTCTCCAGGTCACAACATCCTGCACAGTCGTACATCTCCACATTCTCATCCAACGTCCATGCAGTCGATGTGTCCCATTCTTCTTCTTACCCTCACCCCCCCTTTCCCAGCCCCGAATCTTCCCCTTTCAAAATTCAGGCTACATGAGCTTCTTATGGCGTGTTGCTTTTTCGATAGTGTATGATACGCTCGACTGAACTTTTTTATGGAGCACACTGAAGACTCTACCCAATCGCGTGGGTTACTTAAATGAAACTCGTGTCCCTTCTGAATGAGAGGCCAGAAGGACGGTGGATACAAGCAGGAAGGGGGTGAGACAAGGGGTGGGGCTGCGATGGTGATCACGTAAGGCTGAGCTAGTTGGTTCCTCATGCTTTTTTTAAGTAATCATTGGTCCCCGTGATATAAATGGCAGTGGTTGATGTGTTATCCGTGGTAGTGACAGACGTGTTATCTTCAATGATGTCGCTATGCTGGAATGGGGGTTACTCAACGAGTTCGAGATGGAACCCACTAGGGTCTACTAGATCGACATTGTTTCAGTATGCAGTTTACATGAAGTGCTTCATACAAGGCTTGGAGCTACATGCCTGTCAGGTCTTAGTAATAAAAAGGATGTTCAAGGAGGATTCGAGAATGAAATCAATATGCTGGTGTCTATTTTGAGGTGTTAGGCTTGGAGGATCAGAAGGCTAAAACTTGCGGGGAGGCTTTGGAACACAGGCCAGGTTCAAATACCAATGACCTACCTTTGGCTTGCACATGGTGCATGCCCCTGGTGAGCCCATCTTGTAAATGGTGGACAAGAGACCGATGAAACCTCCTGTCACCATAACCCACAAAACCACACTGCTGTGGGAGAGGTTAAAGGCAAGGTTCCAGGGCATGACGGCAAAGCTGTCTAGAGGTGACATCTTGTTTTGTTGAGCTCGATGTTGAAGGCTGTCACTCTGTTTTACAAGCATGTGTTCAGACTGCAAGGTCGGTGGAAGCCATGGCCTCAAATTTCAGCGAAATTCGATCGAATTTCTGTCGAATATCGATATCAGTCGAAATCGAAATTTGACCGAAATGACCGAAATATGGGGGTCCTAGTACAAAAAATGACCGAAATGACCGAAATTTCCAGTCGAAATTCCACCGAAATTCTGTTTTGGTCGATACCGAAATGGTGACCGAAACCGACATTTAGGGCCTTGGTGGAAGCAGATCGATGAGGTCAAAAGGAAATTCATGTGGAAACGGGCAGAGGAATGAGGGTCGGGCATTTACCTAGTGAAGTGGGAGGAAGTGTGCAAACAGAAGGTGGACTGGGCATTACGAGGTTGAGCCAATTCAACACAACATCACTGAGCAAGCAAGTTTCCAAGTTTCAGGTGACAAGTGACAAGGGTGATTTAGATGCAAAATGTTAAGGCATGCTATGAAAGGTGACTTAACATGTAGATTCAAGCTAGCAAAGACGCCCTCAGTGTACTATAGGAGGTTGATGCAAATGTTATTTATTGTGCAACTGTTGCTTGATAATAGACTGGGAGATGGCGATGACTTCAAATTTTGGTTGAATGATTAATAAGGAAGGGGGTCAGATTTGTTCAATTGTCGAGGATAAGCTGGTGATGGTGGCCAAATGTTGAGTTGGGTGTAATTTACCTAAGTCTGTGGAACATGAATTTGTCATCTCCCTAGAATGCAAGGAGTTGAGTGTGTGAGGAGTTGAGTGCTTGATACATACTGGTTTAAAGTGGAGCGAAATTTTTAGAGGGTGAGAAAGAACAGAGCATGCTGGTTGCACGGGATTTGATGTGTGTGGAGGGAAAGAGAGATTGGGGGGGTAAGATAAAGGGGGATAATTTTACTCTTGATTTGAATTGTCCCTAAACAATGACTAATATCTTGTTTATATAATTGGGGTGGAATGGGAATTACAAGATAAAACGAAATTACCTACACTAACAACCCCTAATTTGTCCAATAAACAATTAGATATCACATGTTATCTCATTATTTAAATAAAAATAAAATGGGATTTTATCACTTGTGCCCCTCCGAGATATCGCAATATCAGTTATGCCCCTATCTTTTTGGTAATATCAGTTGTGCCCCTCAAAACTTGTTCCATCATCACTTGTGCCCTTCCGTCAGGTTGACCGTCAATGAATTGACTTAACCATGGTTTTTTTAAACCTTGGTGCATTTAAGAGGGGTATTATTGTCCAGGTAACTCCTAGCCATCCATCACCTTCGCATACTCATCTCAAGGTAACCTCCTTGCCTCCTATCTTTTCTTCACAGATCATCTTCCTCCAACAGAGGAACCATCACCCATTGACTCCACCCCCGCAACCCTCATCAGCGTCCGCTGCATCTCTCAACCTCTCCGCATCCTTTCTATCTCTCCAAAACCTTCCCACCTCTGGCCTCTCTAAGGTCAGAGATTGAGGCTTCTATTCCCCATCACCTGTCGCGAGGAGCTACCCATTACCCCTCCCTTTTTTTGTTTGCATTCTCTGCTGACCTGCAGGTCAAGCTCGCTAGGAGCTTCTTCCGCGCTTCATCTATATACGCCAGGAGGAGGAGCTCTGCTCAGAACTACCGCCACCCCACTATGTCGCCCTCCGCTCCCTCTTCCGTGCGCCCCACGCCGTCGCCGTCCACCTCCGCCTCAACTTCAACTGCTGAGTCCACGCCGACAACAACTGCTCACCTCCATCGCTCCATCGTGTATCGATAAGCAATGGACCCTCGACCACTGCACGCACCTCTGCTCGACGAAGTCCTAGCTCTGCCATCCTCCTGCCGCCTCCATCTCGGCATCCAGCCACCGTTAGATCAAGGGTGGAGCCTTGATCCAATGGTCTGTGAGCTGCTGCCACGTTGCTTGCACCCCCAAGCTCCCATCCAAGCCTGGAGGTGAGCAGTTGTTGTCTGGGCGATGCGGCTGGGCGGCGCGGGGGAGGGGAGGGCTGGGCGGCACGGGGGTGACACGTTGTGGGGTTAGGCGACGCGGGGAGGGGAGGGTTGGGCGGCGCAGGGGCGACACGGTGCGGGGCGGGGTGGCGCGGGGGAGGGGCTGGCTGGGCGGTGCGGGGAGGGAAGGGGTAGGGGGAGGGGACGTAGGGGTAGGTGCCGTGCGGGAGGGGACGGTGCGGGGGAGGGGGTGGAGCCGTGCAGGGCAGGAGGACGGGGAGCAGGAGGGGAAGGGGGCGGCGCCGTGCGGGAGGGGGCGGTGCCGGGCTGGGGAGGAGTTGCGGAGCTGGGGAGGAGTTGCGGGGAGCTCGGGGCGGAGCTGGGAGGAGGTGCGGGCTGGGGATGAGGAGGTTGGAGGAGGAGAAAGAAGATGGGTAAAGAGGAGGAAGAAGATGATGTAAAATGACGATATAACCTAAAAAGTTAAAACTAATTCCGCTTTTGCCCTCAAAGTTAACGGCCGTTTGCACTGTGGATGGACGGTCACTAACCCGAGGGGCACAAGTGATAAATTAGCAAGAATTGAGGGGCACAACTGATATTACCAAAAAGATAGGGGTATAACTGAAATTGCGATATCTCGGAGGGGCACAAGTGATAAAATCCCAAATAAAATTTGGACGGAGTGAAATTAATCCAAATTAAAAAACCCAACCGTAATTTACTTAGGGTGCGTTGGGTTCGTGGGTTATCCAGGGGTGGATAACCCGGTTTTGTGTTTGTGTGTTTGGTTGGTGGGTTAAGGGTTGGGAGGGTTTGTGTGATGTGATTGTATTGGAATTTGAAAAAGTTGGTAGTTATTATGGTATGATTGTATTGAAATTTGAAAAAGTGGGTGGTTATTGTGATGTGATTGTATTGAAGTTTGAAATAGTGAGTAGATGTTGAGTATTTTATGATTTTTAGATGATATGATGGTATAATATATATTTTTTTGGTTTGAAAGAGAGTGGACCCCACTAGTGGGTTGAGAATATGGGTTTTGGGGGGTAACCCACCCAAAGTGGGGGGTAACCCCCCAACCAAACACACCCTTAGCGATTCTAATTGCACGACATTAAAGTGATGACAAAACTTAATTTACTTGATCTCAAATTTTGCTTAATCTACTTGATCTCAAATTTTGCCCTACCCCAAATTCATGATGCATCATCTCTCAAACGCTTTAAAAAATTCATATCCTAATTAATTGATTTATCTTTGTTGGGAAAAATAGACGACGGGTTTATTCCTTGGAACTCTAGGCCCTCTTATATAGAGGAGAGACATGTGGGTAAATTACATAGGAGAACATAACGTAAAGAAAAAAATAAAGAAACAGTACATAAATAAGAAATATTTCTACACTCCCCCTCAAGATGGAGCATAGATATCGATCATGCTCAGCTTGGATGAACATTTCTGGAATGATCCTCTAAGCAACGGCTTGGTGAAGATATCAACAGTTTAATCCCCTGAACTGACATGAGTGGTGGAAATCAAGCCCTTCTGGATCATATCTCTTGTATAATGGCAATCTACTTAAATGTTCTTCGTTCCTTCATGAAATGCAGGATTGTTTGCAATAAACAGGGCGGCTTGGATGTCATATTGTAATTGCATAAGAAGAGGCAAGGGGATATGAGACATAGCTACGCTTCGCCTTGTGAAGACTGAAGCGCAATAGGAACATCCAAATCATTGGGAACTTCTTCAATCTATAAACTATCTTGCATAGAATCCTGTCTAGAAGCCTCGTCGGACCCATCATCAGAAACAATATATTCTGAACATACCTTGGTCGTGCTAGAGGCGAGCGTTGATCGCGAGAAGCAGGTCGACGTCTATATAAGCGTGGTAAGAGTGGAACGACAATAACTGGAGATGGAAGAAGTGATAAAGGAGGTAATGATGGTGAGTGTGGCGAAGAAGTAAGAGGCGACAATTGAGGCGTTGTAGGAGATGGTAGAGGTGGTGGTATAACCAGCATGGGTGGAGGTGAAGGCATGTAAATTTCATCGTCTGACTCAGAAGAAGTCCATCTGTCGCTTGTAGGGGAAAATACATTACCAATTCAAAGAATGTAACATCTGCGCTAACATAATATTTTCTGTTAAGTGAATCATAGCATCTATACCCCTTCTGCATCCTAGAGCACCCAACAAAAACACACTTGACAGCTCTAGGAGAGAGCTTGTCAAGACCTGGAGACAACTGGTGAACAAACGCCACTGAACCAAAGACACGTGGAGTAAGCGAGAATAACTCTTTATCTGGTAACACCGTAGAGAAAGAAATTTTCTCACCTAGAACAGGCAAAGGCATGCGATTCACAAGATAGCATGCTGTAAGAAAACCCCAGAATGAATGTGGGGAATGACTATGAATAAGAAACATCTGAGTGATATCAAGTAAATGATGATGCTTTCTCTCGACCACATTATTATGCTGAGAGGTATAGGCACAAAAAGCATGATGAATGATGCCGCGAGAAACAAAGAATCACGAGAGTGCACAAGTACAAAATTCCAATGCATTATCAGTCCTCGCAATCTTAACATAAGAAGAAAAAATATTCTGCACTTCATTTATAAATCCTGTAATGATATTTCCAGCCTCAATGATATTTCCAGCCTCAGGTTTATTCTTTAACAAAAAGACTCACACAGACACGAAAAACCATCAACTGCACTAAACAAATTTCGTGTCCTTGATGATCAGGGACACGACTTGGGCCCAGTGTTCACGAAAGCGGCCCGTGCGGCCGCATATGCGTATGCGGTGCCCTCAGCGCACCGCTTTCCTGAAGCCCCCCATTATGCGCCCTGTGCGCTTATGCGGGCCGCATATGCGGGCTGTGCGGCCGCATATGCGGTCTGTGCGGCCGCATACACATTTTTTATTTATTTTTTATTTTTTTAATTTTGCCATGTTTTGTTGTTTTATTGTGCCATGTTTTTCTTACTTTTGCATGTATGCCAACCAAGCATTCCATGACCATTTAAATCCATCATCAAAGTAGTTGTACGCGAGATTGGAGTAAACACACAAAGAAGAAAAGGAATAATATACTAATAATTTAGCAAACTAATTTAGTCAACTATTAGTTATTATGAATGCAATATATTATATGTAAAGTTTGATACTTTTGATGGAGGATCAGTTATAAATATAACGAAAGAGATAAATGACATTATATTCAACAATAGAGGCATTTTGTGCGCTAACTTTTTATTTTGTTGATTGTTGTCAATTATTTTGTGCGCTAACCGTTTTATTTAAGTATTAATATTTGATTGGTAGAGATTGTTTTGAATGAATGTTATCTTTCTTAGATCTTTTGTTGGACCATAATTATACATAAATTTAGTTCTGTTGTAGTCACTTTTTTATATATTTATTTATTTTTAAATAAAAAATTAGGAAACCGCTTAGAACCGCATATACCCCGCATATGCCCCCGCATACCGCTTAAGCGTTATTCAGTGACCTGTCCGAACGCATACGCATACCGCTTTCCTGAACCTTGCTTGGGCCTCAAATATCAACATGAAACAACTCAAAAGGAGAGCTACTGCTCCGACTCTGGCTACTAGGAAACACCGAGCGATGGTGCTTTCCCAGCTGACATGACCCACATTCAAAAGAGGAACGAGGTGAAATATGAGGAAGAACTTAACACAGCTTTTGAAGGGGGAGATAATTGAAGCGCAGATGCCACATGAAAGGTGAAACATATCATGTGGAATGGGAGGAAAGGCCAGCACATGGGGTTCGAACATGGCGGTAGAGACCTCCCTGCTCACTGCCACAGCCAATCACCTACCCATAAGGATGTCCTGAAAAACAAGAGAAGATGGGTCAAAATAGCTCTACAATGCAAGTCTTTTGTAATTTGACTAATGGACAGTAGATTCACAGAAAAAACTAGAGCATGCAACACATTATGTAATGCATAGAAGGTGTCAAGTTACACTCCCACTGTCCAGTGATTGGGGAGTGAGTCCCATCAGCAATGACTATTGTCCTCCCTAGAGGGATATGTCTGTAAGTTGTAAGATGATTTCTATCTCCACACAAATAGTGTGTAGCTCCAGAATCCACAATCCAATCTGTAATATCAACCATGACAAGATGTAAAGGAAAAAATGCTACCTGAGATACTAGAACTAGCAAAGACAACAACATATGAAGTAGATGAGGAGGCAGTGGAACCTCTTGAGAGTATAATGTCCCTCAATCGAGAAACTACATCATCGTATCTCTGACCTGAATAAGCAACAGTAGATGAGTCAACTTGCTCCACGATACGAGCTGATGCGGGGAAGCCATGCTTAGAGTAGTATGTATCTTCTATATGACCTTAACGATGACCGTAAGTGCAAGGCTGACGAATGCGATCTCCTCTACTGCGAGGTACACGCCCCGAAAAAAAGATGAGCCACTTCTACCTCGGGAGGCTACCATTGCCGAAGAAGAATGGCTAGTAGTAATGCGCAGGACAGTAATCCTGCTAAGTTTGCAAAAGGCTTCCTCCATGGGAGGGATAGTAGCATCCACGAGGATCTGAGAACGAGCAGCATCATATTCAGGATCAAGGGCTGCTAGGAATGCACCGACCGTGGTAGCATTCAGATATGTCTTCTGCTGCTCTGGAGTAGCCGTGAGAGGCATGAAGCTGTGGAGTTTCTCAAACATCCCACACAAGGACGTATACAACGAGTGAAGAGGTCGTTCGTTCTGCTTGACAATGAATATATCGTGCTGGAGTTGGAGGATCTTGGTCTCATTCCTTGCTTGAGAATAAGTTGTTGCAAGGATATCCGACATCATCTTGGCAGTGGAATGATGTAATACATCATTGGTGATTTCTATTGTTAATGTACTTGAAAGCCAGACTTTGGCATAAGCGTCATCCGTAGATTCCGCCTCCCACGAGGCATTAACCCCAGTTTTCTCAACTAGCTCCTCCTCGGTAAGAATATTCTTCTTGCCATTAGACTGCATAAGGCCCATGAACTCACGCTGGACCTCTGAACAAGTCGTAATTCATCCCAGAGCTTATAATTCGTCCCGTTCATCTTGACAATTAGCGCTGGACCTCTGAACGTGCTTGTGGCGGGTACGTCAACTTTGTTTTCTGGCATATCGATGGATGATCACGAGGGTTTGTAGACCACAGAATGAGTGTCTACATAGACATATAAGAATCTGATCGCATATGTAGAATTATACGATCAGATACATCAGCATGAGCAAGTCTTGTTACGAGCAAGAGAAGCCATTGAATTCGGCAACGGCGGGACTCGATCTCACAAAGGTGACCGACTCGCGGCGTCGAGAGAGAGAGAGAGAGCAGCCTGACGATGACAGGTGAGAGGACCGGCAAGAGAAGGCGGCCAACTCAACGACAGCCCAAGGGGCAAAGAGGACTCGACGACGGTGGAAGGGAGAGAGAGAGAGACGGCGATGACAGAGGCGCCAAATGAGAGAGAGAGAGAGAGAGGCAACGGGTGTAGTAGGGTTAGGGTACGAGAGCTACAGTATAGGACCGCCGCTTTGATACCATGTTGGGAAAAATAAATGAATAGTTTATTCCGTGGAACCCTGGGCTCTCTTATATAGAAAGACCTATGGATAAATTACATAGGAGAATAGAACTTAAAGAAAAGATAAGGAAATGATACAGAAACAAGAAATATTTCTACAATCTTCGATTGCAACGGATGACAGGTTGGTCTCGATTTGATCCGATAGTTTGTTAATATTTTTTCCATCCTCAATGTTTCTTTTGTACTTTTTTGGGGGGAGGGGGTTTAGTTGCAAATTTTGTACCCCTTTAATAGAAGAGTCTTTTCCCCTTTTTTTTCTTCCTCAAACTTCAACCTTTCGATAAAGAGTTCTTGGTCGAGATACTTCTAATTTCTCCAATGCATCCACCTTTAAACTAAAGACTTTTTTTAGGAGACCAACTAAAGATATAGATCCCCTTGGAAAGAAAGAGCAACTCTTGGTAAGGTTTCTTCCCCACCCTTCACATGGTAGTGCCTAGAGTTAGGGTTCCCATGTTGAAATCCCCATCGTCAGTGGTCAAGCATAATCTATTGGATGGCGGTGGTAGCTAATCCACCACTGGGTTTGGAGCTTCCAAACTAAGGTGTGGTGGTGATGATGCATCCCGTTCAAGCATCCACGAGTTCAACAGCCTCCAAATTAAGCTTGATCAGGGGGTGGTGGGTGGCAGTTGATAACTTGATGGCGATGATGTAGCTTACAGCACGCATGATCGATCCACCTCGCAACAATGGCGACAGGGTTTCGTACGAAATGAGTGGTGAGGGAGACCTATGTAGAGATATTGTTGCCCATATAAGTGGTTGCACCCTCCTAATATCTTTTGCACTGGTGATTGTTTAAGGGATGACGGAGGTTCATGTGGTGTTAACAAGGAGATTGCATGCGATAGTAGTAGCTAGGTTCCCGTGCTTGCGCATGGGAAAGGAGTTGCACCAGTGGCGATTCAAACAAGGGGAAGGTATTTAATATTGGTAGAGGTTATGGCATGGGTGTGGGGAGAATGGATAATAGTGGTGTTGACATAAGGGGAGGGGGGATTGTTGCGCGCATAGAGGAACAACAACATGGTTGTGATGCAAGGATATTGGTGGACCTGCTACAACCACCAAGGATGATGGTATGATGACTCTAAAACATTTGGGACACCGGTTGCAGAAAACTATTCTCCCTTCTTTTCTTATGTGTATCTTCACATGTCTCGTATGGATTGTCTGTTGGATAGCACTTCTTTGAAGGCATCATATTATATTTTTCATGCATGTTTGTTGTCACCAGCTTCCGGTTGTCCAGATGTTGTGATCGGTTGAACTTTTCCGTACTCTAATACATCTTCTGCGAACCACGATTCTAGCCATAGTCGTACCTTAAACTCGATTTGCTTCATCCTCTTTCAATATGAGGGTTGATATGCATTGTAGTATAAACAACACGCTTCACACGTTGATCACAAATACTCAATAGGACCATTGTATCGTGGAAACAACTCGTAAACCATGCTCTAATACCAATCGATGTAAATTAAGACTCTGGAGTGGAGAGAAAATTTTAGGGAAGAGGAAGAAATATGGAGGGTGATAGGAAGAAAGGAAAAGGTGCCAGTAGTAGTATATGATTTTGGTAAGGAAATGAAGATGCATGAGAGAGTGAGAAATTGAAAGAGGACGTAAGGAAAAGATATAACTCTAATTCTTATCAAACTAGAACTGTCCCTTCACAATGACCCGTAGCCCAATTAGCATAACCTAATTTGTCTCAACCCAATAACCAATTAGAAATCACATGTAATCTCCTCATTTAAAAAAAAATCAAAAGTGCGATAGACTTAAATTACACAATATTAAAAATCATAACCCTAATTTTATTAGCAACTCTAGTTATAAGGAGTTAATATGATGATAAACCCTTATTAATTGATCCCTAAATTTGCCATAAATTCCAAATTCGTGCTACATTGAGGTTATCGCACCCAAACTTTACATCGTATTCTCGATTGATTTAGAAGGCCAAGCATTATTGAAAGTAAGAATGCACATGGTTGGTTAAGATGAGTTAACTGATTACCACAATAGTAATGAGAAGGTGAGCATAGACTTATATAATGGGTGCTCAATTTGTAGGTTCAAAGGATGTTGACGTCCTTTCTTAACATGTCTACACACGATGAATATTTGGATTGTGACAGATATCCTATAAATAGTTGCGAACAGAGCAGATAGCTCTTGATGAGCTTCAAAGGATGAGCGGCCAGCAAAACAAACCATACGCATAGACAATGTCTTAATAAAGCTGGTCGCCAACAACTTTATGGTTATTTGAAGCGAGAGAAACTCAACGGTCTTGAAACGAGGAAGATATTATGTTGATAATGTGATGCATAGTGCAGATATGGTACATGCTCTTAGGTGCATTTGTGAGTGTGAAAGATTGTCATGATTTGAATTTGTGTTTTTCAATTCTGAATAAATTGGGATGGAATCCCAAGCTAAACAACTTTTTTGGCTTCTTAGGAACAAAACACCCCCTTCGAGTTTTACTTGTAGATTTTTACGACAAATGGATTTGGCTTCCCACAAAGCAACATTATTTTTTATGTGATGAGTTGGGCATAACCTATTTGGGTTTTTTATACTTCTACACCTTGAAATTCTGTAATTACAGTTATGCCCCTACCTTTTTTTTGGAATAACACTTGTGTTCCTATATTCTTAAAAAATTCACAGTTTTGCCCTTTTGTTAAGAAAAAATATGAGCATAATGTAATTACAAAGATCAGAACTGTGAATTTGTAACAATATAAGGGCACAAGTGTTACTAAAAAACAGGGGCATAACAATTAATTGTAGAATCTCATAGGAGCATAAGTGTAAAAAACCCTATTAAGTTATATGCTCCTACATAATGAATTGTAGTGTTAGAATGGATGTAAAAACGTGCCTCGAGGCGGTGAGGTGCACGTCTAGATGCGTTTTGGGCCAAAATTGCCTCGAGGCACAAGCATCGAGTTCACCTTTCAAAATGTGTGCCTCTTGCGCCTCAGGTACCCCGAGGAAGTCCAAAAAGCACCGACACACACTTGAGGCGCCGCCTCAGAGTAACCTTGCAACCATCGATTTTTGCATACTATATCCCAAAACCTAAAACCCTTCACCCTGATACCCAATTTCCACATAAAAAACTAAATCCCCTCTTCCCAATAGACTAAAACCCTTGAAACCCACTTCTAGCTGCTCCTCCACCCTCATCTCCTCTCTCAAACACGAGCATATCACGCAAGCTCTTCCTCTCAAAGTTGTGTTGCTGCTGAGTACTCCTCTTCGAGCTGTGACATTGCTCTTGCATCTCAAAGCTGCAACGTCGCGCCGCTACTTCAACTTTGTGAGCGACTACATCACCGCAACTTTTCCTCTTGAGCTCCTCAATGTGATGGTCATTTGCCACAAACCCTTTCTAAAGAGTGTGTCGAACTTCTTTTTTTTCAGTTATATTGTTCCTATCGATAATCAGAATTTTTCCTTTTTGCAACTATAGAGCATGTCTTTTGTCAGATTTTGATAGAAATAGGCATTAGGAATTTAGGAGAGCCATAATGCCTCGAGGCATCAACTTTAAATGTAATAGATATAGTTTTGAAAATAGGATTTAGGAAGTAAATCGATCGGTGATTACATTTTGTCATTTAATGATATATGGAATAAATTCAATTCAATGGATGATCTTAACCCCTGGAATTTTAAGATAAGATCGATGAAATTTGTGGATCTGTTAGGCACATACAGTTGGACGTTATGGATGTTATATATTAGATATTATTTTTGAATATTGGATTTCTTTTGGATTAATTCAATGGATGATATGTCAAGAAATCGTTAGTCATTTTCAATGGATGGCTATTCTTTTAGTGGTTTTATAGTTTTGATTTCATGGCTTGTGAGTTTTTGGATTGTTGTTGAATTCAGTAATGGCACCTAAAATGAAAAAAGACGAGATCGATCTGATCCTTGATGGAAATATTGTGAGGATGTCTGATGCAGCGTGATCTCAAATTATAGGGCCAAATTTATTTAATTTATTAGTAGTCAATTTTATTTACGTTTTTAGGTTGTCGTAATTGTCTAATTAAATAATTGAGATCGCATGTGATCTCAACGTTTATTTCGTAGATTTTAATTTGAAATTGGGTCAATTAATTAGTTAGAGTCAGTTTAGGCAAGTTGGTTGTCAATTTAAATTAGTTTACTATTTTTGTAAACACATCTCTCCTATATAAAGAGAGGGTAGCCCATTGTTTTTAGACAGTCAAGTATTATGAAAATTTGAGATTTTATCTACCTCTCTATTTTCTCTCCTCTCTCCACGCGATCTCCGCGGTTCTTCTCCTTCAACCACTCGTATTCCCGGCGAGTTCTCTTCTCAACCCTTCCAATTCTTCTTCTCAACCCCTCTAATTTCTTCTACCAAATATTTTTCGCCGACGCCGAATTTCTATTTTGCATCATTTTGATGCAGCGTGATCTCAAATTATAGGGCCAAATTTATTTAATTTATTAGTAGTCAATTTTATTTACGTTTTTAGGTTGTCGTAATTGTCTAATTAAATAATTGAGATCGCATGTGATCTCAACGTTTATTTCGTAGATTTTAATTTGAAATTGGGTCAATTAATTAGTTAGAGTCTGTTTAGGCAAGTTGGTTGTCAATTTAAATTAGTTTATTATTTTTGTAAACCCAACTCTCCTATATAAAGAGAGGGTAGCCCATTGTTTTTAGACAGTCAAGTATTATGAAAATTTGAGATTTTATCTCCCTCTCTATTTTCTCTCCTCTCTCCACGCGATCTCCGCGGTTCTTCCCCTTCAACCTCTCGTATTCCCGACGAGTTCTCTTCTCAACCCTTCCAATTCCTCTTCTCAATCCATCTCGTTCTTCTACCAAAATCCACCATAACAAAAAATATTATTTATCGACGCCGCGGAAAGCCGTTTTGCATCATTTGGTATCAGAGCATGGATATTGAATCGTTCCTACGATTCAATGATCCCGTGGCATATTGGCATTTGAAGCTTGATCTCAACCGCATATCTCATGGGCCGCATGCGCGTTCGCGTCAACGGAAGTACAAAAAGTGTCTTACGGCATCCCTGAATGTTCAAGCATGGCTGGACGCGCTAACCGACGAAGAAAACATCGCCGAAGAAGATGATTCGGCTGCTGTCCAGCACCTTCCAGACTCGATTTCGCCACCGAAATCGGTCCCCTTGGTCCCGTCGACCGTCCCGGCACAACCCCAGCCTTCCCAGGTACCTCTCCTGCCCTCCCCGGCCCGCGCGGTCGGCAGCCCACCCCGACAACCCCTCCGACAGCCCCATACCCCCCACGGCACCACCACCGACCACAGCCCCGCCACCCCTCATCTCGCAACCCTCCAGCCCCTTCCCCGCCAACCTCGCGGAAAACCCCACCAGCCCGCGCCACCACCCCTGCCGCAAAACCCCCTCCACCCACAGCTGCGCCCCCCACCGCTCCCAACCCCTCCCCAAAGCCCTGCAACCACCACCTCCTCCCATCGCCTTCCCCCTCCCCTCCCTCTTCTTCACGCCGCCCTCTCCCACTTTTCTCTCCGCCCGCGCCAGCCTACTCTTCTTCCCTTCTTCCCCGCCGTTTGTCACCCTCTACCTCGTCGTCGCGGAACCGCACCACCACCGTGTGCCACCTCTCGCCTGCTCTCACAACGCCGCCACCCCTCGGAGCCCTTCTCTCGCCATCGCGCCCGCACCTCTCGTCACCGCCGCCCCACGAGGCCTCTCTTCCTCTCGCCAACTCCGTGCGCAACCCAGTGCGCCCGCCAACCTCCCCGCGCCGACTTTCCCCTCCGCCTGCTCCCTCCCCCAATCTCGCCCGCCTCTCCCTTTACCACCTTCCCGAACCCTAACTCCGCCGCCTCTTATCTAAGGGTAGGCAAAACCCTAGCCACGCTGTTCTCGGCTGGAGAATCCCTGAAAACAAGGGATGCAATATTACCTTGGAAGATTTACAAGGTGGCCTCTCGTCCAAAATTTATTTATCAAAAGGGCCAAATGCAAATCAAAATGGATTGTGGCTATCTTTTAAGTAAAGGGGTAGAACAATTGCAACCATACCCCTCGGTGGAAAAGAATTACAAACGTAACGTTGAAAAGGATCGAATTGGAAGAAATTAAAGCCACAACTCAAGAATGACTTCTCCGACGACGCACCTACATCAAGCAATTCGTCGGGAGACGAATTTTTAAAGCGGAGGAGAGTTGATGCAGCGTGATCCCGAATATAGGGCCAAATATTTATTTAAATTTAATTGTCAATTTTATTTATGTTTTTAAGTTGTCGTAATTGTTTAATTGAATAATTGAGATCGCATGTGATCTCAACGTTTATTTCGTAGATTTTAATTTGAAATTGGGTCAATTAATTAGTTAGAGTCAGTTTAGGCAAGTCAGTTGTCAATTTAAATTAGTTACTATTTTTGTAATCCCATCTCTCCTATATAAAGAGATGGTAGCCCATTGTTTTTAAGCAGTCAAGTATGAATTAAAATTGAGATTTTTATCTCTCTCTCTCCTTTCTCTTCTCCCTCTCCCTCCACGCGGTCTCCGCGGTTTTTCCTCCTTCAACCTCTCGTATTCCCGACGAGTTCTTCTTCTCAACCCTTCCAATTTCTTCTTCTCAACCCCTCTAATTTCTTCTACCAAATATTTTTCGCCGACGCCGAATTTCTATTTTGCATCATTTGGTATCAGAGCATGGAAACCGAATCGTTCCTACGATTCGACGATCCTGTCGAGTATTGGCGTTTGCAACTCAATCTTAGTTGCATATCTCATGGTTCGTGTTCACGTGCGCGTCAACAAAAGTTCAAGCAACGCCTTATGTCAAGCATCAAAGTGCAAACTTGGTTGGATGCGCTAATCGACGAAGATTCATCCGTCAACGACAGAAATCAGATTGTTACAGCCGCTATTCGACCCGATTTTGAAGTAAAAAACAAAGGTATTTTCACTGCAGATGAAGATTTATTTGATACAACTCCTGTGCAACAATATGATGATGATACGGGCCCAATATTTGATGAAAGTACGGATCTATATTATGAAACATCAAGTTTTCTGGGGCCGAGGCTGCTGTCCTAGAAGCTCCTGCGACACCACCACCGCTGCCAACGATTATTCGCAGTTCAGCCCCAACTCCACAATCCCTTCCCTGTGGTTTTCCGGTCTGCAAGCAACGATTGACGGGTAGCCGACGCCCCCGCCAGCCAAGGGGTTACCCTCAGGACGTTCATGCCACGCAAGCACTTCGTGCGCCACATGTGTGTTGCCTCCGCGGCAGTCACCGCCGTGGCCAGCGATGGTGTTTCATTCCCTGCCGTCGACGTCATTGCAGACCCATTACCAACCTCGCGAGGCGCACACAACTCCCTCCAGACTCGCACACCAGCAGTTCAAGCCGATCTCGCCATTGCCATTCCATACATCGTCGGCTTAACCTAACCAGGTCGGGGCCGCCTCGCCTCCTTCCGTCGCGCCACTCGAGGTTTCCCTACCTGAGGCACCGTCGTTGGGTACCGCCATCCGACCCAAGCCGCCACTGTCCTCGCACGACACCTCATCGCCGCTGGAACTATACGTGCTCCCATCTCCCTCCCCGTCGTCTTCACACGCGAAGGAGTTGCGCCAATGGAGACCCCCGCCATCGACGCAGCCAGAGGAACCCCTTTCCAGGTCGCCGCTGCCGTTCACTTGATATCAGCCCTCGCACGAGCCCACGCCGGTCGTGCAGCTGGATTTTTATTCCTAGGGTTTGGCGTCGCCGAAAACGACGGGAGAAAAGAGTCCCACGTCGGTCTCCTGTTTTGCCTTCCATGAAGAGGCGACCCCATAAAATTTGGGATTTAAACTTGATTTGGGCCCCATTTGTTTCCTTCTCCCCTAAGAAAAGGAATAAGGAGATCATTTGGGAATTTTGCAGAAAACTACCGCCCAACAAAATCTTTTCTTTAAAGATTAAGGTTGGAGGGGACTTTAGTGGAGATATTTTAACTGGATGGGTAGAACAATTGCCATCACGCTCTCAGGTGGAGAAAAATTACAAGCGTAACATGGAATATGATCAAACTCGGGGATATTCGCTCAACCAATCCGGAGGGAATTCTCCATCAGCGTCGAAGATCAGCAATTCGTCGGGAGACGAATTTTTTAAAGCGGCGGAGAGTTGATGTAGCGTGATCTCAAATTATAGGGCCAAATTTATTTAATTTATTAGTAGTCAATTTTATTTACGTTTTTAGGTTGTCGTAATTGTCTAATTAAATAATTGAGATCGCATGTGATCTCAACGTTTATTTCGTAGATTTTAATTTGAAATTGGGTCAATTAATTAGTTAGAGTCTGTTTAGGCAAGTTGGTTGTCAATTTAAATTAGTTTACTATTTTTTGTAAACCCATCTCTCCTATATAAAGAGAGGGTAGCCCATTGTTTTTAGACAGTCAAGTATTATGAAAATTTGAGATTTTATCTCCCTCTCTATTTTCTCTCCTCTCTCCACGCGATCTCCGCGGTTCTTCTCCTTCAACCTCTCGTATTCCCGGCGAGTTCTCTTCTCAACCCTTCTAATTCCTCTTCTCAACCCATCTCGTTCTTCTACCAAAATCCACCATAACAAAAAATATTATTTATCGACGCCGCGGAAAGCCGTTTTGCATCAATGTCCAGTTGCAAGGAGAATAAAAAATGGTTACAAATATGTAAGCTGTCACATATGCAAGAAGATGATTACAAGTGACATTGCGAGATAGAAGGAACATTTGGTAAAAAGTCATAAGAATGTAAGTGGTCGTCCAAATGAACCAATTGGAGTGGAAAATGAAATCAAGCTGTTTTTTTATGAAGAGTGTTGGAAAAGAAAAAATCGCTCTAGGAGATGGAGGAAGTCCGTCAAGTGGGTGCATATGCAATGCAAGGAGGGTCATGTTTTGATGAACATGACCCTATTTGGTTCTAGCGGTGCTCAACAATTTAGAGGTCCTATGGATCTATTTGTGGGAGGAAAAGGGAAAGGAATGGCAAGGAAGTGATGGAAGTGGAACCATCCAAGAAAAAGCAAAACAAACTGCATTAAATGCATCTTGGATAGAGTAAGAGAGAAATAATGTTGCCCTCGAGAGGTTTTTCATAGATTATGGGCCCCCTTTCAATGTCGTCAATAGTCTTTCATGCACGACTATGGTGCAAGATATAAGCAACTTTGGGAGGGGTTCTAAACTTGGATATTAAGAGAGATAAATACCATAAAAGTATTAATGGGTGATGCTAAGGCATCCTAGAAAGATGTGGGATGCAACATTATGTCTGATGGTTGGACCGACATCATAGGTCGCTCTTTAATTTACTTGTTGTTGAGCAACCCTAAGGGAACATGGTTCTTGAAATATGTTGATGCTTCAAAAGAAGTCAAGAATACTAGTTATCTTTTCAAGTTGATTGATGAGATTATTAAGAAAGTTGGAGAAAGCAATATTATGCAAGTAGTTAATGACAATGCTACAGTTTACAAGGCAGTTAGGGAGTTGTTGATGAAGCAGATGAAGCACTTGTATTGAACTCCATGCGCAGCTCACTGCATTGATCTTATGTTAGAGGATATCTTTAGATTGCCCTTACATGAGCCAGTTTTTAAGATGCCAAAACATATCATCAACTACATAGTCTACATTTATGCTCATACTTGGGTGTCAGTAATAGTAAGGAAACATGTTGATGGAAATTTAGTTTAGCCTTTTGTAACTCGTTTTGCTACTACTTTCCTTACATTACTCGGTTGCTTCAGAAGAGAGAATAAACTTGAGTTATTTTTCACTTCAAAGAGGTGGAAAAGCAACTCCTACACCTTTAAAGCTCCAGGAAAAGGTGTACACATTTTTTGAAAAATAGATCATTTTGGCTCGATGTAGTATATGTGCTCAGAATGACAACACTGTTGCTAATGGTGCTTCAAACAGTTGACTCAGAAAGATATCCTCCAATGGGGTTCATTTATTAGGCCATAGATAGGGCGAAAGAAGAGATTGCACGAAACTTGGGCACGATGAAGGAAAATACATGCCAATATGGGACATTAATGACAGGAGGTGGGACAATCAATTGCATACACATTTACATGCTTCATCAACCCTCATTGTCAATATGATTTCACATTTAAAAATGATTGTGAAGTGAAACAAGAATTTTTATCTTGCTTGGAAAGGATGGTCGAAGATAGAGAGGAAAAACGTAAATTGATTTGCAAACATATGCTTTTATCACTGCAAGAGGCTTATTTGGTTGGTCAAATGCCAATGACACAAGAGAAGTCCAGTTATTTTACCTACTGCATTTCCATATCCTAAAATAATTTAAGATCCCACTAATTCTAATATAAAATTTCTATCATTTGTAGCAGATTGATGGCGAGCTTATGGGGTTGAAACTCCTGAATTGAAGAAGCTTGCCCTTCGCATTTTGGGCTTAACATGTAAGCGCATCAAAATGTGAGTGTAATTAAAGGTCGTTTAACTAAGTAGTTACTCAAACTTGTCATGCCTGCATTCGCATACAAAGCTTGCATCTTTGCAATATGTATGATGTAGCATGTAACAATACGGTAGGTCCACACAAAAAATAGTCCGAGGCAAGAAAAACTCAATGACTTGATCTTTTATATGTTATACATAAAATTGAAGCAAAAAGAAGGAAAAAGACATAGGAATATCATTTTTGCTTGAATGATGTTGAATTCCATGATAAATGGATTTTCAAAGTCAACTTTGTGAAAGTGAGGTTGAAGCTTTTCATGAACTTGATGGAAGCATCCCCTTGAGGATGGCATGCCTGACGATGACATTGTTGAGCAATGTAGGGGAGGGAGACAACCACAAAAGAAGCAGAAGAGTTGTCGAAGGAAAAGCAAGAAAAAGATAGTTTTGCCCGTTCAAATTAAATATAGTGAGAAGTGTGCTTATAATTTTCACTAGTGTTTGTTTTTAGGAAAAGTATTATTGATGAAGATGAACTCCAAAAGAGTGAGGGGCGTTATACTTGTGAACATAATGTTAGTCTGCAGTATGATGACTCACTAGAGGACCCAATAAGTAGCAGTGATAAGCATGATGGCATTGAGGCAACAATCGCCATTGATGATGTTTAGTTAGATGAGTGGAAGATGGCTAGAAACACTCATCACTGATTAGAAACTTGCATCATTTTTTATATTAATATTATGGATATTTTGACTACCGATCGTCAGGACGTATGATTCTAATTAATGTCTTATGATGTTACTGAATGTTGCGACTTGCACACAAACGTCTTTAATATGTTCTTATTCTATCATTTTTCAAAATTCCAGATTTGTATAGTTTTTCAACTGAAACTAAGGCTTGTGCCTCACCTTGATGATTGAAAACCACCTTGGACCGCCTCGCGTTTTTTAAACGCCTTGATTGTTCTTTTTCATTTCATATATTTCTCTTATTCAACTTTTTGCTTGGATGCTTCTTTATTATCAAAAAACGGTATGCGGTATACAGTCGCCAGTCGGTAGGGTCACCGATTACTGATTAAACGGTATGCGGGAGTTTAAACGGAAATTAAATGGTCTATGCGGTTTTACATTTTTAAATTAATAAAAAAATATTACGTATATATATTTAATAAAAAAAGTATAAATGAACTATAAAAATATAATCACATATTCACAACATTGATCAGATATTGTCAATTTCAATGACTTTTTCATCCAAATGTGACATGTCAAAGTAAATAGCATAATCAATATATGGTTTATGTAACCTTAATGCAAAATACGGTCGCTTAAACGGCGTCTAAACGGCCGATTACACCCGTTTAAACGGTCTGACCGTTTACATAGCCGATTAAAGGTAATACAGTCGATCGCGGGCCGAATGAATTTAAACGGTCGTTTAAACGGCCGCATGAACCGATTTTTGCATCCTTAATTATACCCAAGATCCTTCTCCAACAAAGAAGGGTTAGCAACTTGGCATTTCCAGAATAAGAATAGTGATTTCCCTCTAATAGAAGAAATGTGGAACAAGAGGAGTTCCAAGCTTTGATCAGTTAAACCTACTTGTTATTAACGGCCCTAGAGATTCACCTCTGATCCATTGATGCAGCGCGGACCCGAAAAATAGGGTCAATTATTTATCTAATTTTAGTGGTCAATTTTATTTACATTTATTTACGTCGACGAATTTTTAATTAAATAAATGGGATCGACCGTGATCTCAATTAGTGGTCAATTTGAATTTTAAATTTGATCGGTTAATTAGTTAGCGTCATTTTAGGATAAATTGGTTGTCAATTTAAATTAGTTACTATTTTGTAAGATCATCCCCCCTATATAAAGAGATGAGGGTCCAATGTGTTAGTCAGTCCAGTATTAATGAAAAGTTGAGAATTATTCTCTATCCTCCTCTTTCTCCCTTTCTCCCCTACGCGATTTTCGCGCTTCTCCTCCCAAATCCCTCGTGTTCTAGACGAGTCTCTTCTCTTTTCCCCTCGCGGTCTACGCGTTTCTTCTTCTCTAACCCCGCGCATCCAGTGTGTCTTCTCTTCTCAACCCCTCTCTTTCTCCGCCAAATTTCCACCGTTCAAATATTTCAAAATTATCGTCAACGCCGAAAACCGATCCGCATCATTTGGTATCAGAGCATGGAAACTGAATCGCTCTCACGATTCAACGATCCTGTCGCATATTGAAAATTGCAACTCGATCTGAGTCGTCTATCCCCTGACTCGCGTTCGCGTGCACGTCAACAAAGGTTCAAGAAGCGCCTCATGTCAAGCCTCAAGGTTCATGCATGACTGGATGCGCAAGTCGACGAAAATTCATCCGTCAACGACAAAAATCAGATTTTTGCAGCCACTGTTCAACCCGATTTCGAAGCAAAAAATAAAGGTATTTTCACTGTGGATGAAGATTTACTTGATATGACTCCTGTGCAACCATATGATGATGATACGGGACCAATATTTGATGAAAGTACGGATCTATATTATGGAAACACCAAGTTTTCTGGGGTCGAAGCTGCTGTCCCGGAAGCTCCTGCGACACCGCCGCCGACTCCAACGACCATCGGCAGTTCAGGCCCAACTCCGGCACCCACCCCGGTCGTCCAAACCCTCGCCGCACCACCGACGGACCCTCCCGTGAAATCCCTTGCCCCAACCACCGCGGCTCCCAATCTACTCCCAAACCCAACGCCACCCCAAACCATCCAGGCCCTCGCCGCACCGCCAGCGAACCCTCCCACGACCCCCAACCCTCCCTACGTCTCAGCCCCGGCCACAGCTACCCCTCGTCCCCCCGCTATTCCCCAGCCCGCACCTATTCCCCGCACGCCAGCCGCCCCAGCCCTCCCCGCGGCCCCTTCTCGCCTCCCCACACCCCCGCCAACAGCTCCTCCACGCCATCGCCGCCTTCGGTCCCATCCCCCGCGCCCTGCCCTCCCCCTCCCGCTCGCCTTCGCCACCCGCGATTTCCCATATCACGTGCACCGCCAATGAAACCCCAGCCTTCAACAGAGGCGCCACCTGCGCCCAGGACCCTGCACCCGGCTCGTGCCCCGCGCCCTGCCCCCCCTCCAACTGCCGCTACCGTCGCGTGAAGGCCACCGCCAGCGCCGAGCTACGAGCCCCCATCGTGGCGGCAATATGTATGGGCGAACCCTAACTGGGGGTCCGAAGTTTACGGGATGTGAATCCCATGACTTGTGGGATTAGAGATCAATAGGAGAAAATTGCAAAAAAAACCCATAAACCCCCTATTTGCAGAAAGGCCAAAAGGAATAGGAAAGTAAAGAAGCATGAAGGGGTGCGAAATTTGCGCCCAAGCCCCTGGCGAAAAAAATATTTAAAAAAGAAGGCAGTAGATCAGAAATCTGGAGACCCTCCTTATCCAAATAAGACTAGGGCCTTGGGTTTTTCCTATATAAGGACCCCATGGCTTCATTCCTTGGACACATATCCTCCCCTCCTCTCCTTGTGTCATTGTTTCGTTATGGCCATGTCGTTTATGTCTCATCAATTCTTCGATCATCCCAAGGAGGAGACAAGCATCCAGAAGACGCCGCCGTTCGTGCCACACATGTTCTTCAACCACGAAGGCCGCGTCACCCATGCCCGCGTATGGACTCCGCCGTTCGCCCCACACCAATTCTTCCAGAAGATGGTTGAGCACGCAGATTCGTCCTCCAAGCCTGCAGATCCAGCAATTCGTCGGGAGACGAATTTTTAAAAGCGGAGGAGAGTTGATGCAGCGCGGACCCGAAAAATAGGGCCAATTATTTATCTAATTTTAGTGGTCAATTTTATTTATGTTTATTTACGTCGACGAATTTTTAATTAAAGAAATGGGATCGCCTGTGATCTCAATTAGTGGTCAATTTGAATTTTAAATTTGGTCGGTTAATTAGTTAGCGTCATTTTAGGATAAATTGGTTGTCAATTTAAATTAGTTACTCTTTTTGTAAGATCATCCCTCCTATATAAAGGGATGAGGGTCCAATGTGTTAGTCAGTCCAGTATTAATGAAAAGTTGGGAATTATTCTCTATCCTCCTCTTTCTCCCTTTCTCCCCTACGCGATGTTCACGCTTCTCCTCCCAAATCCCTCGTGTTCTAGAAGAGTCTCTTCTCTCTTCCCCCACGATCTACGTGTTTCTTCTTCTCTAACCTCGCGCATCCGGCGTGTCTTCTCTTCTCAACCCCTCTCTTTCTCCACCAAATTTCCACCGTTCAAATATTTCAAAATTTATCGTCAACGCCGAAAACCGATCCGCATCATCCATCATAAAAAATCCTCCATGCATTTAACAACTTGAGAGGTCTTCATTACTAAAGAAAGTAGATAACCACAATCGATGATAATTAACCTCTAGCGATCTACCTTTGTCCTTATAAAAAAAATAGCCAGTGTTGATTCAATTTCCTCAACCCATCATAATAGATTTTGTGCTTGACAGACAATTCATATCTTCCATTTAATCCCTTTTTAGCTTCTTATGTGATTATTATTTTTAAGCTTTAGCCGACCAAAATAAACTTTCTCATGGGCTAGGTCACTTACATCGATTGTCAAATACCTTTTTTTTTTCAAAAACTAAAAAATGACCACTTAAAGTGAATGTTCATCTTTTTATATTTGTATTTATTGCAATCTTGTTGAAAAAAACGGAAATTAATTGTGCTAAGAATGGTAAGAATGGAACAGAAGAAAGCAAGCAGATAATTAAACACATATATTTTTATGAAGTCTCAACCATGACTGGACTCTACCCTAAGCAGCAGTAAAAATCTCTCTATTATCTAGAGAATATCCATAAGGTATAAAGAGCTTAACACTGAATCCATAAGGTCAGTACAGAATTTAATTTATTAACTCTGAAAAAGGCAATACCAGTGCTGATCATGTTCTCCTAGCCCAGGCATTTTCTATTTAAAGATTTTGTGGGAGAAATAAGAGTGTGGGCGCCCAGCAGTGCACACCCAATTTATTTAACTAGCCACCGAACTAAACAAAGTACAATCACAAGGACCATGTTCACGAAGAGATCACGCATGCACAGAGACATTGTCCACATAAAATTATTCTTCTAAAAAAATGTCACGTTACTCAGTAGCCAAATAAAGCACCCAATAGCAAATGGCCACGCCCTCTCAAGTCTGGAACAATAAGTCACCTCCCAAAAGCTACCCAAACACTCCATTATCAGAGGAATCTATCCAAGGCATTCCCACAATAATCTTCTATCTAAAGCTGTTGATCCTACTTTTTACCACAAAACCTAAGCACAGGCATTCCAGAAAACTGACCTTTAGAGGAAAAGTGTTCTTTTTAAAAATTGGAAGAAGAGTACCTCTGATGCCCCCACATTTCCAAATTTTAAAATTATGCAGCAAAAATGGCCTACCTTCTCTAAGTGATGATCCACTTAGAAAATATTTTTTTTTAAAGATGGCCAACCTTATACCAAAACAAAAAGCAGGCTCTTTGTCATATTTAAGTGGAAAAAGTGTTAGAGTATTTGGTTGTGCACCTATTGAGTTGTAGTAGGGTAAATGGATCCTGGTGAAGATCCATTTACCCCATCCATGTGTTTAGTCCCAGATCGTCTAGTGGTGGGACTTGGAGGCTCTGGAGAGGCTATATAAGGAGCCCCAGACCTCCTGTACTCATTGAGAAATGCAATAGAGAAACACGCCCCTTTGAGGGCTTCTCCCGTGGTTTCATCCCACTCCTCACGGAGTAGGATTCCACGTAATATCATGGTGTTCCATGTCTATGTTTCTTGTTTATGCTATGTTTATCAATCGCTTCCGTATTCTTCATATTTTATAACATGGTATCAGAGCGGGTTTGATTCTCGAGGGTTTCTGTTTTTTTTATTTATTCGAGAATCGACTAATAGATTTGATTCTTGTTTATTGGAGATTACTCTTGTTTATTCATTCTACGTCAAATAGTGTCTAAGTTCTTGGGTTTCTCATGAAACCCTAATCAAGTTACTCTGAGCAGCGGCACATCCATCCGATCTTCCCGAAGTCTCAAGGCAGGAGCCCTAGCGACTCCAGGCGCAGCCGCTCCAGTTTCCATCCAGCGACCTACTCCAGGTCCCGAAGCTTCGCACGATGCGCGCAGGGGGTCGTTAGTCCTTGGCGGCACGCAAATCAACCATCCGCATCTCCTTCATTGTTGTGGCATCTCCTGATCATGAAGCATGTTCCTTGCAGCCCTCGCGGGTCCTCGCCACAAGCAGGTGGTCTTCCAGCACCGTTTCACGTGCTGGTGAAGCCCGTGCTTATCGCGCAATGTCCCCAGCGGCGCGTGGTCACTCCATCCTTGCGGCTCCAGGCGAGCAGCAACCCATTGGCATCGCCTGTTAGGAGCCCTAGTCGGCAAGCGTTGCGTGCACGCTTCTCTCGTCGCATCCAAGCTCCCAAAGTATCTCGCGCGAGCCCCTTCCAGCGCTTCTCCCACCTCTTCAGGCGGCTCTTCTCCTACGGCGATGGCGTCGCTTCTGGCGGGATCTCCAGGCGAACCCCGCCCTCTCCTCAAAGCGTGCCCTCCGCGCGCACCTCCAGACTGATGCTGCCATCCCAAACAGCCCATCTGTGTCGCACGGAGGCTCCAGGCTGCAGCGGCCGCGAACCCCAACGCGCGCACCTTCCCTCTGGCCGCTTTCCCTCATGGCGGCGGCAACCTTTTTCAAAATGCCAGTGGGGGGCGACGGTCAAAAGATGGGTTCCCAACTGGGAACCCTAGTCAGCCCTGTTTGGGAAAGAATAGGAGGACCCGATGGCCCTTCTTATTAAAAAATCTGTTGTGTTTTGGCTTAAGTGAGTTGTAGTCAAAAAAATGAGGGTTATTTTGTTAAGGCTCATCATGAGTCTGAGAGAGATTAAAAAAAAGGGGGGAGGTGGCAGTTGCAGTTTGGGCCTACTGTGGGCCAAGATGTTTTGTTATAAAAAAAGGCACATACAAAGGAAAAACCGTATGCAAATTTTAAAAAAAAGATGAAGAGATAAAGCCGTTAAAAAAATTAGTTGAGCGGCTTAAAAAATGATTTGCAAAAGCCGTAAAAAAAATTAAAATTAACGGCTCAAAAAAAATGTCTCAAATAAATTAAAGAGACGTAAAGAAAAAAAATTTGAAACGGCCAACGTTATCCATGTTTTGAGAAGCCGAGAAAAAAATGTAGTTGGCTTATTGATGTTTGATTCCCCATGTCATTGTCTTCTCCCAACTTGGTCGATAATTGTCATCCATGTTTTTCCGACCAGTATGGGAGAAAGGGGGAGTATATATGTAGAGTCACAGGTCTGTTCATGATCCAGATTCATATGTCAGTCCTCAGACCAGCCAGATATTGTTCAGACTCTACAGCGGATATTCAGACTCGACGATATTTCCGAGTCTCCAGTTTCAGACACGCACATGGATGCGGTCATTTTCAGATGAGCACATGTTGCCATCATTTCAGAGGTCCCCATCATTATTCTTATTTTGTAGGCCAGAGTCTTCATGTGAGCCATAGAGACTCCAGAGTAGAGGACCATTCCCTATGCCATGTTGGCAAGGGTTTTTCATATGGTATCATAGGTACACCAGAGCAGTGCACCATTCTCTGAGCCAGATGGGAGAGATCCAGTTCTCCGAAGAGGAGACTATTTTCAGACTCCATTCTCCAGCGACCGTTGACTCCGACGAGGATTGCACAGCCACGGCCTTTTCAGTTTGGCCCTTTTTCATAGATGGAGCAGTTATCCACATTATTGTGGCGGGCCAGAGTACTCCTACGAGGAGACTCATTTCAGTTGCAGTGACTCTGACAGGCGCAGTTCAGAGCACATGCTCTCCGACGAGGAGATTCAGTTGACTCACACTCCAGCCCGTTCGTCCTCCTCACCTGCACGGCATGAGAAGCAACGTCCTCGACTGCAGCAATGTGCGCGTTGGGTTGATATTGTCCGTAGTGTCCTGTAGCGTTGAGTTGAGTTTATTTCTGTTTGTCCAAGCAGAGCATTGCATGCTCCAGCTTGAGGGGGAGTGTTAAAGTATTTGGTTGTGCGCCTTAGTAGGGTAAATGGATCCTGGAGAAGATCCATTTACCCCATCCATGTGTTTAGTCCCACATCGTCTAGTGGTGGGACTTGGAGGCTCTGGAGAGGCTATATAAGGAGCCCCAGACCTCCTGTAGTCATTGAGAAATGCAATAGAGAAACACGCCCCTTTCAGGGCTTCTCCCGTGGTTTTATCCCGCTCCTCACGGAGTAGGGTTCCACGTAAAATCATGGTGTTCCATGTCTATGTTTCTTGTTTATGCTCTGTTTATCAATCACTTCCGCATTCTTCATATTTTATAACAAAAAGAAAAGAAAATCCTTGTAGGAGTAGCATTTTTTTCATGAAAGAAAATGATGCATTACGTTTGACCAGCAACAACAAGCAGACTGACAGCATCTTGCTCTACCAAAAGCCTGCCTAATCTAACAGTGTAGAAAACTGCAATCATAAAGCATGATCTTTTCTTCAATACAAACCCAAAAAGATTAAAACATCCAGCTAGTAATACACGGTATCTTAAGTAAGGAAAGGTATTTCATATATTCTCCTCAAAATGCAGTCCTTGCATTGAAGCCCTGGTTCAAAAACCGCCACAACGCTATAGCCAGACACATCTTCCAATAAACTTAACCCCACATCAGTAAGCGGTAAAATCAGGCATTGATATTGGGTAATTAATCTCCAGCAAATAGTAAATAGAGATCATACCTGCAGCTTCGAGTTGTTTCTGTAGCTCCTGTCCTATTGCCTCATTTTCCGCCTAAAATAGAACACGAAAACACAGATCAATCATGTCACCCATTTCAAACATAAAGATATAACCATGATAATCATCTAATTAGCAATAGCAAGTGAATCCCACCTCTAACTCAGCAATCCTTTTTAATTGAGCTTCTTCACCACCTTCTGCCAATGGTAATGCAGAAACAAGCACATCAAACTGCCAACCATGCACAAAATTAAGTGAACATCATTACCCCGTGAGAAGAGCCGATTTATACATAAAGAAAGTCAGCCATTAATACATCTAACACAAAAACCACATAGAAAGTAATTGTCAACACCATCTCATATATAAGTGTAAGAGCAAAAGAGTGGTTGCTTATTTCCTTCTACACAATTACTATAAATTTTCTCATAAAATATACACTCAGATCATATTTGGATTGACATTGGGTAAAGATATTACATGCCATCTTTTTTATGCAATTGGATTATGGTGTTGGAATTGAATGTAATCTGCCTTTTAATGTTATAACCTAACAGATTTCATAACAATGTTCTCAAATATCTCGATCGGGATCTACTCATTACTAAACACTATGCTGCATAGATTGCATGTATAAGGTTTCCATGTAATCCCTTTACAATACAGTATTCCAAACATGGCCACAGACGTTCTAGAAAAAAGAATCAGATAACATTCTTTTGCAACTTTAAAATTAAACAGCGAACAAGCTATATTTTGATTACGAACATGTGGTACACACTACCTAAGCATTACCTGCTTTGCAGCACGCACCAGAGATGCACTCATCACCTTGGTCTGCTCAGCCACATTGAGCGGCTCTTCCGGCGGATTAGGTGGTGCTGGTTCGGGATAATTCGGTGAGAGTCTGACAGGCGGGGCATCTCTCTGCAGAGTCCCGAACACATTAAAGGCAATAGAAGAAATAGTGTTCACTTGCTCTTGCAACTGAGAGATGATGTCCATTCCTGTCGATCGGGCAACAACCACCCTACACAGAATTCTATATACATCATTCATACAACTCAAATTTCACATATCTTCTCAGAAATGCAGTATGCAACATTCGTTCGGCAAAGTGGTCAAAAGCAATTAAACGGATATGCGAAAGAGTATAGCAGGGCATATGCAGATTCTGTAGTTTGTAATATTTCTTTTTAAATGACATCAAATATTTAATTGAAAAAATAAATTGAAAATATAAAGTAAATGTAATATTTATTATAGAATTTTTTTAGTTGATGATTCGACACAATCCAAAATCAATAAAAATTCAGGTTAATATATGCTCAAATCTAGACATATTTCATGGATCAAGTTGCAGACAGAATACGCCCATCAAATGTTTACCACATCCCTATGGACCTTATATCAATGCTTAACTAAGAGGAGCATAATTTACATAAATGCTCCAGCTTGTGGGGAGTATCGTGAGTACATTCACTACAGAACAAGGAACACAGTTTGGGATTTTTTATTTTCGTTTAGCGATTTGTTTTAGATTTTATCATGGATTTTGTAACTGAATTAAACCTGCAACGGTCCATTAATCCCTGCATAATATGGAATAAGAGTTAGAGTTTTAAAAATATAATGTTTTTGTCGCTCAACAGTTTTATCCACAAAATTTTAAATGAAATTATTTGACTAATTTCAATTTCCATTCAAATTTCAAAGTTTTCACGCAAATGTTCAGACATTCAGACCTTGGCGAGTAGGTGTCGAAGAAGCTGTAGGCGGAGGAGCAGCCTAACGGGTGAGAAAAAGGCGGCGAAGCAGCTGTGGGCCGAGGAGCAGCCAAATAGGGGTGCAGCCCAGGTCTGGCGGAGGAGGAGCGGTTGAAAGAGCAAACCGGAGGAGGAAGAGCAGCTGCGGGCGGAGGAGAAGCTCTTGGCGGAGCACACCGGCGGCGGAGGGGGTCTGCAGGAGGAGGTTAGGGCTTCGTATTTTCGAGGTTAGGTCTTCGGGGAATCCTGTGGGTTATCGGATAGGGTTAAAAGTCACCACTTTACCTCTGTACGGCTTACTTTTCGGTTGTAGGGTTGGGCGGGGTTGGGTTGGCCCAACCTGGGTTACCTCTCCAATGAAATGGTCTAATCTTTTTCACAGTTTACTATTCACAGGAGTATCCCTGCCCAACCCAACCCTGCCCAAGTAGGGATGAACAAAAAAACGGGTCCGCTCGACCCAGCCTGGTACCCAGCCCGAGTAAGCCCGCCCCTGACCTGAGCCCGCGATTAAATGGGCGGGCTTGGGTATTTTTTGAAGCCCGAATGTCTTTTCAAGTCGGGCTCAGGCTGGCTCAGACCCGAGCCCGAAGCTCGCGGGCTGGCCCGGCAATAGGCCCGACAAGCAGCCTGAGGAGCGACGGCCCGAAAGTCAGCCCAGCCTGATCCGGGGAGGGCACCCTAACTCCTAACCCTAGCCACAAGCCGCAACCCGCAACCCCTTCATCCCTTCCCCTTCCCCACACACACGACAGAACCACCCCCCATCCCCCACCCTCGACGGGGCTGACCATCATCCCCGCTCGGTGCTCGACTCACCTTCATCCCCGCTTGGTGCTCGACCCTCCTCTCCTCCGGCCTCCTATTCTCGCACCGTCATGTCTGCCACCTCGTCGTCCATCTTTAACAAGAGGAACGTTGGAAAGACTCTGGTTTCCATGACTCAAGGCACCAAGGTAACGTCTTTTCCTACAAATATCGGAATTTGATAGGAATGGAGTATTGGGTCGTGTTTGGATTACATCTTCATATCTTCGTCTAATGAAAATCTCTTATAAGCCTTGCTGCTAAAATGGACGTAAATGTTGGTATGTTGGATCATGATTTCTAGCTACATGCGATTGTTGTTTCTTTTTTGTTTGGGTTATTGACCCAGCATTCGTTTGTCTACCGGATTGCCTTGCAAGGATAGGTTTTTTGTGTGAAATTAAGTCTCACTCTATGACATTATGTATAGGTGATATCACAGGCCCGTCACCCACCATCACCCCCCATGCGACCCTCTCCTCCCCTCCGGCCTCCCATCCTCCTCCTCCCCTTTCAAGTGCTTGTGAAGCCGCCTCTACTGTCGTGTCGGCCCCACACCGCCCGTCATCACAACGCAACCATCAATAAGGTATGTTTTGCTATTTCCCCTCTATAATATATAATTTTTTATTCATAGTGTTGAATATTATACATGATGATTGTGTTGAATATATTGTTGATTATTGGGATATATCCAATGAAATTTGAGTCATTATGCATGTTTGATTTGTCCAAACTAGAGCAGGAATTTGATTCATAGTCGTTGTTGTATGATTTGTATCCAATGAGACATTATGCATATTGTTGACTCGTGGTTGTGATATTATTATCAATCTTAATAGATGTCAAATATACAAAATGAGCATGATGCCACCACTCCTACGATAGAGCAGGAGTTTGTGAGAGGGGAAGAAGAACATGAGAAAGATGACTTGGTTTCACCCGAAGGGCCGAACGAACATTCACGACAGTCTCAATCATGGGTTTGGAACCATTTGACCAAGATAGGTCTTATTGGTGGAAAGGAAAGTGTTGTTGTAATCACTGCAAGAAACCGTCGTCATGCCAAATGAAAAGTGGAACAAGTCATCTAATACGATATTTAGAGAATAAATGTCTCTACTACAAGAAGGATGGGAAAGGTCAGACCTTGTTAAATGTGCTTACATCCGATCAAGGGAGTACAATTTCTTCTTGGAAATTTAATCCAGAAACATAGTCGTACTGAACTTGTCAAATGAGTAATCTCTGGAGAAATGCCATTTACAGTTATAGAAAATCCCAAGTTTCGCAGTTTCATTGGAAGTCTACAACCTAAATACAATGTCATGTCTTGTTTTACATTGAAAAGAGACTGCATGAAACTGTATGAGGTTGAAAAGAAGAAATTGTTGAGCATCCTCAACAAATCTGATGCGAGGATTTGCATAACAACTGACATGTGGTCTTCTATTCAAAATTTGGGGTACATGGTCATCACAGTTCATTTCGTTGATGACTGTTGGAAGTTGCAGAAGAAAATTTTGAGTTTTGCAATACTAGCTTTACGTCATAATGGTGATAACATATCATATATGATGATTACCAAGTTGATTTCATGGTTTTACAAAATTGCACACGTTGACAATTGATAATGCGTCCACCAATGATGTCATGACAAGGAATTTGGTTGACCATTATTCGTCAACCAACTCACTTTTGCTTCGTGGTCGTTTTTTTGTGTTCGATGCTGGGCACACATTCTAAACCTAATCGTGCAGGATGGTTTGTCTGAGATTGACGAAATAATTGGAAAAATTCACAACATGGTGAAATGCATTAAGTATTCTACCCGTCGTCATCAAGAGTTTCTTGATTACGCCTGTCAGGAACGCATTCAAGTGACAAAGTCCCTAAGGTTGGATGTAAGCACACAATGGAATTCTACATTCCTAATGCTTTAATATGCAACACTGCATCAGAAAAACTTCAATCGAATGAAGACTCGAGATTTTCAGTTGATGGATGTCCCTTCACCCTCCGAGTGGAAGAAGGTGGAGCTCATAAAGGGAATTTTAGAAAACTTCAATGTTGTAACTAACTTCTTTTTTGGTCAGAAATATGCAACTGCAAATACATTTTTCTGTTTGATTTTTGAGATAGAGAATGAGTTGATTTCCTTGCAAAATAATGAAGATGCTTCAATCTGAAGTATGGCCACCAAAATGTTCATTAAATTTGACAAGTACTGGACAGACAAGGATGTTATGTTGCCTCTAGCCATTACAATTGTTCTAGATCCACGTTACAAATTTGGGTTTTTACGTTTCTCTTACTCAGAATTATACTCATTCGAGGAGATAACTGAATATGTAGGACATGTGAAGATAGTTTTCCAAGCGTTATACGATGAGTACGCTTTGACTTTTAAGGGAAAGGAAGTTGTAGAAAATACAATGCAAATGGCTGTTGAATGTGATCCATGTGAACCAAGAGTGAAGGAGGACATCAGATTGAAGATCTTAAAACAGAAGAAAGTCTTGAGATATAAAATCAGGAAAATCTGAGCTACAATTGTGCTTAGAAGACAACTCTGCTGACAATGTTGATGATTCCACCTTTGATATTTTGTTGTGGTGGCAACTAAATGCAAGCAAATATAGAATTTTGTCACACATGGCACAGGATACTTTGGCAATTCCAGTCTCAATTGTTGCATCAGAGAGTGCATTCAGCACCGAAGGGAGGGGTCCTCGATGCCTATAGGAGCCGCCTTCATCCAAAGACCATCGAAGCTTTGATTTGCACTCAAGATTGGATACGTGGTGAAGGGGGTGAGTTTGCGGGTGATGAAGAAGAGGATGACGATACCGAGTCTACTATAAATCCACCTGATTAGTATTCATTCATTACATTTCTAAATATTATCTTTTTTCAATACAGAATTTGATACATATTTTCAAGTACATGTTTGAAAACAGTCTATGAGTGACGCTGATGTAGGCCAATAGGCATATGTGTCTACACTCTTTGAATTTGATTGTAAAACATTTGCACTTGCATGCAGGTTTCTGATGAGGATTATTTTGAGAAAGCATCGAGACTCGAGACTCATGTCATGTCATGTGACTTACTCTCTTATTTTAGGAAACTGCTAAAACCTATTGTAATATTTTTTAAGGAGAATAATATTTTGTGTTTGGGACTTCTTGTGTTGTGCATGCTTTTGTTGTACTTTGAACAAGGTACTTGAACAATCAATTCAGAGCTCCATCCTGAGTTTTATTTGTGCTACCTCCTTGTGGTTTGAAGTTTATCGGCTCCACGAGCCTTGTGTTGGCATTGATTTTTGTTTTTCTCTGTTATAATATTTCAATAGATCTTACCTTTTAAATTGTCGTTATTCTCTTGATTCATATTTCTATATTATCAAAACTATGCAAAAGCATCCAATAATTCATTCGTTCTTACGAATTAAGTTGTTTAAACATCGACTATGTTCATGTCTTGAAAAAATACATATTTAATTTGTATATTTTTAAATTAAATATTAATTGTATTAGGGATTAAAAAAATAGGGTCAAAATTTATTTTAATGCAGCGGCCCGGACCGACCCGACCCATATACTTGGGGGTCAGGCTCGGGTTCGGGCACCAAATTCAGAAAATAGACGGGCCTAGGCCTAGCCCGCAAGCCTGTGAATTTGAACCGGGCTCGGGCTGGGCTCTTTGAATTTGAACCAATCTATTTGAAATTCTAATATTAGTAATAGATTTAGATTCTATATTTCTCAATATTGAAAGATGAACATTTTTAAAAATATTAATTGTATTAAAAAAATATCGTTGGAAAATATATAGAATTTTCCATTTTTGAGCATATATAATAGTTGTATACTTGGCCACTCCTTTGATGAAATTTCTGGTTCCGCCCCTGGGTTCACATCAGGGTCAGAGGCCCGTCCACTAGTTTCATAGAGGTAGACCTCAACAATACCGGCACCAGTAGTTCTAGCCTCAATATCAATCTCCACACCATTTCCAAAACCGGAGACATGATCGGCAAATGATGCAGCCTACGTATTCCCCACAATCTTACTAGCAACAAACTACATCTTATGGACAATATCTGCATCATCCTCCTCATTATCAGCAGCATTATGGATACCAACAACCTCTACACTAGTCTCAGCTACGTCCTGTCATTGAGCATCTAGATGACCCTTCAGTGAATCCTGCACTTGAGCTGCTTGCATTGCTCATGAAGAACATGAATGAACTGACTTAGAGGATCAATGACCAGACCACCACAAAGAAGCTAATTCCTGCACTGGTTGATGTCAACCCCAACAATTTCAGACGTAAGGATCAGGTAGCCAATGACCCATCCACACCGAGACATGTATGACCCTTTTATTTTACATGTTTATCCAGTGTCATTCATCTCAGGAGTAGTAGGAAATTACAACCTCCTGCACACCAATTGGGGTTGGGACATCGTGCCACTGAGAGAGCTTCATCTTCCACATCTTCGTCTTTGTTAGTAGTTGAGAGATCTAGTGTAGCAGTACTTGAGTCTGGAGTTTCATTGCCTTCACCACGACCTTCATCTTCATCATGCAGATGCAGACCACCGTCAGTCGAGAAGAAGAATTCACCACTTGTGGATCCCTCTTCTACACAAGAAACAACATCCTGCCCTATTTTAGATTCTGTTTTTCCTTCACCAATTTTGGACAACACTGTACAGACTGATTCTGGTTGTCCTATTGTAAACGAGGATTCTACTTTGAATAATGGAAATGAGCATTTGAATGTTTCTTCTAATTCTGTGCCATTCCTTCTTCTCTAAATAAATCCAAAAAAATCCAAAAAATGAAGACAACCCTTTCTTATCATATAGTACAGAACATCTTTTTAGATATGCTACTCCTTAAGGCCATGGAGTACATGCCTACAGTGAAAAAGGGAGTGAAAGAAACATGTATTAAAAAACAGCAAACAAAGAACAGGTGAAAGAAAATAGAAAAGCACATCTTAACCATGGCCACAGTTCATGCCATCAATAACCTCCTGCCTAAAAATAAAGATAAGGGAGCACCTCACATCTATTGCCAAATAATCTATCATGAATTTGATCACACTCTTCTCGACAACGGTTCATCCATTAATCTTATGCCATCCTCTCTACTCACTGAGCTTGGGTTAGGACCTCTTAGATCAACTAAGATGATCCTTTAGTTTGTTGATAGATCGATCAAGAGGCCAAGAGGAATATTAGAGGACATTATTATAACAATGTAGGGAATGAAATTCCATGTTGATTTTGTTGTCATGGATATGGACATACCTACACCGTTACTTCATACCCTGATCAAACTAGGTCGATCATTCCTCTAAACGGTCGAAGTGGTAGTTGATTACATTATTGAAGAGAACATCTTTCACTAATAGAGTGACAAGATGAAAATAGAGATGATCCCTGATCCTATAATAACATCGACACCTGCAACATCAGATGAGAGACAAACGGTTGCATCAGATCTTGAGTACCTGTGATTTTCTTGCATAATTTGGAGAGACAGGTCTTTATATCGATTTCATAGAAACCCATGAATTCCTTTCCCAAAAGGTCCTTCGGGAAATCATAGTGAACATGAGTCCATTTGTTGATCATATTGATGTGTTTGTTGATGGGCAGTTTGAGCTAATTTCTGAGGATCAATATGAGTTTTTGGAGGTACCTTCTGATGTTACTTTGGCACATTATTCTGAGATTACTGATAACATACCTCCTTCTGAGAGTTCTAAAGAACGGATATCAGAGCCATAGGATGAGTTTCCATAGATATGCGCTGGTGAGAGACACATTTCTGAGATTATTGCTAAGATATTTGAATCCTTTATTGATGAGATCACATAACATCCTGATGAGGCCCTCCTTTCTGAGTAGAAATCATTCATTGAAGATCTATCTGAGATTTTATTTGGTGAGCCGTTAGTAGCCACGGTGGGCAGTTCACATATTACAAATCACATACCTTCTACCAATACAACTACAGAAGTCGTTAAAGAGCTGATTCAGATCCCACCTGAGCTTAATGGTTTACCATCAATGTTGAAATATGCCTTCCTTATGGGTACCCCTTAAATGTTTCCAATCATCCTTAGCTTGGAGTTGACCGATGAACAAGAATCTTGCGTGCTAGAGGTTCTTGAGAGAAACCGCAAAGCCATTGGATGGAATATTTCGGATCCCCATATGATTAGTCAATCTTTGTGATCACATCATATCTACTTAGAGGATGATTGTAAACTCTCCCATGAGTGTTAGTGCCGTCTAAATCCATACTTAAGGGAGGTTGTCATGAAGGAAATTAGAAAATGGTATGATGTTGGTTTTATCCCATTTCGGATTCCAAGTAGGTCAACCCTTTACATGTGGTCTCGAAGAAATCTGCGATTACTATCGTGAAGAATGACTGTGGTGAGGAGATTTCGACCCGGGTACCTACTTTATGGCATGTATGTGTAGATTACCAATGCCTAACTCAACTACCAAGAAGGATCACTTTCTTCTATCCTTTATTGACCAGATTATGAAGAGGTTGGCAGGGAAAGAGTTCTTTTGTTTCTTGGATGGGTACTCGGGATATAAACAGGTTGCTATCGCTCCTAAGGATCAGGAGAAAACTACTTTTACCTGTCTGTTTGGCACTACACCTTTAGACATATGCCCTTTAGATTGTATAATGCCCTTTCTACATTCCGAAGGTGTATGTTGGTCATTTTACCGACATGGTGGATAACTTTCTAGAGGTCTTCATGGACGATTTCTCAATCTACGAGAATAATTTTGACACATGTCTTGCTCATATAAATCGAGTCCTTCAGCATTGTTGTGAGGTAAACCTGGTGCTATCGAGGGAGAAGAGTCACTTTATGGTGACTAGTGGAATTGTATTGGGCCACATCATCTCCAAACATTGTATGGATGTTGACCTGGTTAAGATTGATGTGATATCTAAGCTTGAGCCATCGTAGAACTTGAAGCAGTTGAGGTTATTTTTGGGACACATTAGATTCTATTGGCGATTCATTAAGGACTTCAGCAAGAACACCAGACCTTTGATCGAGCTTCTGTGTAAGGAGAGTGAATTTATTGTTGATGAGAAAGTACTTCTTGCATTCCATCAAATGAAAGACATGGTTACTAGTGCTCCTGTCCTGCAACCACCCGATTGGTCTCTTCCTTTCGAGATCATGACGGACGCCTCATATTTGGTAGTTGGAGCTATTTTAGAGAAACAAAGGGATGTGATACCATTTGATATACATTATGCTAGCAAGAATCTGGATGAAGCACATTAGAATTATACAGTTACATAGAAGGAGATGTTAGCAGTTGTGTTTGGGCTAGAGAAGTTCGGATCTTACCTCATCGGTTCGCATGTTATTGTATACACAGATCACACTGTCATACGATACTTACATGCAAAAAAGGATGCCAAACCACGCCTTATTAAATGGATACTTATTCTACAGGAATTTGATTTAGAGATTCTTGATAAACCTGGAGTGAAGAATATTATGGCAGATCATCTTTCTCGTATTACAAATGCAAATACCTCTAAGCAGAGCATGATACCTATTTCTAAGACCTTTCCATATGAGAATATTTTGCATGTGGCCTCACTCCCATGGTATACTAATATTGTGAATTATCTTGTCTCCAAGAATTTTCCACAACATTGGCTGAAGTACAAGGTATACTGATTCCTATAAGAGGTTTATTATTACCAATGGGAGGATCTGTAACTATTTTATGAGGGTACAGATTGTATCTGGAGAAGATGCATTTCTTAGGAGGAATACACCAATGTACTTGAACACCGCCACAAATTAGAATCTGGTGGGCATCATTCGGGGTAGCACACGATAGCTAAGATTTTACAGTATGGTCTATGGTGGCCAACATTATTTAAGGATGTTAGATAGTATGTTCGAGGTTGTACTGACTGTCAGAGGATGGGAGGAGACATTGGTTCCAAAGATATTATGCCCCTGAGATATATACATATTTCTGATGTTTTTGATGCATGAGCATAGATCTCATGGGCACACTTCCTGGATATCAGTACATCCTGCTTGTTGTGGATGAAGTTGTCATTGGGTGGAGGATATCCCCACCTGAGCCGCTGATAGTCATACCGTGTGTTCCTTTCTCATGAACCACATTATTGTACGGTTCCAAATCCCCAAGATACTTATTTCAGATGGGGGAATCCATTTTATTAATAGAGAATTCAAGAAGCTTGTGAGGGAGTACGCCATTGAGCATAGAGTCGCTTCTCCTTACCACCCACAAACTAATGACTTGGCTGAAATTTCAAATTGGGAGTTAAAATTATATTGCAAAAACTTGTACGTATAAACAGGAAGAACGAGTTCCAGATGCTAGACTCAGTTCTATGGACTTATTAGATGGCGTACAAGTCTCCTTTGTTAGGTATCCCTGAAAATTGATGTATGGAAAGCCTTGCCACATATCAGTAGAATTAATTCACAATTTTTATTGACACTCTGTGTATGCAATCTTGATTATGAGAAAGCATGAAAGAATAGGAAGTAGGATTTGAATAGACTACTGAAATTTTGAGACTTTGCATTTGATAACTCACTCATGTATAAGGAGAAAGTCAAGCATTGGCACGAAAAAAATTCGAAGGAAGACTTTCTCCCATGATCGGAAAGTTTTGTTATTCGATGCTAAGTTGAAGTTGTTTCCATGAAAATTGAAAAGCAAATGGTGAGGACCGTTCATTGCGAGAGCTGTGCATGATAATGGTAGTATTGTCATATCCGGGTTGTCATCTAACGCACAACCATTTGTCGTGAGTGGATATTTGCTGAAGCTATATCTAGATCATGATACATTCACATCCGTAGTTGATTCTATATTTGTGATATTAAATGTTGACACCTTCTGCGTATGATACATGAGTTGATTTTCTCTTGTACGTATCCTTTCATTTTTCTTCTTCTATTTTTATTATTCACCTCTTTTCTCTCTCTCTTTGTTATATACTTAGGACGTACTCTATTCTACATATAGGAGAGATGAATGACTTGAGTTGTTCATATTCGTCATGTTTCATCACTCTTATTGTTGCTTATACTTAGGGATCCCTTACCCTACGATAGGGAGAGTGATATTGTTTATATTGTCTTCTTGTGTTTTTATTTCGGATCTTTTGCTTGTCCTTCAACTTGTTGATATTCTTTTTCTATACTTAAGGATATTTTACCCTACGTATAGGGGAGGACAAGTCGATTCGTTGAGTTGTTCATTCTTTTCCTTGATTTTACATGTTTGTACAATCTTCTATACTTATGATTAGTTGATCCTAAGTATATGGGGGATCACTGATTTCTATTCTCTTCGTCTATTCTTTGAGTCGTTGTTGTATAGTATTCTTTTCATGTTTCTATACTTAGCATGAGTTATATCTTCCTTTGTAGCTCTTTGATCACTATGCGAACATAGTTCGAGCTAAGTATAAGGAGTGTCATATATATTGTATACAAACTTTAACCACAACTCATACTTTTATTAAAATGGATAGAAAAATGTGATTGAAAATTATTTTCTGTACATTATTTTATCACGTGGGATATAAATGGGATGTACTAAAATAAGTGAAATCCACGTTTGTATATAAACTTTGATCACCTTCCATCTTGTAAATAAAATTCTTTATTGTATATAAAATTCTTTTATAAAACGTACATCTAAAACTTGTATATAAAATCCTCTTGTAATATATATATGTATGTATAATCTTTGTATGTACTTGTATATATTTTACTAACCCTTTTCTTCCTTTTAAAAAATATTTTGAATATATTTCTTGCATTTGCATGTGCATTTTTTAGAACAGTATTGACATTTAAACTAAGTCAGGTATAAAATTGAAGAATGGCGCTTAGTCAGACCTTAATCCACTTAATTTCAGAGGAACCTTATAATAAATAGATTTAAGACTTTTCAGGTCCAAGCGATTTAATTCTTCGAGTCTACAAAACTATGTTCACATGTCATCTTGACGAGTCTAACTAAGAATATTTAACAATACACACATGATTCTTAGTATTTAATGTGATAATAAAATTATCACAATACAAGTACAGGTGTTTGTTAAACAACGCACATGGCCTTGCCATTCTTTTGGTCACATGTGCATGTGGAATTAAATTTGTATCTATACACATGTGCTATCTAGTTTCCATCATATTTGCCATTGCTCCGATCTAAGAAAAGACATATCCTCTACCACCATCGTTGACTCGAGACCACGAGCATAAAAAATCATCGATCTCTACCCCATGAGACTCCCTCAATCGATTCCAACTTAGGTTCTCCCATAATATCCCTCTGATTTTCTATCTATGTTCCTCTGTCTCTTCTCTATATTTACCCTTTTATTTCTCCAACCAATTCATGATTTTTGTACATCGATAATCATATTCCTCATTCTCTCCCTTTTGTTTCTCAATTTTCCATCACGATCAATAACCTTCGGTCACACACAGTTGCTGAAGCTAAGCCTAGCTTCCTCCCTCTCCGAAGAAGTCCTTTTGTTCATTGTTTTCTTCTAACATTGGACTGATGTTCATCCCCTTGTCTTCTTACTCCCAACAAATTTGTACCTCTCATCCCCTCTTTCCATTGGGTCATTTCTATTCCTACTTCAAATTCTAATTCAATGCCACCGATACATCCCCTAACTCCTTCCCATGTATTTCCTCTGTCCTTTTCTCATATCTCCATTCATCTAATTCTCTCCTTTTTCCACTTCCAATAGCAATCTTAAAATCTCAATTGAGACATAAAATCTCAATTGAGACATGAATCATTCTAGTGAAACTAGTGGTATTGTAAAATTTAGTATTGTGATTTATTATACAAATTTAGTCATGTTACTTGTAGTGGCATTTCAACAAACACCTGACATGCATATGAATTTCTATCTATATTGGATAACAATAATCAAACCTAACAATAACTACATATCAAGTTGTTTGTAGCATAAACAACAAGTTTAGGCACTAAGAATATAGGAAATAATAAGCAAACTATCAACAATATGAAAATCCTAAACCATCAAAAAAAGGATGAAATGTAATGAAATAATAAAAATTGAGAGAAATGATAAAGGAAATGGGGATGCTGAAGGTAATGAGGGTGGAGCACGGATCGTCGGAGGGATGGTTGTGGGGATAACTCGGGTAGAAGAGGTAGAGGAGGCCCACATGCGTTTTATTTACAAACGCGGGCGAACATACTTACATGCTTGCCAGCATAATGACACACGCCCACCTGAGCTATGCCTTGAATTTCAAATAGGTGAGAACATTTTGGGCGAGCACTGCTTACATACCAATTGTGCTTTTTTGTAGTGTCTCTCATAGCCATCCAAAATTAGATCAAGGGCTCTCATTAGTGGTCATCCCATGGAGAGTGAGATTCTCCATAGGTTGTCGCCTCATGTATATAAAGAGGGGCATAACCGCTCTTTCCTTTACACAAATTCAATTTCATAGAGAGCCTTTCAAGTTTTGATAATTAAGAATATAAGGCTCTCTCTAATATCTCTCCATGACCATCCTCTTCCTCCTCTCCATAACCCTAGGTCATCCACCATTAAAACCTTCTTCCTCCTCTCCGTTAATTCGTCCAATAACAACAAATCTGCCATCTTCTTCATGCTTCACGTAAGGCCGGCCCTGGAGGTTGTCTTGAAGTGCAATCTCTCATGGCCCATGACTTTTTGGAGCCCATTATCCTTCATTTCACTAATAAAAAGGATCCTTATGTCTCCCACCATCCTCAACGTTCCCATTCCCAATTTCCAAATATAGGCAACAATCACAACATGTTTCATCTTCAAATGAAATCCTCAACGGCCATTTTTTTCCTTTTTCAAAAATTTGTAATTTAATTCATCATCTCTCTCTCTCTCCAGAAACATCTCTCTTGACATTTAAGCTCCCATCACCTCTCTCTGTCTCTCAACATCTCTCTCGAAACATCTCTCTCTCTCTCTCTCGAATCATCTCTCCTCCTCTTTCTATATATATGTATATATGTATCAAAAATTTAAACTTTCATCCCAAACGACAAACCAAGTTTGAACTTAGATTCACCGGATCGAAACATTTAAACTCGCATTCCAAACACCAGACCAAGTTTTGACTTCGATACACTGGAGTGATCTACTCAGCCACTTTGAGATTGGTTCAGCCAATTGGGTCATTTACTGAATTAGGTTGTTTCTGCTTTGTTGAATCTGACTGTTGATTTTGTAGTTATGTACTGTACAGTCAAGTGCAGGCACCCATCGAGGCAAAGAGGGGAGAAGGAGTGCATTGGGGGTATTTTATACTCTCTATGACTCTATGATCTCAAAGTGGTAATAATTTTGTTGTTATTGTGATACTAATTTTGAGTTTCTCATGGTATGGTGATTTGGTATGATATTTTATTTTCTGCGAATATGGTGAGAAAGAATTGCAATCAGAATCATTTGCATTAACTATATCATAAAACAAGTAGGTGTTTTATCATTCTTTGTTAAGTACAGATAAGAAGGTTTTGCTACTAGTTTAGAAATTGCAAAGAGTATTGCACTTGAGATGGATATATACCCAAGTCATCCGGTAAAGCGTCGGATTATTAGAAAAAAATAATTTCATGAGAATGACGAGGATGAAGAAATCCAATCCGTTGATGCATTATTTAGACTTGAGTACTTTTTAGTTGTTATAAGCATGGCGATCACATCTTTAAAATATAGATTTGAGCAAAAAAAAGAATTTGAAAATATTTTTGGATGTTTATCCGATTTAAATTCGTTAAAGGAATTGTATGATAAAAAATTAATAGAATATTGTGTTAAGGGTTTTTATCACTTGTGCCCCTCCGAGATATCACAATTTCAGTTATGCTCCTATCTTTTTGGTAATAGAAGTTGTGCCCCTCACTTCTTTCTCCGTTATCACTTGTGGCCTTCCGTCAGATTGACCGTCAAAAATTAAAATAACCATGGTTTATTCAAACCATGGTGTGGTTAAGAAGGGTATTATGGTCAGAACAAAATCAGGGGCGGAGGAGCTCAGGGCGGATCGCGACGGAGGGAGGGGAGGGGACGACCTAGGGGACATGGGGCGACACATGGAGGAGGAGCAGGGCGACGCGGGGGAGGGGAGGGGGCGACCTATGGGACGCGGAGCGACGTGGGGAGGGGAGGGGGAGCAGGGAGGCGCGGGGGAGGGGAAGGGGCGGCCCAGGGGACACGGGGCGGCGCGGGGAGGGGAGGGGGAGCAGGGCGGCGCTGGGAGGGGAGAGGGCGGCCCAGGGGACACGGGACGACGCGGGGAGGGGAGGGGGAGCAGGGAGGCGCGAGGAGGGGAGAGGGTGGCCCAGGGGACACGGGGCGACGTAGGGAGGGGAGGGGGAGCAGGGCAGCGCGGGGGAGGGGAGGGGGCAGCCCAGGGTACACGGGGCGGCGCGGGGAGGGGAGGGGGAGTAGGGTGGTGCGAAGGAGGAGAGGGGGCGACCCAGGGGACACGGGGTGGCGCGGGGAGGGGGAGCATGGCGGCACGGGGGAGGGGAGGGGGCAACCCAGGGGATATGGGGCGGCGCCGGGAGGGGAGGGGCCGGCCTAGGAGAGCATAGGGCGGCGCGGGGGAGGGGGCAGCCAAGGACGATCCTCCTCAGGACGAGCACCAACCATGCTTGTCGTTCCAGCGCGGGACGTCCTCGACGATCACGGTTGATCGCGGGCTCGAGGCGGAGCTGGGGCATGCTGGGGCGGTGAGGGAGGAGTAGGAGGTTGGAGGAGGAGGAAGAGAATGGGGAAAGAGGAGGAAGAAGAAGAGGATGAGGAAGATGGTGTCAAAATGACCACTGAACCCTTTTTTTAAAATTCATTCCGCTTATGTCCTCAAAGTTAACGTCCGTTTGCAATGCGGATGGACGGTAACTAACCCAAGGGGCACAACTGATAAAACGACAAGAAGTGAGGGGCATAACTGATATTACAAAAAAGATAGAGGCATAACTGATATTGCGATATCTCGGAGGGGCACAAGTGATAAAAACCCTTGTGTTAATTTGTACTCTAAAATTTTCACGATGATTCGTTTGATGTTTATTTCAATGATTTTTATAATGTATTGCAAATGACTTTGTCAAATGAGTCAATGTATGCTATTGAAATTCTTATGTTTATAAAGTTCGTGGATTGTTATCCTAATGTTCTATTTGCATACAAAATTTTGTTAGCTATGCATGTGACTTTGGCATCAGCCAAAAGAAGTTTTTCGAAGGTAAAATTGATAAAAACCTACTTGAGATCATCAATGTCGCAAGAAAGATGGAATGGTTTGGCAACATTCTCAATTGAGAAAGATTTATTAGAAAACATTGACGTTGATGTTATTATTAATAATTTTGCATGTTGAAATGCTCGTAGAAATCATTTTTTTATAATTTTTAATTCATGACTTATGGTTTGATGCTTGTCGGTCATAAACATCCATAGTTCTTTGTAACATTTAAAGAACATATTTAAAGAAATTTACACATTCAAAAATTTAATTTTTTTATAAGGACCCTTTTTTTCTTTTGCCTAGGATCCATGAAATGTCAGGAACGACACTGACTCCATGTACATGAAAAAGGACTTGATTTTGAACGATGAAATCAAGAGCTAAAGACTATTTGTTCTCTTTTTGCATGGACAACTTGGTGGAGAAGACCTCTCAAGTTTGCGGGAAGTACCATGAGTCATCATTTTGCCCCTGAGAGCAATCGTCCATTTGATCAGAATCAATTCAGGAGGTCATTTCTTTAGAGACTCGTGCTTCAAAAGGTATTCCAAAATATTCTTGTGAGCTTACGAGATAGCACGGAAACCATTTCTGTTGTCATGTGGTTGCACATTTGCTATCAAATTTTTATTATACGATTGTGTCCATGATCATATGATGAACATCTTGTTCAACTAAATCCATTCGTTTATTCTGCAATTCTGTGGTGTGTGAGGTCCAACATCTCTTCACTTTGTTTGTGGATGTTCCTACCTATGGTAGGAATTGATCTTAGACAATATAAAGAGATCTAGATACTCGGATTAGTTCAAAGGCTCGAGACCGAGGGGTGTGGTTGTTATTTCACTGGGTATGAATCTAGCAAGGGTCATTTTCCGCTAGAACAAATATCCTAATCTAGGTCGTAGATGGAAGATTGTCTAATTTTTTGGTCTAAACCCAACAACCCTAGAACAAAAATGCTTATAATTCATAATGAAAAGAACACCCAGATTTCTCTTAATTGAACATTGTTCCAAAATCATTTCAACGACCACCACAACATCATCAATAATGACAGATGTACAATGATCACGTCTCGATGCAACAACGACAACAACAATCTCAACATCAACATCACTAATAGCAGAAGCATGCTAATACTTCTAGACAACACATATAAAATTACTTCGAGCAAGCATTCATTGAGTATCCGATTCATCTTATTAAGAAATAGAAAATCAACATGGACATGATGGACCATAAGATCAATGAGTTCGTTGCAACAAAGAATGCCCTCTTAGTACAAGTATTCTTAAACCCACATAATTGAAGGCACGAGGTTGAATCGATATCTTTCCATGCCCCTCCTTCTCAAGGTGAATCTTTTGCTTTGGCTTCACCTCTTATTTTCGATGCTCCAAAATCATATATCATATTCAAAAGAAACGTCTCGTCGAGCAAACTCTAGCGAGCTCATAATGGAAAATCCCATCACCCATTGTTCAAGATATGCATGTTTTTGTCGGTTGTATTTTCGCAAATACAAAATTTCACCTGATTACGAGTATTGAACATTTTGAACCCCTATTTAAAACTCTCTTCCTCTCTAATAACATCGATTACAATCCTAATTCGTTTTCTCCCTTCAATAACCATCGAGAGAGAAAGAGAGACCATCGCAGAGGTCGTCAGTTTCGGATACAGCAGAGAAAGGGTATATACACGTATGACTACCTATAATTATACAAAAGGGCTAAACTGGAAGAAGAAGAAAAAAAAAGATATAGGTATAAAAAGAACCTCCCATACACTTGTCCCACTAGGTGACACCCATCCAAGGAGGGGGAGCGGATTGTCTGCTGGCCAGCAGACTCTACTGTAGTGTCCGAGCCGCTCGATCAAGATCGAGCGGTTCGCATGAATTCGCACCCGACCGTGCGAATTCATGCGAACCGCTCGATCTTGATCGAGCGGCTCCGGACACTGCAGCAGAGTCTGTGCCGGCCAGCAGACGATCCATGCTCCCAAGGAGGGCAGGTGGGGGTTTGGGCATTGGAGCCACTTAATGCCATACCCCACAGCTCAAGCACAACACACATTGCCCATCTTCTGCATACACAAGCACATCATCCCAAACCCTCTCCCCTCACAGCACCAGCAGCATTTGCAGCAGCCGAGGTAGATAGAGTTCCCCACTCCTTGCCTCTGTCCATAGCAATGCCCGTCTCATCTTAGCCACCCCGTCCACCGCATCGGTTCTCCGCCGTCCCTTCAGACACCGGTCACACGGCACGCCTTCCCACTTCAGGCAACTAGACTACCTACTCCTCTTCTTCTCCTTCAGGAATTTTGCTTGTCTCATCCCTTATCTTTTATCCGAACGGAGCCTGAATGTATTTGCGATGATTTTTCTTCTGGGAAATAATTTAGTTTCAATATTTTTAGTGCTATATTTTTTTTATGAACTGTCGGTCGAATTTAGTTTTTAAAAGCATGCCAGGGGACCGGTTGTTGGCGTTTAAATTATTTAAGATATCAATCATCATCATAGAAAAGAGTAACTCCTCTGGTTTAGTTCTTGGTGTCCGATGGATAATGTAATATCATCATCTTAGTGTAATGTGTTATTATAATTAATCGCACTGAACGGGGTTAAATTCAAACTTTAGGATTGTAAGGATCAGTTTTCATCGATAGCGTTAACATGCGCTTCCAACCACGTCTTTTTCAGGATCGGCAGCGCCCTGCGTCATAGCCGCGGATTGGAGGAAGAGTGGGGATGACGACAGGGACGAAGGGCTGTCGCGCCACATGCCGGGGCAGGCCCTCTTGGCTGCAGGCCACTCTATCAGGTCCCTCCTCGTCTCCTCCCTGTGCAACTAGTGTTTGGTTCTTCTCATCCGTCCCTCGAATGGGGTCAAATGCCATCTCACGTTGTAGCACACGGATGTTGTTTTATTCGCATCCCTCTTGTGTTGTTTCCCTCTCCCATGGACCCCTTCCTTGTCCTCACCGTTTTCAAATTCACACTCAAAGATTCGGGTCTCAGGATAAGTCCATTTTCTGCACGTCCCATCGCAGGGCAATTTCTTCGACGATTTGATTTTTTTGAGGATTTTTATTACTTATACCCCTCTTAGATTTTGGTCGATTATTCCACCTTGATACTTGTAAAATTACCCCTCTTATAATAACCTATAAATATGATTTCATTGTCATACTTTTATTGTTTGAAAAGTAATAACGATGCATCCGATATTTAAGATATGTTTCAATTTGAACTCGGATTAATGAAATTGACTGTAACCAAACAAATCCTTATTTCTGTGCTTTGTAATGGAGCAATTTGAATACATTGTCCATTTTTATTTAGATCTGGAGCAGCGGTTCCAGTCGCTATCGCTGAGCCAACATCACCAGATCATAGACGGCGTGGGGACGGAATCCGACGATAACCGGTCGACGGACTCGTTCGCGGACCGCGCGGAGAATTACTACCAGAAGCGGCCGCAGCTCATCTCGCTCCTCCACGACCTCTACCAGCGGTATCTCTCCCTCGCCGACCGCTACGTCCAGTCCACCCTCAAGCAGCACCGCACGCATTCGCGCTCTCAGTCGCAGATCTCGCTCGTACCCTCCGACTTCTCCGATCGAGACTCCTCCACCTCCTCCTCCATCTGCGATGATGCGGAGAGCTCGCTCTCCTTCCAGCTCCCACCGCCGGAGACCGGCCGCCGGCCGGTCTCCGGCGAGGCAGCGGTGGCGGAGCTGGTGGCGAGGGCGATCGAGAACGAGCTTCTCCGGCACGAGGTGGAGGCGCTCGGTCGGCAGTCGTCGGAGGCCAGCCGGAAGGTGGGGCTCCAGCGGAGCCTCCTCGAGGTGCTCGAGTCAGAGAGGGCGGTGCTGCTCAACGAGAACGCGAGACTCGGGCTGAGGGCGGCGGCGGCGGAGGAGGAGCGGGAGGGGGCGGCGGCGGAGGCCGCGTACATGAGGCAGAGGGCCGAGGAGCTCGCGAGGCTCGTCGTGAAGGTGCGGGAGGAGCAGCGGGTGTGTGCGCTGGGAAGGCGGGTCGAGGCGTTGCAGGCACAGGTCTACGCGCTCGAGAGGCGCAACCGCGAGTGCTACGAGGCGATGGCGAGGCGGGAGGAGGAGAAGGCGGAGCTCGTGCGGGGGGTGTGCGTAGAGCTCGAAAGGGTCAAGGCGGAGAACCGGAGGCTGCGTGTTGCCGCGGCCTCCGCTAGGAGGTGCAAGGGAGCTGGATTGGGGAGGAGGATCGCGATGACAGTGGAAGGATGGGTGATCTGTGGCGGCAGCGGCGGAAATTCGTCACGGAAGCGCGAGGAGGACGCGATCACGGGATGCGGCGGCATGACGCTGTGAATTCAAATTCTCTCCACTGATTCGCTTACGGAAACACAACCCGACCACCGCAGGCGGCCGTCGCGGATGATCCATCCACGGCGGACGGCCCGAGATCGGTGGTCGGGTTGTGTGTTTGATAGAAGATGGGAAAGAGGATTTTGGTTTGAATTTGGGCGCGAGCTCGTTTGCGCCTGAACGGTCACGGGCGGGCGAACGAGCGCAGTGTACAGCGGACCCCGAAGCTCGACGTCTGCGTTTGGGTGCGGGTCGTTTTGTCTGATGTTAGATTTTTGAATTCGATGTGGCTGTTGAGATCAGAAATAGTTGTGGATGGAGTCTTGTAGTTGACGTTGTTATCCATTATGTCTTACTGGAGATTGTTATTAATTTGTGTGCCATTCTCAGTATTTATTGTTTTCCTTCTGTCGTTTTCAATGTAATTGTGCTTCTAACTGAAATTTAAAGAAAGAAAAAACGGTACGATGTATGCGTAATTAAAGGTGCAGTTCGTACGAAATGGTTATTGTCCCATGAATTAATATTAGAATTTCGCTTTTGTTATGTAACATTGTTATAAGTAGGGTTGGCTATGGAGCCTAACGAGCCGAGCCACGGTTGGGTTTGGGTTCGAGCCTCTTATCGAGTTTGGTCTGGGCTCGAGCCTATTCAGGCTCTTTAAGGAAATATGTGTTTTTTTGGTGAAAAACAATTTACCTGGGCTCAAATCCAAGATGCCACCTTACCAATAGGCCACCATCCAAGTTCTATATAAAAGCTAAATTATAATATATATTGTAACATTCTACTTGTTAATAAAAAAGAAAAAAAATACTAAATATCTAACTATAACCTAGATTAATATAGATAAAAGGTAGAAAATCCAAGTCTATAACATAGTCCACCCAACATTGTTGTTACATAAACAACATAAACACATAATCCACCATTAACAATGTTGCAAAACTAATACACATAAAAATAAAAATCATTGTAGTTTCGCAAATAGAATATATATTCCTTACCTAGCCTGTTATTGAGTTATCGAGCTGAGCAGGGCTCGGCTTGATAAGCTATTGAGCCAAAAAATTTAGCTCGAGCTCGGCTCAATAGCTTAATGAGACAAGTTCACGAGCCCTTATCGAGCCGAGACCGAGCCTGGCTCATCGAGCCATGACTCAATAGCCAGCCCTAGTTATAAGGGATTTTACAGCATGATTCGTCAGTGTAGTCCAATTACACTGACAATTGTTAGTGAGATTAACAGAGTTGTTGTGTTGGGGGTTGTGGTGTAATTAGAAAATATTTTGGGGGTCATTTTGCAAAATACCCTAATAATAGTTTAAATGACTAGACGGAATGGTACTGGCGTATTGCAAAACTGCCTTTGTAGTTATATTACGAACTATCTTGATCATTATAGAAAAGTTTCATCTCGGAAAATTAGTTATTGTCTCAATCACAAAAAACATATCATTCTTGATATAATTCCAGAACAAAAATGCAGGCTTAATCCGCTCTCTGATCTGGAGGTTAAGCATGTAAGTTTCCATAGTAAAGAATTGGGAATCAAACCCCGTTATTTTTTTAATAGTAGGTCCGATAATTTCGAGAGTCGGAAGCATCTTTCTTGTGATTCAAACACGAATCCTTTAAGATGTAGGAACACGAACCCCACTAATTATCCATGCTTGGAAGAAGGAAAATGTACTCGGTGAATCCGGACTGGATGGATTAGGTTAACCAGTTTTTATCAGTTGTATTTGGAAGTCTTGATGTAGATCATATCACAGGTTTAATAGATTACTACAAATCTGATTTAACTAGATTAAACTAAATTTGAATTGCAATTGAATTTTGACTTATTAAAAAATATTGGTGTTATTAGGATCTAACTGCATGTCCTTTGATTATCCTTCTCAATTTTCTAACCAACTACTCTACCCATCTTCTTTCAATAAATGACTTTAAATATAATTGAATTGTTTTTAATCTATAGAGTATTTAGCTTAAATATTAGGAGTTTTATGACTTGTGCCTTTCTTAACTTTTGTAATATTAGTTATACTCCTTTTTTTGGAATATCGATGGTGCGCATATCTTCTTTCACAGTTATTACTCATGCCCCTCGGATTAGTTATTGGCTATACGAGTTCCAAACGGATGTTAACTTTTAAGACACAAGGGTAATAAAATTAAACAGGTAGCACTGATAATCTTTTTTTTCTAAACATGTTCTTCTTTCTCATCTTCCTCTTCCTCCTCATTTGGAAACCCACCATATGTGTGGGACCCTCCTTCACCATCTCATCCAGTCTCTCCTCCTCCATCCCCATCCTTCGTCATTCCCACCTCATCAGCTCCTCATGCGGGTAAGGGGGAGGCTAGAGTGACAAACATGGCAGAAGTTGTGTGAGGAAATCTAAGGGATGATGCATTAAGAATGGTAGAGGTGGGGGCAGGGGAAGACCATGACGCGGTAGCTCGAGGGTGTTGATGGAGGACTTGGAGGCGAGGAAGGGAGGTGATTGTGGCAACCAGAGAACTCAAGCTCTCTTTAGTTATATCCTTAATGTAACTAGCCATCCACCTTGCTTTTTCCCTATACAAAACCCTTAATTAGGTCCTCTGAGGTACTGGAACTCAAGAGAAATCTTTCCACTCTTTCACTTTGCAGAGACCCTCTTGAAACATCATCGGGCCATGGGATCCCAATCAGAGTTAGTTAATATCCTGTGCTTAGATCCCTGATCCGTTAACGGAGAAAACTAACCTTAACAACTTGTTGAGTACGAGCTCAAATGGATCCGTTGACAACGACCCAAAATACTTAAGCTCAACTTGTAAAGTAGTAACCTCACCACATATAACCCACATCCCACTTCCTGAATTCTAGATGTGGGACTATATTTGGGTTTGGTGTGTTACAACCTCTTCTACTTATATTTGCAACATCCTCGTTACGACATGATCCATCACTTATTCCCAATGATAGTGGTGGTTGCATGCTCCCGGCTTAGGTCTCTTCGGGTAGCCCATTTCCACTATCAGAGGGAAAATTGGCTCTGATAACACTTGTAACGAACCTGATCGTCCGAGAATGATGCAGAAGTGAGAACTCAACGAATAATCTCAGGATCATTACTCATAGCATCGATTATAACATAAAAAAGCAATAAAGAACCAACTTAAAAAATACATACTAATAATAAGAACAAAATTCCAATAGTCACTTAGTTAATACAAAGATAAATAAATTAGAATCATCTCCAGGATTTTCTTATTCGGGTAGGCGTAAAGACGTCTTTCCAAACTGATCCAACAGTAATCCCATACCGATTCTAGTTCTTGAAGACGGTGAATTCCCCTCAAACCATAAATGATTTAACCTCATGTTCCCTTGAAAAAGATCAACAACACATGTTATGAGCTTAACACGTAGTATGTGCTGAGTTGAGGTCAAACCGGCTAGCGTAGGAATAAAGTCACAACTACTATTCCATCTAAAACATAAGGGTAATTATTCCCACAATAAAACTTATAATTTTCATTCTTGAACAAAATATTTAACTTTACTCATGCATAAACACTAAGAATCATTAATGAACTTAATTATGCAAATTGAGTATATTCTTTTCGTACCCGTGCATTATTGCATACCCTATACGTATATACCTTAAGTTTTGCCATATTTGCGTGTATACTTATAACATTAACATAGTGGCATGTATGTCCACATCATTAACATAATTACACATATACCTTTAATATTAACATAATCACATATTCCCTTAACATTTTAAGTATTTAGGATTGACTTGGTTGTTACATTATTACACGACTTTGATGGCTTTACCACATGCACAAGCGGTCTATAAACATAACATAACATGACAGTGTAATTACAACCTTAGAGAATTTATCTTTTGCCTCATATCCCTGGAAGACGTTGACCCTTTTGGCCTCCGATAAACGGAATCCAGAGGTGGCTCCCACTGCTAAGTGTAAAACTTAGTTCCGCTTATCATTTAAGTGTCATTGTTTATATGAAGGAAATTCTTATGCTTTCGTATAGTACTATTTCCTTTTTCATACAACCAATCTTTTTCATAATTTGGAGGATAACTCTTAATTCGAGTCGGTTCCTGATGAATATCCATTTCATCACCTTTATTCTATCATTTTGGCCTTTAAACCCTAGTAAATTCATGTAAATACCCTTAGTTTTCATAAATTAGCATTCATCCTTTATTGTGTAGATACCGTATAAAATATGGTTTTTAATGTCAAAATTAAACAAAAAAGAAAAGAAAAGAAAAAGAAAAAAATATAAAAGATATTTTATGACCACAAACCCCGAGACCTAGGCATCTTGATGATTGTATCAACAAGGAATAACGTAGGAGGAGATAAGGGCCAACAATTCAATAAAATTCCAATTTATTAATCCATTATTTATTCATTTTTGGGACCTTTTTTTATTTTCCTCTTTTTATACCTCAAATAAATAAACTTTGTACATGAAAGTTGTAGATAATAAAATACTAAAAAATATAAAATTAATTTCATACAAAAATAATATACAATGTGAAGTTGTATTCTTAATAAGATTCTAAAATTCCAACTTCCCGGATCCTTATGTCTCAAATAAAAACTCAAAATATATCGAAATCACCTTTAATTATATATATATATATATATATCTTATAATAAGATATTTAACGAAGGTTGTTTCATATTTTTTGGAGTTAAGGTGTGAAAGCTAGATTTTTGAACCTCTATTGTATATTATACCCGATTAAAAGATTCATCTTATTCATTCTTTATTATTTTTATATTTTTATATTTTTATTTTTTAAATATTACTTATAGTATATTTACCTATTAAAACTAAAATAAAAGCATAAAAATATTAAAATAAAATATGTGTACATAACACATAGATGAAATAACAATAATTATACCTATATAATAAATATACTTATTTATTTACGTGTATATAACACATCAGAAAAATATAATTAAGTATATAAAAAAATTATAATTATATAAAATAATATAATAAATTAGTAAAATAAAAATAAAAATAAAATAAAATGATTAAAACATAGATAATATACCTATAATGAAACCCTAAAAACTAACCTGTAATTAAATACCTCTAAAAATAAATAAAAATCATAATAAAACACTATGCAAAATAATAAACATTTGTTATTTTATAATTTAAAATCAATAAAATCATTTATTAATTCTTTTTGAATTTCTAAATCTTTTTCAGATTGCCTTTTCCTGATTGGTCCACGTGGACCAACCATGTGTTGTGGAGGGTTGACTCTGGTCAACTCCTCTGACTCGCTTGCAGCCTGTGTCAGAACTAGGTATTGATCCGTTTCTCCATTTCCTCCCAAAGATTCTCTCCTTCTTTTGGGGTTATTTCTTATGCAAAGTTGTTCCTCGTTCATTGTACATACACGCCCGATCGCTATCTCGATCCTCGTATCACTGCCTTGCTCGCAGCACCTCAATTCTTCAGCCATTCTGGTCACCATGTACATAAACCAGTCCCTACCTCCCTCTTGAATTTGAACCTCCTTGGACCATGTTTGGAGCCCCTCTTTGGATCTCTGGATCGAGATGGGTGACAACCACCTCTCCAGCACCTTGTTGGCATGCTTAGGCTAGGTCTAGGGTGTGCTCCACCCATCTCTGCTGCATGTCGATGTGAGGTCAAGCTTCGTGGTCATCCCGCCACTGAGATAACCTTTTTCTTTCTTTATTTAGCTAAGTTTAGTGTTAGGTTTAAATTTATGCATTTATAATCCTTTGCATTATCTTTAAATGTCCGATTCGTAGTTCGTCGGAGCAAGCTTCGATGAACTCTGTTCATCGTGAACTTCGTCCTTATGCCCCTGCCACTACCTCATTCTCCCACCTCTTCGTATCCTTGCCCCATTCCACCACCTATTCACCCCTATCAACCATTGATCTAGTCTCTCGGTGCTCCTCTCTCCCGCGTCGTCGGAGCATCCACCTCCTCACCTCCCCGCTTCCATTCACCCCGCTGCAAGTCGAGGTAGTTTTCCCTAGACCATTTAATACTCTTTTGTAGGTACTTGAAATGCAGAGATGTTTGTAGGTGATTTTTTTCGCTTGCCGGAGATACATGGAGTGTCGTCGCTACCCTGACCTCACGGGCGAGCTCCGACAATTCTCAGGCTTTTTGAGTCCTCCAGTCGATAGAGTAAGGCCATAGGAATGATTTTGGATATTTTGGAGCTTTGCAGCATGATAGAAGAGGTGGATATTGCTGGAGGAAGCTCGCATCTAGAGGGCTTCTTCCCAGCTCGTCCATCTCCCTCCTCCGTCGTTCGATAAGCCCTGTTCTAGGCGGGCTACAACAACCGTTGGATCCAACCACCTCTTCACTGTCATCCAAGATGATCTAATCATGTGAGTCCATCAGCGAACTGGCATCGTGCAATGTGGGGCTGACATGTCTAAGTGATCGATCTGCACCGTCCTCTCCTGCGCAAGATGTGGGTATTTTGTAACTTTCATCCAAGCTATTTTTGTATTTATTATTTGGCATATAAACATTCATCTGTCGTTGTTTAAGCATTGTAATATTTGCATTCAACACCACCCCCGAACTTGTGTTAATTGTAAGTAGGTCCACTCTAGTTCACCTCACGTAGCCACCCATGTCAGGTGGGCATTTTGCGGATGAACCCCCATAGGTTTATATGTTTCGGTCTAATCAGTTAACCTTTTATTTCATTTGAAACTTTTTAGAAAAATTTAAGTTTGTCCTTGTACTTTTATTTTAATTACATAAATGACCATGCCAGGTTGTAATTTCTCTTTGTAGTCTCTCATTTATTTAAATTAGCTATCATGCTCCAAAAAATCCACGAAAATAGCATTATATTCTTGTTGCATTATACATCCATGCCCATATTTTATTTTGTAATTTTGGATATTTTTTATTATTTATTAAAAATCAAAATTAGCCTATTTATTTTCTGTCAATAATATAAACTACATAAAAATACAAAAAGTTTTGAAAAATTCCAAAAACATATATTTGTTGTGTTCATTTACTTATTTTGCAACTCCAAAAATTGAAAAGCCTAAAAATAGAAAAATAAACCTCTTAAATATTAAAAATCCCTAAAACACTTTTAAAATCTATAAAATTCTTAAAAATCCCAAAAATATTGTTTTCTTTTTTATAATTATATTTATACTATTATCTAACTAATAAAATTATTTTGAAGAATTTTGGACCTATTTTGTTATTTTTCCTCTTCAATTTAATTTTGGATATTTAATTAAATCCTGATTTAGGGTATTTTTACTTTAAAAATTTATTTATATCAGAAAATTTCTATAAAAATCACAAAACAGTAAAAAAATTATTTAAAAACCAAAAAGAATTTATTTCCTGAATTTTTAGTATTTTTATTAATATTTATATCTTTATTGACTTACATTATATATATTCTTATATAACCTTATATATCTTCTATTACTTACTTAAAAGAAAATTATAAAAATCTAAAAATCTATAAAAAAGAAAATATAAAAATATAAACTTAAAAACGAAATACGAAAAAAATAAAATAAAATAATATAAAATTAAAAACCCACAAAATAGACAAAGATTTCAAAGTCACATTGCTTGCATTTTTTTGCACAATCTATCCATTATGCTCCCTATGTTTGACCTCTACACATACTTGCCCCTATACAACATATTTGTTGTATAGTTATAATAAATTTTAACTCGACACTCGTATTTTCATTTCTTGATAATATTGCGGGTTAATTGTTGTTTGAATTTAGGTTTCTTGTAGGTCACTACAGCAATTGTGTCTCTGCCTTGTGTGAGACATATTTTAGACCCATGAAAAATCCAATTCAACAAAAGAATCCCTTTGGCTCTTTGTTGGCTTCCCTTCAGTGAGCTCCGGATCGAGGCAAGTGACCGGTGCTTCTTCATCTCCTTGGCCGTGAACAAGGGCACGGTCTTGGGTGGATTCCACGATCTCCGGCAAGCCTCCGCTGTTGTGAGGCCCATCTCCTGACCTGGTGTCAGTCGAGGTAGATTTCCTTTATTTTTAGCTTAGTTTAGTCTTTAGGCCATTTTCTGCATTCATTTTATCCCTATAACTACATAGTTAGTTGTTAGATCACCACCTTCGTAGTTCGTTGGAGCTCCCTCTCCACCGTGAGCCACCAGTCTTTCAACCCATCATACCACCCCACATCTTGACCTCTCGCTTCCTACGCCTTTCTCAACTCCAAAACAACTGATCCTTGCTGGATCAGATCTTGGGCGTCCCACCTCCGCCACCTCATCGTGACACCACTGCTCCACCTCACTACATGCCCATTTTCCCCTCCAACCAACGAGGCAGTTTGCCCTCAACTCGTTTTGGTTTCCTATGTAGGTTTGGAGCTCAAACGCCAGCTGGAGGAGAATTTGGACGCTCCCTAGAGAACCTGGAACCTCTAGGCTCCTTCGACCTTGTAGGTGAGCTCTGACGTTCTCCGGATTATTTTGAAGCCTCTGGCTTACTAGAATACCCTTCCAGGAATTTTTTGAGACCCTCAACAATGAGACAAGAGCCCAGGAAGTGGAGAATCGAACGACCGAAGTTCACTCTTGTATCAGTTCATCCCAGTTCTTCATTTGGGCTTCTATGTTGTTTGATCACTCCGTTCTTCATGAGGTACAACAACCGTCTGATTGCGCTTCACCAGCATCGTCTGATCTGAGTACATGATCTAATCCTCGCTGTCTGAAGCAAAGCCGTATCGCGGCATAGGAGCGCACCATGTGGCAAGTGAACACTATCTGACCGTTGGATCACGCACGTCTAGGTATTTTGTGTATTAAATCCAACATTTTTTGTAATTTAATAATTAGTGTATAAACTTTCCTCTGCCATTCAATAATTTTGCATTAATTACATAAAAACTCTTTAGACTTTTAATAATTACAATTAAGTCCTCCGCCTCGTCATCTCACGTACCTGTGTGCGTGAGGTGTGGGCATTTTGCAACCATACATTTGGGATTTTGTGTATTTCTGTTTAGTTAATTAATTTTAAATTCCCATTGTAACTTTATGGAAATATGCAGAAAGGCCCTCGAGCTTAATTTTAATTACATAAATGCCCTTTCTAGATTATAGTTTTTTTAATCTATCATTTATTTAAAATAGCAAAAATACTAAAAAATTACCAAAAATAGCATTAAATTCCTGTTGCATTTTACTTCCACGTGCATATTTTATTTCACAATTTTGGACCTTTTTAGTATTTATTAAAAATCGAAATTAACACAATTTTCCCTGTATACAATATCAAATCTATAAAAAATATAAAATCTTTTTAAAAAATTCCAAAAAATATATTTTTTTCTTTATCTAGTTATTTTACAACTCCAGACCAAAAATCCATAAAAATAACAAAGGAAAACTCTTAAAAATTTAAAAGACCTAAAACCTTTATAAAAATCTATAAAATTCCTAAAAATCCCAAAAAAATTGTTTTCTATTTTATAATTTTATTTATATTATTATCTAACTAATAAAGTTGTTTTGAAGAATTTTCGACCTATTTTGATATTTTTCCTCTTCAATTCAATTTCGGATATTTAATTAAACCCTGATTTAGGATATTTTTACTTTAAAAATCTATTAAAATTAGAAATTTATATAAAAACAAAAAAACAGTAAAAAATATTAAAAACCTAAAAAAGAATTTATTTCTTGAATTTTGAGTATTTTTATTAATATTTATATCTATATTGACTTACATTGTGTATATACTCTTATATAACCTTATATATCTTCTATTACTTATTTAAAAGAAAAATATAAAAATCTATATAAATAAAATTTAAAAAATATAAAATTAAATTAAAATTTAAAATTAAAATTTAAAATTAAAATAAAAAACCAATAAACACATTGCTTGCATCTTTTTGCACAATCTATCCATTTTGCTCCATGTGCTCGATCTTTACACATACTTGCTCCTATACACATCTTTGTACCATGAGCATATAAAGATCAATGGATCTGAAGTTTGCAAAAAGATGAGTGATGGTTGAGCTCCATAAGCTTTAAACAGAGAATTCTTTCAACAGTAGAGCTCCACTGACAAGATTGCAGAAGCAACAAACATCAGAGACATCAAAGGCTTCTGTTTAGGCCTACAATTTCGATATATGCAATGCAATCAATAGTGAGAAATTAAATGTGTTAGATATATGAAATGTCGATTTCATATGTAACATCAAAACATTACCATTATTATTTTCTATCCTCTGACATAGCTTAATTCACGGGAGGGTGTTGCCCCTTCTTTCAATGTCTACGGAAAAGGTGAGAAGATAAGCTTCTATTACTTATTGAATTTTCTTGTTGTTTGCCGATGTCATAGCACTACACGTTGATGTCGACAATGCACGAAGATGGGATATATGTTCATTGCACGTTGATGTTATCCTTGCCATGCAAAAACTCCCAAGGATGTCCCCATCTCTGAGCTTCAATTGTCGATTCCTTCCCTCCCCGAGCTCCTTCTTCGATACTATTGCTCCACAGGATTGTGGAGATCTACAGTAGTTGAGGGCACCTTCAAAACGACCCAAGACCGTCAGGAGAGGTCCGGGGAGCTCGTGGAAATGCAAGGCACCTGGGAGGCTTCTTGCAGGTCGATCCAAGACCCAAAGGGCTTTGTTCAGCCCAGAACCTGCACAGAAAAAAGAACGGGTCGAGGGAAAATTTTCTTGACCCGATTAGGCGTGGAATCGTACAAAATGGGGGTGGCGATGAAGAGGTCCGGTGAAGGGTGATGGTAGGACCTCGGTGGTCGATCCCATGAGTTGAGATGGTTTGGGTAGCTCTGAGTGTGAAGAAGTGGATAGGGAAGGTAATGGTGGTCGGAAACAGTGAAGGACAACGTGAAACAATGGTCGGAGCTCTGGCGAGGTAATTAACCTATTCTAAGCTAAATCATTAATTAAAACACGAAATGAAATGCATAGAATGAAAAACACGAACTAAATCTACCTAAAAAAAGTAAAGGCGTAGCTCGAACCTTAGCAAGAGAAACCAGAGAGAAGGATTCGGAGCTCCGGTGTGCGTTGCCTCTCCTCCTTTGCCAATCGTCCAACACCTCAGGGGTGAGCCATCTGTCACATGGAGACTCTCTTGATCGAGGATATGGGATTTCAGGAATAAAAAAGTGATTTATTAAGGAAGATGGAGGGGATTATTTATGATCATGGATTTCGACCCTTATTCACCTAAGGATATTGATTGAGTAAGTCTAGATACCGAGAAGCTAAGGAGTAGGCAAGAATCATGGAAGATCAAGGATCAGAAGTTATGAAGGGCTCGAGGGTAAAGGAGCATCACAACGGTGCGGAAAAATCAAGGAAGTAGGCCTCTTGAGACATCTGACAAAGTTCGGAGAGAAGATAGGATAGTTGATTTGGGTCAATAGTCCCCACAATGTGATTGGTCCACGTAGGACGCTACATGACAAAAAGGAGCTTTATTCAAAATAAATGAATAAAAATAGTAAATAATTTTATTAAATTTTGATTATAAAATAAAAATGTTTATTATTTTATATAGTATTTTAACATGGTTTTTATTTATTTTTATGAGCTAACTTATTACAAGCAACTTTTTACAAGTGTGTGTATATTGACCTATGTTTTACGTATTTTATTTTTATTTTATTTTTTGATTTTTTGATTTTATTTTCTTATTTTATATAATTTCAACTTATTTTTATATTCAAAAGTATATTTATTGTATTTTTCTGATGTTATTTGTTTACTTAAAGAAATAGAGGTGTATTTTATATAAGTACAAGCATTTCATCTATGTATTAATATAAACTATTTTTCTTGTTGCATTTTCTTTATGATTTTATTCTATTCTAGATATGTACATATACTGTAGATAATATTTACAAAATTATAAAAATTTAAAATTGTAGAAATAATAAAGAATAAATAAAATGCGTATTTTATTCAAGTAAACTATACAATAGGGGTCCAACTCCAAAATAAATAAAACTACCTTTATTAAACATCTTATGAAAAGTTATATACAATTAAAGTGAATTTGATATGTTTTGAGTTATTTTTGAGGAGATATGGGTTTGGGAAGTTTAAGATTTGGATTTTTATTTAGAGCATAAAATGTATACTGTGCATTATTTTTGTATGAGATTAATTTTGTATTTTTATTTATATTTTTATCTATAACTTTCATGTACAAAGTTTGTTTATTTGAGGTATAAATTGTAAAGAATAAGATAGGTCCCAAAAATGATTTAATGATGAATAAATAAATGGGATTTTTATTGATTTATTGGCCTTTATCTCTCCCTACTTTATTCCTTGTTGATCAAATCAATTCTTGACTTGGTCTTGGGGTTTAGGGTCATAAAATTCCTTTGGTATTTTATTCTTTTTCTTTTCATTTCTTTATCCCATAAATTTGGCATTAAAAAACTATATTTTATGTACAATAAACAGAAGGAATAAGGAATGATAATTTGTATAAAATAATGCTATTTACATGCATTTAGATAGAATTTTTAAAGCCAAAATGATAGAATAAAGGTGATGAATAATCAATATGAAATTTCAATGTGGGATAAAACAACTTATACCTTTCAGAGATTACTAAAAAACAAGACCACAAAAGGTTGTAATGCAATAAGGATTCTAAGAGATTCCTTGTGCTCAGATCCACATCTAACCATATGCAGTCTCTCTGATAGTCAATCCTGTGAGACTGGATGTAACTATCGACATGTTATCGTCTTTCTAGTATAAAGTTATATAAGTTGTCTCAAGAACTTTAGCAATACAGATACTCTAAGAAACAGATGTTGAAGACCTCCTAAAAGCACACTAATTTTTCTTAACATCCTCTTTATCAGGTGCTAGTATGAATTCCTCACAGAGGCAAGAACGTTGATATACTCAAACGTATCAAAAGAGCCTTGAACATTGATCTCCACTACCGCCATGAAAGAAGAAATGATCATCCTAAAATATTCTTCACAGCAGCGTGTTCTCTCACGCATATTTGCATAAACCAAGTGTTCAACATCATCATTTGATGGAATTGCATGACCCATCATCCTTTGGACATCTAAAGGAAAGATCCGCGGTAGATATTCACTCATGGTTCTCCTCAAAAGTGCAGCAGAGAACTGTAATAGAGAAGAGGAGTACTGTAAGGGACATGCACATACCAACACATACTCACACACATACTTACAAACACACACACACACACACACACACACACACACACACACTCTCTCTCTCTCTCTCTCTCTCACACACACACACACACACACACACACACTCTCTCTCTCTCTCTCTCTCTCTCATACACTAACATGTATACACACAAACACGCGCGCACGCACACACTCACACACAAATAATACAATTATCAAACTTAAGCATCTTCTACAACCAACATGTAGCATGTTATATCAAGTACACTTACAAAGCCATCATACATTATATATATATATATAATGGGTAAAATGGGGTTGCCCCATGGCCCCGTGCCATTTCATCCATTTTTTTTATTTTTTTTGAAAATTTCTTCCGTGGATTTTCATCAATATATCCCTATATAATGTCATTAAAATTTTGTATGAAACAGAGACTCATACGCCTCCCTCCAGAAGGGTCATTTTTGGCAATTCTGTTACCGTTAAAAAATGACTGTCTGGATGGAGGTCATAGGAGTCTCTGTTCGCTGAAATTTGAATAGCATAATACAGGGATATAGTAATGAATATTCACTGAAGAAATTTCCAAAAAAATAAAAAAACGAGCGAAACGACGTGGGGGGAGCCAAGTTAGCTCCCCCAGGGGGCAACCCCATTTAACACTATATATAGGGAAAAATGTGTATGCCCCCTAGGGGGAGCTAAGTTAGCTCTCTCTATCCCATTTTCACATAATTTTTTATTTTTTTGAAAAGAAAAACCGCGTAAATTCGTTATTATATCTCTATATTATGTCATTCAAATTTCATGCGGAACAGAGACTCCTATGACCTCCATCCAGACGGGGTTGATTTAAAAAATCATGTTCGTTAAAAAATGACTATATGGATGGAGGTCGTAGGAGTCTCTATTTCACACGAAATTTGAATGACATAATATAGGGATATAGTGTTGGATATTCATGAAAAAATTTTCCAAGGAAACAAAAAATAGAGAAAATAGGACGTGGGGGGGGGGGGGCTCTACAGGCCGGTGGCTCTAAGGGGACGGTTAAGGACCGTCCTCTTTGTAGTTATAATTGTCCCTTCTGATCAGAGGGGACGGTCTCAGAACCATCCCGTCTGCCACCGTCTCATATGATTAGATGTGACGCTTATCACGATCCCTTTTAATCAACGATTGGGGACGGTCGGAACCGTCCCTTTAACGATTCAGATTGGGGACGGTTACGACTGTCCTAGTACCACGACTAGTAGGGACGGTTTCAACCGTGCCCATCTTAGAAGCTTCGGGGACGGTTGTAACCGTCCCCAATGGTCAGACATCATTTTGAGACGGCTATAGAAGACCTGTGGAGACGGTTTTAACCGTCCCCATTAGGTCCCACTGGTCGATATCCGCGACAGTGAGTCGATGTCAAACGGAAGCAACGGTCGAAACCGTCGCCTACGTCACATAACAGGGACGGTTGTGACCATCCCTTCCATGAAGAAGTCCTTTTGAGATGCCAGCAGAAGGCTGGAAGGGACAGTTGTAACCGTCCCTTATAGACCTCATTGACACAAAATTCTGGCAGCGAGATCCTTGGAAGAGGACGGGACGGTTACAACCGTCCCTCTTGAGAGGCAGAGGGGACGGTCGTAACCGTCCCGTCCATTAGATAGCGCTATAGGGACGGCAACAGAAGACCGTTAGCGACGGTTTCAACCGTCCCCGTTGGTTCCCATGGCCGCTAAAAGGAGACAGAGGGTGTCTAACATTCTGAAGGGACGGATCTAACCGTCTCCATTGGCACTTAAAGGGGACGGTTTTGACCGTCCCATATATGTTGGGGTCTATAGCGAAGCCAACAGAAGAGTATAGGGGATGGTTGTAACCATCTCCATTAATCTTTGTAAGGTAAAAATGCGTCCCGTGAGCTATCTTGGACAGGCGGGACGTTTCTTTAGCACCTTAGTGGACGGTTACAACCGTCCCCAATACCCCCTGACATAAAAAAACTAGATTCATGGTGTTTTTTTCACGCTCCCTCTGCAAAACCAAATAAGACACTTCATAAACTCAAAATTCAAGATCATAATAAGACACTTCATAGTTACAAAGAAATAGTTTTTCAATTCTACATAATCTTAGACACTACTAGAAACATTACAATAAAAAGTTCAGAAAAAACTAAAATTTACTACATCTATGGTTAGCTACTCAGATTCTTCACTCTCGTCTCTCTCCTCCTCACTCTCCTCATCGTCGTCGAGTTGTGCAGGTTGTACAAGTGGCGTGGCTTGGCTTTGAAGACGGCTTATATAGGACATGACATTCTCCATGTCCATACGCATCTTAGCCATATCTTCATCTTGTGCATAGCAGGCGGAGGGCGAGCAGGTGGAGGTCGAGGGGGCGGAGGATGAGGGGGCGGAGGAGAAGGGCGACCGGGCGGCGGGCGTGTGGGGGCTGAGGAGGAGGGCGAGAGGGCGGAGACGACGAGAGGGGTGGGTTGATCGAGTGAAGAATGAGGAACGGATTCGGCCAGAGAGGGTATAGGACCATCGGGGACGGTCGTCCAACCGTCCCCTATAAGAATAATCGGAGACGGTTATAAGTAGACCGTCCCCTTTGGTTGCAGATATTTGGAGGAGCGCGCCAATCAGACAGGCATTGGAGACGGTTACGTAACCGTCCCCTAAAACCAACTATATGGGACGGTTACAACCGTCCCCTATAGTTTCGTATACGCGACGACCACAGTGGAGTAACGGGGACGGTTATGACCGTCCCCTAAAGTACCCGGGTAGGTAAAAAACAAGCTGGGGCTCTCCTGATAAGGGATGGCTATATAACCATCCCTAAAGGTCAAATTAACGGCGACGGTCGTTAACAACCGTCGCTATTACTCTAGAGAAGGGATGCTCAGCCTACAACCATCCCCTATACTAGTATAGGGGACGGTTGGTGTCCCCAAAGGCCGTCCGGTTTGTAAGTTAGCTCTCCCTTGGGGCAGCCCCATTTATCCCCCCCAGACACACACATATATATGAAAAAAATGGGCTGCCCTCGTCCGATTTTCCGCATTTTTTTTGCAAATAAAATCAACTATATTCATCTATATACCCCTCTAATATGCCATTCGAATTTCATAATAAATAGAGACTCTTATGCCCTCCGTCTAGAACATGTAAACGTTGTAGTAATCAACCTGTTCTGGATGGAGGGCATATGAGTCTCTGTTTATGACAAATTTCGAATGACATATATAAGATACATATACATATACATATATATATATATACATGATGATATTTTTCAAAAAAAAATAAAAAATAAACGTCGTAAAAGGGGTGGGGGCAGCTCCATTAATATATATATATATAGAGAGAGAGGAAATTTACCAATGGGTCGTATGCCCATTTGAGTCATGGTGAGCATCCAACAGCAGCCGTCCAACCACAAGATTCAATCCCCGAAAAATATGAACCGAATTGTAATGGAAATAAAACAAATTCAGAATTTAGAACATTTCTAAAAATATATCTACGCTTCTTGAAGTGGAAGGCTATATTCAATTGGCAAAACCTATAGTTACATTCTAACGTAAGATTCTTTCATTCCAACATAAGGTGGAGGTATGCTATTTGTTTTCACGATTTAATCATTTATTTCTATCATAATTTTGTTATTTTAATAATTTTTTCATGTCTATCAACATTTTTTAGGGATAAAAAGATTGAGACGATGAGTTTAGTAATATTTATTTCATGAATGCTGCATATTTTTTATCATAAGTAATTTTTATTCGAGAAATTTTATAAAAATATGATAAAGTTGTGTTCATAATATCAACTTTTATTTGTTTAATCCACGATCTATAGATCTAATTATTTTTTTTATCAAATGCATTTTGATTTCATATAATAGAAAATTACAGTAAACATAATTGCTATTTTTCATACATTACTTTGAAAATATACCGAGTTACTAATGTATTTACTTATTTTACTTATAAGATATTTCATGTTACTAATGCTAACAAAATTATTACTTTTTATATGTTACTTTGAAAATATACTGAATTACTAATGTATTTACTTAATTTACTTATAAGATATTTTATGTTAATATCGCTAACACAGTTGTTACTTTTCATGCATTATTTTGGAAATATATTGTGGTACTAATGTATTTACATTGTTTATTGAGATGATATTTTATTCTACTATTGCCTACATAATTGTTACTACTTCTTCTTTAGTTCTTATAACTCGCAACTACTGGTTTATTAATTCATTTTTATTTCAGGTATGCCAGATGCACAAACACTCCTGATGTGTTACAACACACAACATCATTCATGGGTGAAAAAATTTAAAAAATGATACATTGATGATTGTTGTATACTTCCTGATCAAAGAGATGAGAAGAATATTTTTGACGATATTATTTAGGGATGCTAATGGACAGATATGGATACGGATATAGATGTTACCGTATCCTTATCCATTTTTGGATACGAATACAGATGCGGACACGGATATTGACATATATTAAAACTATCTTACCATATCCTTAAAAAACAGATACGGATGTAAAATAGATACCGATCGCATACGAGTAATGTTAGAAATACTCTACAGATTCGACTTAAATGTATAGGAATTGGATGGAAAACACGTGATATAAATTTATAAAATGTGTTTGTATCATAAAAATTATGCAAATATGGTAAAAGAAGGTAAAGAATTATGTTATATGTGATTAAAAATAAATCTATAACTATATTTATATATGGAAACAGATATACAGATACCGATGCGGATGTTTGTGGATATCAAAATGATATCCATGTCTGTATCCGTTAAAACGGATACGGATACATATGTCAAAATCTGTATAAAACGGATACGGTAACGGATCAGATACAGATAAATCTTTAACCGTTTGCATCTCTAATATTATTAAGAACCAATCATTCTGTAATTAATACAAGAGGTGATAAAAAATACAATTATCAAATGAGTATATTGGTGTGTAACCATAATTTCAGTAACTAATCACAATGACTCAGTAATATGGACATGAATATTCCGTAATTCTTCGTATAACATCAGTCATATTTCTACTCAATTATCTAGTTATTATTAAGAAGTACTAAGTAACTATATCGTCAGTAACAATCATAATTAGTTCAATAATATTGATATTGTAAACAGTAATTGTTGTATGGACACTAGTAATTACATAATCAGTAAGGATAGTAGTAACCATAACTTCAGTAATAATTACAATGGGTTCAGTAATATGAATATTTGTAATTAGTAATTTCTATATGAATATTATTAACTAAAACTTCAGTAACTAATCATTATATAACTATAATTTCAATAACTAATCACATTGAGTCAGTAATATGGACATGAATATTCATTAATTGTTCATATAAACATAAGTATTTTATCTATTCAAATTTCTAGTATATATTCAGAAGTACTAAGTATAACTTCAGTAACAATCATAATGCGTTCAGTAATATGAACATTTGTATTCGGTAATTATTTTATGGACATTAGTAATTTACGAAATCAGTAATTATTGTAATCAATTATTTACCTTTTCTAATGTATACATGGAATGATCATTCCATAAATAAATTGTATGCCAACAATAATTTAAACTTGCATTTTTTATCTTGATAAAACCAATCACCTCTTTTTAAGAAAATGATTTAACTCAAATTCTTATTATGTTAATAATCAAAGTACATTGTTATTGTCAAAACCGTCTCCTAATATAGAGAACCAACATATACACGTGGCGAGCCCACGTTTGATGCTCACCACAACTCAAATGGGCAAAGGGTCCATTGGATACGTCCTATATATATATATATATCATCTCCTATAACCAAGAAATAGCATTTCATATATAAAAGCATATAATTATGTGTAGAGGGAATCATATACAACAATCAAATAAGTATGATAGAGTATGAAATGGGTTTGAAGAAAGAATCATCACTTGCATATAATCATGTGCAGAAGGATGCATTACAATCGTACAACTATCAAAGATAGAGTATTCCACAGAATAATGTGATCATATATTACTAAATAAAATCAGTAATAATTACCAATAGATTCGATGACGAACGAAATGTGAAGAAGGAAAGAATTTTCCCACGACCACTGACAGAGAAGAGATAATCATAGAAGGAAGCAGATTGTCAGTGGAGAAAGTAAAATTGTGTGGCTGAGGGAGAAAATCATTGGAGCGAGAGGGGGTGAGATTCATCGTTAGCGGTGACGATGGCTTATGTGAGGTTAGGGATGAAATATTGTAAGGCATCGAGGGAATTGGTGGTTTCATCGATTCAACCGGAGGGGACGATCGTAATGATCGTCTCCTCTACGAGAATCAGGGATGGCCATAAGTAGGACCGTCCAGTCCACTACTAAGCTCGCCTTCTTTTTCAGTAGGCGTAAAATCATGCAATACAATCGCAAAAAATACCATTCCTTCCTCAGCGAAGCTGGGAGAACAGACGAGACGGATGTTACAACCATCTCCTCTAGTTCCAACATTTGACGGGACATTCACGGAAGCCTTTATGAGATGGTGAAGACCGTTCCATCAACCCCTCTAGAAGCCTTTCTCCAAAGCAAAGTGTTAGATAAACATGACATGACAGGCATAATGCCCATCGCCTGTATGGTACCAAGAAGGACATGCACATGAACTATCTAAGATGGTCAAAATTGTCCCATAAAGTCCACAATGACTCAATTTTTGACCACAAAGGGATGACAGATCAGGTGGGATGGATTTATCGGTGGTTTACCTCTTGACTAAACCATGAAGAGGCGATCATATTGCGCCCGCCCCATTCATGTGCCGATGAGATGGTCGTTACCCCCACCATCCCAAGTATGCCATTTGTAATGTACGATGGTGATTCGGCCGCCCCATATGAAGATAGGCGAGACGAGCGAGCCTTGGACGTCCCGTCCGAATACAGAAGGGACGGTTTCTATTTGACCGTTGCCTGTTCCTGTCCCTGAAATAGAATTCAAATTAGAAGATTTAGCATTTGCATTTTATCACTGAATATGAATATGTACTAGCAAATGTTATGACATTAATTCAAATTAGAAGATTTAGCATACACATTGTATCACTAAGCATAATATGTCAAAGTATAGCAATGGAAATAAGTAATTTCTCATTTCTATTTAGAAGTACGAGAGAAAAATACCACCAGAATCCTGTTGCAGCAAGCATCTAAAGTACACTCAAATCAACTTACTATAATTATTAAGTGGTTACTCTTAAACTTATGATCATTTTTAGGCTCCATTGCTATGATTTATCACATCCCGACTTCGCAGACGTGATTTCCTTACTCTTAGGTTACATTAATGTGACTTCTCAATGTACGATGTATATATACAATATTAGGTCCCCTTAGTGAGACCTAATCTCTTTCCTTTCCCCTCTATGATTTAAATCAAGTGGTTTCTTTGAAACATGCCATGAATTAGAGACGTAGGTCCTTCATGCATTTGTTATACATAACATGTAAGCTCATGTCTCTACTTATTTTAGCCTAGTGACAGTAGCTTGCGTATGAGTTGCTTAATATAAGCATGATAACCAATCTTTTTATGCTATTCAGAAGAGACATTAATAAGATCACAAAGTATTCTAAGCCATGCCCAATTTAATATGTATGTGTGTATATATGCATGTATAATCCTATTACTTATAGATTAAATATTAAATATAAAAAAGATTAGAAAATATTAGTCATAAAATGTACAAGGAAAGATCAGATGTTTAAGATTATTATCTCAATTCCTCGCTCCACGTTTATTTTCATGTTCGCACATTCCTTATACTATATTTTCCATTCCCATTTCTACAAAGATAGGGGTGAATTGTGGTGTTCTTTCTCCTATCACGTGAAAATGATAGTTTTACAGCTTTGAGTTCCTCCTTAATATTTGTCGTTGTTCGAGATTTATCCATATATCTCTCCTTTACCTTTTTGTTATTTTAATTTTCCTTGCATGACAATCCATGATAATGATTATCATTTTCAAGATGACATTTATCATCACATGATTAATCTAGAAGATCTTCTTACATAATGTAAGTTGTTCCTTTGTATATCAAAAATTTCGTGCGTTTCATTTCATGGCTTTACTTACTCGATATTGACGATCCTCATGATGAACGAAGAGGTTTTAATTACTAAGTTATTTCTTTGCTATTCCCATTATTCAAATAATAATACTAATTTGTATTGATTTTTTACGTGAACTTGATCTTGCCTTGCTTTAGCATGCAATGATAATAATAACATATTCAACTTTTTTGTCAATGATATTCTATCTCCTTGATAGGCTTATATGATTATAATATATTTATATATTTATTCATCATATAAAAAGAATATATTTAGATTGCAAACAACATACAAAAATTTCAAAAATTAGGTATTTGTATCCACAATATATTATCACTTTGATAGTTTCCCTGATTATATTTTTTTTCAAAATTTCTTAGTAATCTATATTCAAAATTAGAATTACAGTAAAATCGTTCAACAACAACAACAACACAACAACAACAAAGCCTTTTCCCACAATTATGTAGGGTCGGCTACATGGATTCTTCGCCTCCATTCAGCTCTATCTTGGGTCAATCTCGGACTTATATCCAAAAAACTAAGATCCCTCCGTATAGTCTCTTTCCAACACTTCTTGGGTCGTCCTCGCCCTCTCTTAGCCGGCTCAACATCCCACCACTCGCATCTCCTAACCGGTGCATCAGTTGACCTTCTTTGCAAATGATCAAACCATCTTAAGCGATTTTCTCGCATCTTATCCTCGATCGGAGCTACACCAACTTTCTTTCTGATTGCATCATTCCGAATCCGATCTTTACGTGTATGATCACACATTCATCTTAGCATTTTCATTTCTGCTACAGCCATTCTCTGCACATGTCTATGGTTCACAGGCCAACATTCAGAACCATAAAGCATAGCAGGTCTCACGGCTGCTTTGTAAAACTTTCCTTTAATTTTTAAAGGAATTTTCTTATCACAGAGAACAGCAGAGGCTCCTCTCCACTTTAGCCAGCCTGCATTTATTCTATTAGTAACATCTCCATCAATTTCCCCATCATGTTGCAAAATAGATCTCAGATATCTAAAAGAATCTCTCTTCTGAATGTTATCGTCACCAATCTTCACCTCGATTTCTTCACCATTGCTTCCATCAAAGGTGCATTCCATATATTCTGTCTTAGCCCTACTTATACGAAAACCTTTAGTCTCCAATTCATGTCTCCAAACCTCAAGCTTCTCATTTACTCCATCTCTAGTCTCGTCAATCAACACAATATCATCAGCAAATAACATACACCAAGGTAACTCATCCTGAATGTGACTTGTCAACTCGTCCATAATCAAAGTAGTGGACTCAAAGCTGAACCTTGATGTAAACCAATGTTGATAACAAAATAGTCAGTCTTCCCCGTCGGGGTCCTTACACAAGATAAAGCCCTATCATACATATCCTTTATGAGATTAATGTATAGGACAGGTACTTGTCTCTTCTCCAAAACTCTCCACAGTATCTCTCGTGGGACGGAATCATAAGCCTTCTCCAAATCAATAAAGATCATATGGAGTTTCTTCCTTTTAGCTCTATAAATCTCCATTGTTCTCCTCAGCAAATGGATGACTTCAATAGTTGAGCGACCTGGCATGAATCCGAATTGGTTTTCTTTTATTTGGGAAACTTGTCTCAACCTTCTTTCGATCACACGTTCCCAAATTTTCATAGTGTGACTCATCAGCTTGATACCTCTGTAATTTGAACAATTTTGAATGTCTCCTTTGTTCTTATAAAGAGGCACCACAATACTCCTCCTCCAATCTTTAGGCATTTTCTTTCTTCGCCAAATAACATTGAATAGATTCGTAAGCCAAGTCAAACCACGCTCACCTAAAACTTTCCATACTTCTACAGGGATGTCATCCGGTCCAACACCTTTCCCAGGTCTCATAACCTTCAAAGCCTCCTCTACTTCTTTTCTTTGTATTCGTCTATAGCATGCACGATTCAAGTAACTTTCACTACTAGCTAGATCAACCAAAGTGATCTCTCTATTTCCTTCTCCAATGAAAAGTTTATGGAAGTATTGCTCCAATCTAGTCTCTATATCCTTCTGAGTAACAAGCACGTGACCTTCCTCGTCCTTAATGCATCTCACTTGAGAAAGGTCTTTGGTCTTTCTTTCTCTTGCTTTGGCCAACCTGAATATATCCTTCTGGCCCTCCTTAGAGTTGAGATTTTTATACAAAACCTCATAAGCTTTTGACTTAGCTTCGCTTACAGCCTTCTTTGCTTCATTCTTCGCTATTTTATAGTCTGTGACAGTTTCCTCTGTTCCATCCTTAGATATAGCTTTAAAGCAAGCTCTTTTAATTTTTAGCTTCTCTTGCACCCCTTCACTCCACCACCAAGCCTCCTTTTGACTCGGAGCTCCTCCTTTTGACTCGTCTAGCATCTCTTTGGCTACCTTTCGGATACAAGATCCTACTGCCTCCCACATCTCGTTTGCACTACCGTTACAATCCCAAGATAAGTCTTCTAAAACCTTCTCCCTGAAGCTTGATTGCTTCAGCGGAAGATTCCACCACATAGTTCTAGTGATCTTAGGAACCTTCCTTTTCTTTACCAGCCCTTTTATTTGTAAATCCAGGACTAACAAGCGATGTTGGGTTGTCAAACTCTCTCCAGGGATTACTTTGCAATCTTTGTAACATAACCGATCTCTTCTCCTTAATGCAAAGTAATCGATCTATGTTCTAGTTGAGCCACTCTTATAAGTAATTAAATGCTCCTCCCTCTTCTTGAAAAGAGTGTTTGCTATGAAAAGATCATATGCAGTTACAAAATCCAGAATGACTTTTTCCTCTTCGTTTCTATCCCCAAAATCATGTCCTCCATGCACACTTGTATACCCTGAAACATCTTTTCCCACATGGCCATTAAGATCTCCACCTATGCAAATCATCTCTCTTTGTGGGATTCCTTGTAAAATCTTATCCATATCCTCCCAAAAAGCTTGTTTAGTCCTTTCATCTAAACCAATTTGTGGTGCATAAACTGAGATGATATTCAGAATTTCTTCTTCAAGCACCAACTTTAGTAAAATAATCCGATCCCCAAATCTTTGCACCTCAACCACACAATCCTTCAAATCTTTATGAACAACCACTCCAACACCGTTTCTGCCCTTATCTTTACCTGAATACCAAAGTTTAAAGCATGTCTTCTCGATCTCCCTTGCTTTCTCTCCAACCCACTTAGTCTCTTGAAGACATAATATATGAATCTTCCTTCTTTCCATTGTATCCACTATCTCCATCAATTTTTCAGTTAAAGTACCGATATTCCAACTACCAATCCGTAACTTCCTTTGCAATCTCTTTTGGACTAACTTCTTTACTCGCATGCGTCCATTATGCGAGAACCCTTGCAAATTTTGGACTGCATCCGGGCGATGATGCAGCGGAACTAGCTTATTTACCCGCATACGTTCCTCATGCGAGAACCCTTGCAAATTTTGAACTACATCGAGGCTGCGATGTAGCGGCCCTTGCCAATTTTTCATTGCATTCGGGCGATGCAACGCGTCGCAAGTAGGGAACGCCCCAACGAAATCTGTATGTTTGCTTAAATCCATGTTTAAAAGATCCAAACGGTTTCGAGATAAATTCATAAATAGTGTTCTTAGAAGAAATTAAGAACATTATTTACGAATTTATCTCTCCCGTGCTGGTTGTCGGCTACCTAGCGCGCAACCCTCCTCATTTACCCGAGCTTGGGACCGGCCATGACTGAGTTAATTACAGTAAAATCGTCAAATTACAATATTCTTCAAATAATAATATTTATATAAATTTTAAAATATTAATTAATATTTCAAATTCGAAATAAAATGAATCGAATTTGAATATTTGGAACCCATGTATTGAGTTTAAATTTAAGTTAGAAAATTCATTTAAAATTCAATTCGAGTTTGAATTCTAAACTTCTATAATGAATTGAATCATAATCACAGTGGATTCGAATATGTTTGATTAGCTGTGTTAAAATAAGTGATCGTGGATATCATTGCCCCTCATAAGGAATGGTGAGATCATTGTCGCCCTCATAAACTTAGGTGGATTCGTAAAATGGTATAGTCATCTTTGGAACGTGGCTCCTATCTAACGATATGCTGCTCTTCCACAGTGAGCTTCAGAGAAGAGGCTTACACATGGCTTCTAATGTCTCCTTTGTGGGAAAGTGACTGAATACATTAAGTACTTCCTTCGTAACTATAGTTTTGTAAGTAAGATACTTAACATGTAATCTACAATGCTAATTCTTAGATTTGTGTTAGTTTTTTTTAGGGATTTTATCACTTGTGCCCCTCCGAGATGTTGCAATATCAGTTATGCCCCTATCTTTTTGGTAATATCAGTTGTGCCCCTCAAAACTTGCTATTTTATCACTTGTGCCCCTCGGGTTAGTGACCGTCCATCTACAGTGCAAACGGACGTTAACTTTGAGGACATAAGCGGAATTATTTTTTTTAAAGGTTATATGGTCATTTCTTCCTCCTCTTCCCCAACCTCTTCTTCTTCCTCCTCTTCCCATCTTCTTCCTCCTCCTCCAACCTCCTCCTCCTCCCTCTCCGCCCCGAGCTCCTCGCAGCCCCTCCCCTCCCCGGCGCCGCACCTCCTCCCCCCGCACCTCCTCCCAGCCCGCCGCCCCCTCCCCGGCGCTGCACCTCCTCCCCCCCGCACCTCCTCCCAGCCCGCCGCCCCCTCCCCTCCCCGGCGCCGCCCCCTCCCCTCCCCGACACCGCCCCCTGTGCCCCCTCCCCCTGGGCTGCACCCCTCCCAGCCCCGCACCCCCTGGCCCGCACTGCCACCTCCCCTCCCCGGCGCCGCCCCCACCCCCGCACCTTCCCCTCCGCCCAGAGCTGCTCCCTCCGCCCCGAGCACCCAACCCCCCCGCCCCTGTCCCGCAAGCCCCGCCCCCCGCCCCCTGGGCCTCCCCTTGCCCCGCGCCGCCCCGAGCACCCAACCCCCCCGCCCCGAGCACCCAACCCTCCCGGAGCATCCATGATCGCTTCACGCATCTTCTTGAGCAGGGTCCGTGTCGTCGCACATTCCATCTCGTGCACAAACCTTCCTAGATGGCGGATGTAGTCGGGGTACAGCTCCAGATTGCAGTGCCCGCCCCCTTTGATCCACAACGGCTCGTACGGCTCCGTCGAGAGCTTCTACAGCCCCTCCCCACGCCGCCATTTCACCACGTCGTCTTCAGTTCCCTGCTAAAGAACACCATCGAGGAGCGAGGCGACGAAGGGGGTGGGGGGAGGTCGGGGCGGCAACAGGTGGGAGAGGAAGAAGATGGGAGAGGAGGAGGAGAAGGGAGGAAGAAGACGGAGGAGAAGGGAGACAGAAGAGGACCATAATATCCTTCTTAACCACACCATGGTTTGAATAAACCATGGTTATTTTAATCTTTTGACGGTCAATCTGACGGAAGGGCACAACTGATGACGGAGCAAAGTTTTGAGGGGCACAACTGATATTACCAAAAGATAGGGGCATAACTGATATTGCAACATCTCGGAGGGGCACAAGTGATAAAATCCCTTTTTTTTATATGTAAGGTTTATCATAACCCTATGCATTATGCTGTCCCTTATGCTCCTATATGTTATGCCTCTCTTTAACTAGTTTAGAAAGAAAGTGTAACCGCATTTTGAATGATATTTACACTAGAAAAACGTCGTTGCTCCTGGTAAGGTGACTGAGGTTACAAATGACTGATTATTTTCATGCTTCCATGTTTCAGGCCTTTGGGGGCAAGACGGCCTGCTCTTGGTTAGTTAAGAAGATCGCCACATTCCGCGTGTGCCAGTAACCTCAAGGAGTGCCTTGCTCCCAATTTATTGATTTTTTTTTGTTTTATTTGCAAGCCCAAGAATTATTCCACCAAATCGACCCGCTAATTTCTCTAGTGGGCATTCAAAAATGTAAATCTCATGTTTCGAACAATCGGGAAGGGGACACACTCATTTCATTCCCTTTCTCTTTTTTATTTTATGATATTGCTATATGGAATCAATCATAGAAATGGAAGCTAAGGGGAGAAATGCAGAAAAAGGTATAGGAAAATAAAAATGTTAATAAGTGTTGAGTAGATATCCGATTGAGAAACGAATAAACGAAAATATAATCACGAGACAAATTTTATATAGAAAATAATTCCAATATAAATCGAAAAAACCACAGGAGAGAGAAAGATATGATTAGTTTTTTTTGGAAGAACCGGAGTTTTATAATGGGGTTAATAGTAGCAGTATACCCCAGTGGAAACTTCTATCCCAAAAATTCGGCTTAAGGAAACTTGGTATTTTATAGTATAAGCAGCTAGTTTTCAAGCACATTAATTGATGTGGGTATTAGAGGCTTAATTGATTAATTTCAGAACAGAATCAACAATGACGGTGAAGCTAAACATAAAGGTATACTGATTTGGGAGCATCGGATTTTCAAGCATCCATCTAAATGGGGCCTAAAATCGAAACTATAGGACGGCAAAGTATCCATGCAGAGCGCGGATCGTCTGCTGGCCGGCAGACTTTGTTGTAGCATCCGGAGCCGCTCGATCAAGATTGAGCGGTTCGCGTGAAAAAGTGTGAATTCATGCGAACCGCTTGATCTTGATCGAGCGGCTCGGACGCTGCAGCAGGCCAGCAGACAATCCGCTCCCATCCATGCATGTGAAAGGGATTCGTCCTACTAATATTTTTTTATGACCATTTATTCTTCAAAACTCCAAAAGCCCATCTTCAGACAATCCTCCTCAAAACAAACGTAACAAACCAAACGTCCCAACAGATACGTCTTCATATGGTCATCAGCAACAGAGAAACGATCAGCGCACTCACCTGCGCACAGAAAGCCCTCGCACTACCAGAGTAATTCGTCGTCGGGTCCCCGTTCATGACAGGATCGTGGCCAGCTCCTGGTCGGTGCCCCCCGGCTCGCGGGGGAGGCGGCATTGTGCTGCCCCCCTCCGTGCCGTTCCCCTTCTTTTCCTCTCCGGGTGCCACCACGTCGACGCGCATCCTCATCCCCTTCTGGCAATGCCCCGGACTCCCGCATGAGAAGAACCTCGCGCCGGGGGAGTCTAGCATCACAACGGTCCTGCCGTCCATGTGAGATGCCAGCGGGTGCGTGATCCAGCACGTGTTGTACTGCTGCTCGTCGATCTCCAGCACATCGTGTATCGGCCCGTATTCGAACACTGCGGGGGGCAGATCGACTATAACGAACTTTCCCGCCAAAAATAAGGCACACTCCCGCGAAAAAAATTCAAATAACTTTCCCGCAAAACCCCCTGCCCTAGAGTTTCGAACGCACCGAGGAAATCGCCGGCGTTGAATGTGATCCCCAAGGGCCAGGTTTGGACGTTGGAGGCGAGCGCCCACCCGCCGGATCCACCAACGGTGTGATTTGCAGCGCGGACTCCGCAGATCGATACGAACGTCGCCACGAGGATCGAGATCGCTGCAACGCTGCTCCTCAATCCGTACATTGGATGAGATTGCTCGATTCACTTCCCTCTTTCGTTTGAAATCACGTTCCGCGAAACATCAACGTGAGATTGTGCGACTGGAAATCGATGATCACAGAACTTGAAGATGATTACCTTATTGATGCAATGGACGATCGGAGATTCGAACTGGAATTATGCTTCGCACGAGATTATGCTTCGAGTCGATCTGATTCGATTTCCACCTTTGATGTTCGTCTCCAGCGATCAACTGGGAACGAGGCACCTGCAATTGGAGTGAAGGAGATGTGAAAATTCTGGAAATCTCGAACGAGGAACGTGTGAACTCGCTTGTGCGTGCGTGTGTTAGGGAGAGAGATGGGGAGGTGGGGGGTGTGGTTGAGGGAGAGAGAGACCTCGGCGTGGAGCTGAATGGGGAGAGACTGATGGGCACAGGTGGAAGAGTTGGCTCCCCGCCTTTTATAAAACCAAGCCGTTTCGGGTTCGGATTTAGAATCTCCCTAATTGGGTACCCGATCCCGAATCTGGTTCGAACCCGTATGGATTTGTGCGTTTGTATTGTATGTAAAGATGTTTACGTAAATAAAATATCATGTGTATGTATTAAAATAACAATATAGTGTGGGAAATTAATGATAGGGTAAGTTGTACAAAAGTCCCTTATGTATTAAATTTCAATATCTTACCCAAACTTTAAAAAGTACTAAAGTGGCAAGAGGTGTTTCAGATTGGAGTTCTCTCGCCATCAGCAAGCATCGTGTGCATAATTGATGTGTCTGAGCTTCCTCTCCTCTTCAACATGGTGAAGTGGTGGAGTCCATCCTCTCTCTCTCTCTTCATCTTGCCGTCGATCCCCTCTCTTTCTCCGATATCTCTACCATATGGTGCCACGTTGTCATCTATTGTCCCTCCTCTTCCACTCCCACACCCTATGCCCTACCACCCTCCCTCCTAAGGCAGCAAGGGATGCAACAGAATTTGCTGTAGCTTTTAGAGCCGTTCGATCACATCTACAAATTCTCACTTTGTGTGGGCCCGAATCAAGAGAATTCGTGGGAACCACTCGATCATGATCGAGCAGCTCCAAAAGCTACGACATATCAAACCACCCACCTAAACACACTTCCCCTCATTTATACCCTTACCTCTCATTTTCCTCCAACGCCATCTACCTTCATTTGACAGCTCCCTCCCCCCTCAGTCTACCGAGTTATTAATTAACAATGACCTACTCTCTGTGGAGGTATTCCATTCTGACCATTAGGAGATGGCTCACCCAATGTCGGAGGCCTTCGCTTGCTCTTATAGCTCTCCACCATCCATTAATTTCAGTAAGGATGTATGTGATCGAGAAACGCAGTGGGTAGATTGAAAAGATGACGGCAACGCGGAAGTAATAATGTAGTGTTGCTTTTAAATTTTGGATTTTTACACCCATAACTTTGACTAATTTCGTAATTACATTCACAATCATATATAATCACGAATTACATGAAAAACCTCGGATAGTTACTCCGTCTCACGTCAATAACCCTCCTTTAGTTTAATATGTTAGCTTAACCATATGAGTGAGTTAATCTAACCAAGCTACACCTAACGACTAGGATTAGTCAAAATAAAAAAAAGGAAAGGAAAAAAAAGAAAAGGAGGCGGATTTGCAAGGAGGAACTTTCATTGCAAGTCAGTGTGGGGAGGAGGGCTTGCTGGTAGAGGACTGCGTACGGGAGGGGGCTGGAGGAAGGGGATGCTTTGGAGGATGGGGAGGCGAGGCAACAGAAGGGGGGAGGGGGATTCACTGGTGGGGGAACCAAGAGTGCAGGCAACGGTGGCGGGGGGGGGGGGGGGGGATTTCAAAGGGTGAGGTGAGGCAAAGGGAGCTTGGAAAGAAACAGTTACATCTACTAGGAATACATGATGTATCATTGTTGAAACGATAACTTATTGATTACAAGTGGGAGTAGATATTGTTGATATTTTATTTCAAATACATATATTATAATTGATTTACATGAATAATTATACGATCATAAATATATATTTATAGGTGCACGATGAATTTAATTTGGGTGCACACGTTATGGTGGTGAGATTTCATAAATCGTGTATTTCCTTTTGTATTGCAAAGTTCTTTATATCCCTTGGGTTTCGCGCCTAATTTTATATATACGTTATATCTGCTTTAATTGTCTACTTAATGACCTTTCATTTTTACATTCATTGATGTTACTCCAAATGTTGACTACATGTGAAGTTTGGATTTTAATATAGTCGTTAACATAGAATATTATTCGACACCTTAATCTTTTTTTTAAATGGCTATTAGGTGCATTCATATGTACTTAGGATTTGCATGTAATCCTATTAACTGACAAGGGATATCCTTATATATATATGGGTCTTTGTTTATGAGAAAATAACACAACAATTCTGCAACTTTCTTTCTTTTTGAATGAGTCAAGTTGGAGGAATGATCTATTATTGCTCAACGATCTCGATGTTGACGCATGCATTTTCATTGAGATCTCGCCGTTGTATCTTGGAGAGTAGTCTTACTGATACCGATTGCACCATCGGATTCTCCGTGGGGGTACGGATCTATTCTTAAGGTCAATGCATTTCACACGCCTCGACACTTTGGTCCATCTCGTCATCATACTGGTATCTCATCAAATTCGGTACTATCTAACCCTCCTTTTATTTTAGGGATATTTACACCCATAACCCTGAGTAATTCCATAATTACCCCAGAAACCCTATATAATAACGAATTACGCTCAAGACCTTGAATAGTCCTTAACTCTTACATTCATAACCCCGGGTTAATTGCCACCGAATTTTCCGTCAACTATGACGGTATCCGTTAAGAATTTTACATTTTACACCCAAATTTCTCTTCATTTATGAATGACTCCTCCCCTTCTTCCCAACCTCCGACTCCGACCATACAACCCCGTCCCTCCGTCGTCGTCCTCTCACCGGAGCCTCCACCAGGCCCTCGTATCGACTGCAGGCTCCACCCCACCGACCTGCCTGCGCTTCTTTTCCATCGCCGGCTGCTTCCCCTCGTCGAAGAACACCCCGCCTAGCCTGCCTGAGATAGAGCCGAAGAACTTGTATCTCTGCTTTCCACTTCCAGCAAGGCAATAACAAGCTAAAAATCCAAAACCTCTTATTTTCCAAATGCTGAAAGCACCCCGCAAGAACCCACTGCCATCCTCACTCCCGCACGCCACTACGACGCCCTCCCTCTCCCACGCTGACGTTGTCCTGCCTCCCGGCCTGGAAGGCTTACCCACCCACCACCCCATGTCCCCCGCAACCCCCACCCGACCCCGCCTGGAAGGTCTCCCGCACCCACCCACCACCCCAGGTCCCCGACAACCCCTCCCTGCCCCGCCTGGAAGGTCTCCCGCACCCACCCACCACCCCAGGTCCCCCGCAACCCCTCCCTGCCCCGCCTGGAAGGTCTCCCTCACCCACCCACCACCCCAGGTCCCCCGCAACCCCCGCCTGGAAGGCCGCCGTCCCCCGCACCTGCGACACCCATCGCCTGGAAAGCCGCCGTACCACCACACCACTGCCTGGAAGGGGCGTTTGGGGGAGGAGGAACATGGAGCTGGAAGGAGGAGGAATGGGGGATTGTGGTCCTGTGGAGGAGGGGGATTTTTTTTATTTTTGATTTAATTTTAACCGCTGGATTTATGCTAGGTTAGATTAACTCGATGGTTTGGTTAGGATTGACGATTAAAACTCACAAAAGGTTAGAGATGTGAGATGGAGTAACTACTCGGGGTTTCTCATGTAATTCGTGGTTATCTTGGGTACCTGGGGTAAATATAGAAGTATTATGGGTGTAAATATCCCTTTATTTTACCTACAGATATATCATATAACCCTCCAAACATAGCCGTGGTAGTTTGTATCCAAAGAATTAGGGTTGAGAGTAGTATTTAACAACTTCAGCTTTGACATTGTTATCAAAATTATGGGTCGAATGCTTGCACTACAACAAAATTGAGCTATAGTGAAGGTTTTTTCAAAATGCGACACTAAACGCCGTTGTTAAATATATAACGACGATATCAAAATTGAGCTATAGTGAAGGTTTTTTCAAAATGCGTCACTAAATGCCGTTGTTAAATATATAGCGACGATATTATTCATTGTCAAATGAGTTTTCGTACTCGAAATTAGCGGTGAATATCATATATGTTGTTATATCATTAACAACAGTCAACTTAGCGACGCTTATCCGTTGTTATTTTTCAAACTTCTGATTAATCATCGCTAAATTTTGAACTAAAAAAATAGCGACGATTTGTTGATATTTTTAAAAATAGCGACGATTTGTTGATAAGCTCAAGAGATCTAAAAGTCAAGGGAGAGGATTGGTGTGACACAGAGGGCATTGAGAGTCTACCTCATTGAGGCATGAGGACCACATCCAAGGTCCGGCACCTTCATGATGCGTCAAATTCATGTTTGGTCGATGTATAAGGAGTAAAGTCATGAACTTTAGAGATCACCAAGTACAAGGACCTCTTACAGAAGTAAAGGTTTGATACTACTCGTCCAAAGTACACATCTCGTAAAAGTTTATATTGTTGGAAAATTGCATCCTAAAGATCTTGTTTTTATAATGAATTACAAACAACCCGATAGGCACTTCATCTTGAATCTTTGCAGCTTGGCACGCATTCTTTCAACTACTAATTGTAATAACAAACACATTGATAAATATGCATATATATGGGTTATATGTGGCTGCCCCCTCATTTTTGCAAATTTTTTTATTTTTTTCAAAAAATATCACAATGTATATTCATCCTTGTATCCCTCCTATATGCCATTCGAATTTCATCAGAAACAGAGCCTCCTATGACCTCCATCCAGAGAGTCATTTTTTTAGCGGTAACAAGAATTTTTAAATCGACACCATTTCGATGGACACCGACAACTAATTTACGCTCAAACAGATATGTGGATCACACCCTCGGACCTCGGTGACTATTTTCTCTTTATAAGCCCCGTATTTTTAAAACTCCAAACATAAACTTGATACAGATCATTTCTACACATTGGTTGTATCATCAAGAATATCATTTTGAACTCTAAACTTTTGGAGACTAAGGAGTCAACTGGACTTCTTAGGGAGTCAAACCAACTAAGGGAAGAGACTAAGAGGCAAGCGGCTGCAGGGCCAACGGTAGAGTTGATTTATATAGTTTATATTAGAGAGAGAAAAGATCTTTTGATTGTTCTGCTATATTGACTAGTAGGAAATAATAATACTAGCCTCTACTCAGGCTCTGTTAGGATGTTGTCTGTTGGTGGAGCATGTGGTGATGATCTGCAGTTAGCAATGATAGCAGCAGGACTGTTGAGAATTACCATGTTGAGGAAATTACCATGCTAGGAATTTCCATGTGTGTGTATTACCAAATGTATGAGTTACCATATGTGTGGAGGGTAGTACTGGAATTTGCTATGTAAACCCTAGCCCTAATCCCTATTATAAAAAGGGGATTAGGGATCCTAATGAGATCATGGAATTAATCCTAATTTGCGACATGGTATCAGAGCCATCGTCTTCCTCTTCTCTCCCTGCCGCCCTCTGCTTCTCCCCAGCCATCGCCTGACAGGCTGACACCCTCGCCCTCGTCCCTGAGCCTGCACCAACCCGCGCCCCCGAGCCATCGCCTGCCCCATCGACCCCCATCGCCATCACCCCATCGCCTCCTGCCCATCGACCCCCATCGCCATCACCCAATCGCCCCCTGCCCTCGTCCCGCATGAACCCATCGCCCTACCCCCATCGACCTCCGTCGACCCCCGCCTGCACTCGCCCTGCCATCGCCCTCCCCGACACCCGTCTGCTCTCGCCCTGCCTCCATCTACCCCCGTCGGTCGACCCCCGCCTGCACTCGCCCTGCCACATCGACCCCGTCGCCATCGCCCCATCGCCCCCCTGTCCTCAACCCGCACCAGCCCATCGCCCCCAATCACCCCCCTTTCCTTTTCGCCTCGTCGCTCCTGCCTCCATCGCCCTAACCCCGAGACGCCAACCGCTCCTCATTCTCGCATCCACTCCGCCCTCGCCCCCCGTCGGTCCCCACCCTCACCCCCACTGCCCTCCGCTCTTACCCCCTGCCGGGCAGCCCCGCTCCCCCATCGCCTGTCCCAGCCCCTCTGCGCTCGTACGACTACGCCCTTGCCCTACTGCGCCCCCCCCCCCCCCCCGCCCCCTCCCCTCGCGTTGATCTTCAACCTCTCTCTGGTCAGACCGCGTGATCCAACTCAGAACGTGGTCGATGCTCCATTCAGCTCGTCTACTCGTCTACGCCAACACATGGTTGTGTTTTCTGCGCAGTGCTATTAGCCATCAACCTCGCCGCGTCATTTTTTTTGCACTGAATCTCTTCTCCGAGCCATGAACTACAACATTAGGCCGATGTTTTTCGTTTGATATCAACATGTATGTGTATCATTCCACTGGCTACAAATTAGGAGATCGCTCGTCCTCGCTCCTCGTATAACTCTCAACAACACACGTATGGCGTCCAGTGATGCTGCATCCGAAACTGATGGAGGGAACCAAACTAAGTTACCCTCATTAGGATCAATTCCGAAATTAGACGCTACAAATTATTCAATGTGGTATCGCGTTTTCCTAATGATTGTGCGCGGTTACGATAAGGAACACATCCTCTTAGAAGCAGAACCAACAAATAAGGTTGGTAAATATGCTTCATGGGTCAAAGACAATGGCATGGCGAGTTCATGGATAATGGTCAGTGTTATCGATAGAATAGCACAGGAGCTAGTTTACTACGATAGTGCGCATGATATGTGGAAGTCATTGCTCACCACATATGGACAAGATAAAAATTCTACCAAAATGTATCAAACCTTCTATGAATTGATGCATATGCGACAGAACGGGCGATCGCTATCCGAATATTTTTCCGCTCTCAAGTCCCTGGTTGCGAGCTACGATTCTTGTGCTCCTCTATGTCCTTGTCCCACACAGTGGAAACACTGACAGAATATGGCCACTATGATCTTCCTAGGTGGGTTGGATCCAACCTATGCAGCTCCTCGAGATCAGATGATTACTGCAACGGCTCTTCCAACGATGGAGGAAGCATACAACACGTTGTGCAGAATACCTCCACCCTCAACTCCTTCTGCCGAGATTATGAGCCAAACAACGGCTCTCGCAGCTTCCGGGCAAGGATTCAGAGGAAACTTTAGGGTTCGCGGTCGAGGTCGTCAATCTCTAGGTCGAGGCCGATCAACTATATAATGCTCCTTTTGTCACAAATTAGGGCACACCGAAGCAGTATGCTACAGCAAGCATGGTCGTCCAGGACCTTCCGCCAGAGCAGCAACAAGAAATATTGATGAAGACTCAATCAGGATTCCCCGAAAAGATTTTGAGGATCTAATGCAACAGTTGTATCAGATAAACCCCAATGAGTCCACTAGAGAAGTCACTGCCATCGCTCAAACAGGTACTGTCCTTGCTTCAGCTAGCCATAATAATCGCTCTAACTGGTTTATTGATACGGGTGCCTCCACCCACTTATGTGGAGATTCACATCTCATCCGGCAACTTCGCCCACCTCAGTCTGGCAAAATCGTTCAAGTAGCAGATGGAAGATCATCACCGGTAAAAGGCATCGGGAATGTGCACCTCACCCCTACAATTGAGCTACATAATGTCTTATTAGTTCCTGATTTTCCGCTAAGTCTGCTCTCAGTCAGTCAATTATGCAAGGAGCTTAACTGCAAAGCTATATTTAATGTGGATGTTTGTATTTTTCAGGACATACTGACCGGGAGGACGATTGGTACGGGCCATGAAGAAGGAGGGGTCTACCACCTTGACTACCCGTCCAGCATGTCTGCCTATTCTGGAATTACTGTAAGCCAGTCATCCCCTACACTTTGGCATCAGCGATTGGGTCATCCCTCAGTCCACAAGCTTTGTCGCCTTCTTCCACAACTGTCTCCTTCCATTAATCTCAACTGTGAAGCCTGCCAGATTGGAAAACACCACCGTCTCAACTTTCCTTCCTCCGGTAACCAACATTCTACTGAAATCTTTGATCTTATCCATATAGATATCTCGGGCCCTAGTCGGTATCCTGATCGCTTGGGACATTGTTATTATCTTGTTCTGATTGATGATTATTCTCGAGTCGCATGGATGTTTCTCTTGAAAAACAAATCAGATGCTTATAATGTGCTTACTCGATACATCATTGAAATAAACAATCAATTTGGACGCACAATTAAAACCACCAGAACTGATAATGGTCAAGAATTCCTGTCAAATGACGTACAAAACTTCCTCTCTGATCGAGGGATTATTCACCAAATGACATGTCCTCACACGTCCCAACAAAACGGTGTGACCGAACGTAAACATCGGCACATTCTCGATACTGCTCGCACATTACTCCTTGACTATCATGTCCCATCCTTGTATTGGGGTGATGCAGTACTCACGGCCACATTTCTTATTAATAGAATTCCATCTACAACCCTACATGAACGAATCCCTATTGAAATTCTCTTTCCTAACAAACCCATCTACCCTGTGCAACCACTAGTTTTTGGTTGTACTACTTTTGTTCATCTAACCACACCTGGCAGGGATAAGCTTGATGCCCGGGCTATCAAATGTGTCTTCTTAGGGTATTCTACAAAATAGAAAGGGTACATGTGTTTCGATCCACGAACTCGTAAACACTATGTAAGCGCCGATGTTACATTCTTTGAGTCAATTCCTTACTTCTCTGTATCTACCACTCATGTCACCCCACCAAATATTTCAGCCTCTCCATTACTTGTGCCAACTCCACAAGGGCCTCTGCCTTCTTCCTTTGCGCCCGCACCACCTCCCCAGGTATGTTCTCCCCCTCAAGATATGGTGTCTAACGACAATACAGGAACTCACTCGGAGCATCTTTCAATAGCTCAATGCCGCACAGCACGACAATCTCCATCTGTGTATTGCATAAGGCGCCCCATCTCTGCTGTCCTGACTTTTTCAAAGCTTGCTCCTACTTACAAGGACTTTGCACAAGCCGTCTCGAACACGGTCATACCTAAAAACCACATTGATGCCCTGGCGAATCCGCAGTGGTGTCAGGCAATGAAGGAAGAGATGACTGCTTTAGAGTCCAGAGGTACATGGACACTTGTGGACCAACCAACAGATTGTCGAATAGTCGGCTCAAAATGGGTGTTCACAATAAAATACAACCCAGATGGCTCCATTGCACGATACAAGGCTCGCCTAGTTGCTAAAGGGTTTACACAAACATATGGCGTCGACTTCTTCGATACTTTTTCTCCTGTTGCTCGCCTATCGACAGTCCGGATTCTCCTCGTCGTTGCAGTTGAATATGACCGGCCATTGCATCAACTAGACTTTAAAAATGCCTTTCTCTACAGCGATCTTCATGAAGTCGTCTACATGGAACAACCTCCTGGTTTCACAAAACAAGGGAAGTGTCAGAAGGTATGTCTCTTATACAAGGCGATATACGGTCTAAAACAAAGTCCTCGGGCCTGGTTTCAAAAATTATCTGAAGTACTACAAGCGATTGGGCTCACGAGGTCATCATCCGACCACTCCTTATTCACAAAGAAAAGTTCGAAGGGTACGGTAGCAATGTTAGTGTATGTTGATGACATCATCCTTACTGGGGATGATTATGAAGAAATTGCCAAAATCAAAAAGCACCTTGCAGAACAATTTGTGGTCAAGGATATGGGACCGTTGCGATACTTCTTGGGGATTGAAATAGCCAGATCAAAGCATGGGTTGGTTATGTGCCAAAGAAAATATGCCACTGATCTGCTGATGGAAACAAGAATGCTTGGTTGTAAACCCGCACATATCCCTATGGATCCTAAAGGACGAATATATGAGGAGGGAGCTACAGAAGATGTTGGTAAATACAGACGTCTAGTGGGAAAACTGCTTTACCTCACTATTACACGTCCAGATATTGCTCTGGCAGTGGGAAAACTAAGTCAGTTTATGGATTCACCTACTCCAGTTCACCTTGATGCCTGCATGATGGTCCTTCGGTACATCAAACAGTCTCCTCGGAAAGGATTATTATTCCGCAAAGGGAACAACCTCAACCTTGTAGCCTATTCAGATGCAGACTACGGAGGATGCTTGCGAGATAGAAAATCTACTACAGGTTTCTGCACGTATCTAGGAAGAAACCTAATCACATGGAAAAGCAAAAAGCAAGCAGTAGTGTCACGATCAAGTGCTGAAAGTGAATATAGAGCCATGGCACAAGCAGCTGCTGAGCTCATGTGGATCAAGTCAGTATTAACCGATCTTCATGTCATATCTACGGACATCATGGAACTTAGATGTGACAATCAGGCAGCAATGTACATTGCAAACAATCCCATGTTCCTTGAACGAACAAAACATGTGGAAATTGATTGTCATTACACTAGAGATCTCATACAAAAAGGACTACTACGCACGCAAGGTGTGTCATCTACAGAACAGGCTGCTGATATATTTACAAAACCACTCGCACGGGTCCAGTTCGAGAATTGTTGTAACAAGCTGAGCATGTACGATCTATATGCTCCAGCTTGAAGGGGAGTGTTGAGAATTACCATGTTGAGGAAATTACCATGCAAGGAATTTCCATGTGTGTGTATTACCAAATGTATGAGTTACCATATGTGTGGAGGGTAGTACTGAAATTTGCTATGTAAACCCTAGCCCTAATCCCTATTATAAAAAGGGGATTAGGGATCCTAATGAGATCATGGAATTAATCCTAATTTGCGACAAGGACGAAGAGGTTGATGAAGGGGTATGGGTTTCAAATGATCATCATAACTACAGTATAGGACCAGGCGCTCTGTTACTGTGTAGAAAAATTGGGTGCAATGTATATTGAGGAAGAGATCCAGTGGGTGTGTATATAATGAGAGAAGGGAGCAATACCATAAGAGATACATGGAACATAAAAAAGCCAACATTTATGAAAGAAAACTGGCATACATATTATATTCTGAATATCAAAGTGTCCTTATTTGACAGAAGTAGGATCACTGTACCAAGTTTCTAGTCACCATTTTAATATACTTGGGTATTTGCAATTCAAAATTTAAACTGAGTTGTTTTTCTGTAACTCTTTTTCTCCCAGAATTTTAGCTGCTTGTTATTGGTCTTCGAAGGAGGCATATCCGGTTATCCCTGATTGAAGTCTGAATCTGCCAGGACTGTACGTGTCACGACCCCAATTGACTTGGAGTTTGTATATGTGATCTTGCTTCAATCGCAGACTGGATCCAACGACGATAACCAATTTCATGTGGTTTCGTTGGAATTAGGGCCATTCTCAAGCTTAAACAGGCCACATATAGTTCATTGTCACGAATAGATGATAATAATTTTCGTCAACAAAATAGGCACACGTATTTTCTTTCAGAACTGTGAAGTGTCATGCGGGTATAGTATGTGGGATTTTCAAACCCCAGCATATTTGCCCTATATGTGCATAGTTTCTCCACCATAATGCCCTCTTATGATGGTTCTCTCTTGTTTGGCTGTGAAGCCCAATAGGGATGTCCACAGAAATGTCAAGTATGCTAATAGCATAATTGAGTGGACACTGTATTTGGCCATAGTGGTTGTCTGGTTTCATCCATCGCCATTATTTTCTGTTTGTTATTAAGACTCCTTGCACATTTAAGTCAATTTCTGCGTGCATCTTTATATTCAGTTTTATAGGTTTGTGCATTACTATGATATTGGCTGTTCATCAAACATGCATCGATATTTTGTCTTGTGAATGAGTTTAGATAGTTTCTGTTAAGACATCGTGTTTATGTTATCGTGTCTATGATTATATAGTCCCTTCTTTGTAATTTACCCATAGAGCTTTTCTCCTATACAAGAGAACTCTAGGGTTTAATAATCATCTATCTCTTTTATTTCCTCTTAACATGGTATCAGAGCGACTGTCCTAGACCGGAGCCTGTGCCCTAGTTCCTTGCCTCCACCGATAGCCTCGCGCCTCGGTGCCGCCTCTGCCCGCTCGAGCGCCTCAAGCACCACTGTCTCACGCCCCGGCATCACCTCAGCCCGCTGCTCGACCTACGCACGCACCCTGTGTGGCTGGAACGGCTGGAGCGCCGCCGCCTCCTGTGACACGCGCGCGCCCTGTGCGCCCCTTCTTGTGTTGTATGCCCTGTGCACCTGACCGTGCCAGACTACGTTGTAGTCCTACGATCCGTGCGTCTATTCTCCTGTGCCCTAGATTTTTCACGCGGGTCTTGTGCACTTGTTCTCTACGTGTCTGTGAGCATCACAATCTAGTTCTTCCAAAGAAGAGAAGAACTCCAAGACAAGGAAGAGGTTGTGGAATGAGTCTACGCCCACAACCACCTTCATTGATGTCCAAGTAGACATTCTTGTCTCGGCTTTGTGTAGTCCCAGTCTATAGAATTATTGTCATCATATCCGACAACAAGGTGCATGTTCCATCCTCGGATGCCTTCAAAGGTTCATCACCCATTGTCAAGATGGATGGAACCAACTATGAACTGTGGGCCATGCAGTTCATGAGTTTGATGCAGTGTAATGGCAAGAAGCACATCCTTACGACATAGGAGCCAAGTGACAAGACTGGGATAAATGCCTCATGGGAGGCGGATGATGGGTATGCTCGTGTGTGGCTATCTGGAACTGTTTCCACGGAGATAGCCAATGATATACTGAGTCATCCTACTGCAAAGTCTATGTGAGACATTGCAACGACTTACTCACCGGAAAAGAATGAGTCTAAGATCCTACAACTCCAGCATGATATTTTCACATCAAAGCAGAATGGTCGTCCTCTTCACACCCTCTATACCTCTCTGAGGGGTATGTTCGAGAGGCTGCATGATTACATACCGTTGACTGCTACACCAGAGCAGCTAAAGGCATATAGAGACTCCGTGATGACTAGGGTATTCCTAAGCAACCTTGGATCCAGAGTATGATGCAGCTCGCGCCCAGATTCTTACTGATGCTACTATACCTCAGATGGAGGAGGCATATCGAAGATTGAGTAGACTATCCATATCCTCTGGCAGTACATTACAACAGACCTCTTCAGCTATGGCAGCTCCACGCGGTAGAAGCAGCCATACAGTACATCGTGGTCGAGGAAGTTCCAACTGTGGTAGAGGAGGTGGTGGTCGAGGTCGATCATGCACATTCTGCCACAGGACAGGTCATTCTGAGGAAACCTGCCATTCTAAGCACGGGTTTCCACCGTCAGCCAGAGTTGCAGAGCAGACACAGCAAACTGGGAGTTTACCTGATCAAAGGTATGATGAGCTCGTAACACGATGAGAGATATTATGCCTGGCACATCTGTATCCACTAGTTTTCCCTCAGGATCCTCAGAAGTAGCTGCATCAGCCTCAACATCAACATCCACGACAGGTACAGTAGTTGCCTTTACTACGTGTTACATGGCAAATCTGTTCGAATGGATTATGGATTCAGGTGCATCACATCATCTCTGTGGTGATAGAGTTTAGTTTAGTATCTTTCATCCGGTCAGATCCGGACGATCGGTTGTGATAGCAGATGGTACACATTTCCCCATCACTGGTCAGGGGGAGGTGCAGTTGACTCCTACCTTGAGACTTTCTAATGTTCTCTATGCACCTGCATTTTCCATGAATTTATTATCAATTATTCAAATCACCAAAGATTTACATTTTTGTGCCATATTTGATCCTTCTGCTCTTGTGTTTCAGGATATACTTACGGGTAGAGTGATTGGAACTGGCCGTGAGCAAGGAGGCCTTTACAGACTTGTGCAGTCTTCGTATGCTGGTGTCTCATCCTCCTTACGTATCGGGTCTGTCTCTCCGTATATGTGGCATCTGCGATTTAGTCATCTTCCTTTGCAAAAGCTAGTTCATGTTCTCCCTCGGATTTCTCCTCGCTCCACTTTCCAGTGCGAGGCCTGCCAGCTTGGGAAGCATCACCAGTCCTCTTTCCAGAGTCGTCAGGGTCTGAGTAGTTATAGTTTGTTTGAGTTGTTCCATTCTGACATTTGGGGTCCTAGTCGTGTCCCGGATCATCAGGGGCAGAAATTTTATTTTGTTGTTGTTGATGAGTTTTCTCGGTTATGTTGGATTTTTCTTCTAAAGATAAGTCTGATGCTAGTTCTGTTATTCAGTCTTTTATTAATGAAGTAAAGAATATTTTTTCTGCCAGAATCAAGTACATACGTTCATACAATGCTCTAGAATTTTACAGTACTCAACTCTCTCAATTTCTTAAATCTCATGGTATTATGCATCAAACGTCGTGTCCTTATACCTCTCAATAGAATGTGATGGCTGAAACGAAACACCGTCACCAACTGGATGTTACTAGGACTCTTTTTATTCAGAGCCGTGCTCCTCATTCCTATTGAGGAGATGTGCTTCTAAGTTCTAACTTCTTGTTACCTAGTAAATCGTATGCCTTCTTCAGCGTTAGGGGAAAAGGTCCCGTTCTTGATTGCATTTCCCGAGAAGGATCTTTTCTCGCTTACGCTTCGTGTCTTTGGATCGGTTGCGTTTGTTCATCAGTTCTCTCCTGGTCTTGATAAGCTTTCTCCCAGATCAGTTAAATGTGTTTTTTAGGTATTCCAAAACCCAAAAGGGTTACCTCTGTTTTGACCCTGTTCGACGAAGGTATTATGTCAGTGCTAATGTCACCTTCTTTGAGTCTATTATGTATTTTTCTCCCATAGGTGACAGGCTTGCTCCTTCCGAGGAAGGCGAAGATATTTACATGCCTCCTCCTCTGTCAGTGCTCGGTCCTCCTTCATCACCATCACCACCTTCATCACCACCACCACCTCCACCACCTCCACCGTCTCCTACTTTCTTTCGACAGGTCTACCAGAGATGGACTCCAGCTCAGGCGCCTTCTCCATCACCCAGCACGCCCGAGGTAAGTCCTGATCATTCGAGTTCTTCTGATGGCACAGGTGATTTGCTTGCACAAAATGAGTTTCAGGCTGCAGATGATACTTCTACTGCTAATGTTGATGATTTGGATATTCCTATTGCATTCCGGCGGCAGAAGCGTGCACGTACGATGAACCCCAAATATGGGGTGGACTTTGGTTCTCATGTTTCCCTGGAGCGTCTATCTAAGGATTTTCAGCATTTTGTTGTGGGCTTGTCCGCTATATAGATACCACGGTCGTATCAGGAGGCCTTGCAGAGTAGTCAGTGGCGTTTGTCCATGGGAAGAAGAGATGACAACATTATAATCACGGGGTACGTGGAGTGTTGTACACCCTCCACCAGGTGCGTCTATTGTTGGCAGCAAATGGTTTTTTACCGTGAAGCAGCGCGCTGATGGTACAGTAGACCGATACAAGGCCAGGTTGGTTGCTCGTGGATACACCCAAACCAATGGGGTGGACTATCATGACATATTCTCTCCTGTGGGTGGTGAGAGATTGGCCACTTTTCCAGTTGGATGTCAAAAATGCTTTCTTGTATGGTGATTTGCAGGAAGAGGTCTACATGCAACAACCACCTAGGCTTGCTGCTGAGGGGGAGTCCAATAGTATGGTATGCCGTCTTCATAAGGTTATATATGGCCTTAAGCAAAGTCCGAGGGCTTGGTTTCAGAAGCTCTCAGAATTGACTGAGAAGAAGGTGTTTGTCAGATCTACTCAGACCATACTCTCTTTGTAAAGAGAGACCAACGAGGTATTGTGGTCATCTTGGTTTATGTTGATGACATTGTGATCACTGGCAATGATACACAGGGAATTCAGGCAACAAAGGACTTCCTTGGTCATCAGTTTGTTACCAAGGACTTGGGTACGCTTCATTACTTCCTTGGATTGGATTTTGCACGAAATCAACATGGTATGATTATGACACAAAGGAAGTATATTATTGATCTCCTATCTGAGACAGGAATGACAGGATGTAGACCAGCTACTACCCCAATGGATCCTAATGTGAAGCTTCATGATGATGTATCTAAGGAGGTGGACAAGAGACGCTACAAAGAACTGGTAGGGAAATTATTGTATGTCACTATTACCCAGCATGATATATCATTTGTTGTGAGTAAAGTAGGTCAGTTCATGGAGCAACCCAGACATGCGCACATGGATGTTGTATTCATGATTCTGAGATACTTGAAGTCATCTCCAGGCGCAGGTCTTCTGTTTAGGAGAGATACGTCTCTCTCAGTCACAGGGTGTGCTGATGCAGATTATGCTGGGTTTCCTAATGACAGGAAGTCTACTTCAGGCTTTATTATTTTTTTTGGAAGCTCACCAGTCTCATGGAAGAGTAAGAAGCAGATCGTTGCTCGATCCAGTGCAGAATTGGAATATAGGGCAATGGCCCAAGGCAGTATTGAGATGATATGGGTCAAGTCTGTCTTGACCGATTTAATAATTGAAGTACCTCTTCTTATGCATATCAAATGTGATAATCATGCATCTTTATTTATTGCCAATAATACATCATTCTATGAAAGGACAAAGCACATTAAGGTAGACTACCACTACACTTGGGACTTGATCCAGAAGGGGTTTATTTCGACATCCTATGTTGCATCAGGAGATCATATTGCTAATGATATTCTCCATCAGCCCACTGCAAAAGCAATGTGGGATATTATGACTGCTACTTATTCACAGTAAAAGAATGAGACGAAGATTCTACAACTCCAACATCACATCTTTACCATCAAGCAGAATGGACGGCCGCTACACTCATTATACACATCTTTACGTGGAATGTTTGAGAAGCTTTACAGCTTCATTCCTTTCACATCCACTCCTGAGCAACAGAATATCTATCGGAATGCCACTATGGTGGGTGTATTCCTGGCAGCTCTAGATCCAGAGTACGAGGTTGCACGTTCCCAGATCTTGGCAGATTCCACCATTCCTCCGATGGAGGAAGCCTTCCACAGACTGAGTCGTATACTGTTCCTTCATCCACTGCAAATCAGACCGCCTCAGCCATGGTAATGAATCGACGTCGTGGGAGTCATCATCAGTTCCGTGGTCGTGGACCTCGGGGAAGATGGGGTCTTGTTCGGCCATCATGCACTTTTTTCCACTGTTATGGGCATACCGAAGACACGTGCTACTCCAAACATGGATTTCCTGCTTCTGCACGAGTAGCTGAACAAATTGAGCTCCCATCTGCTTCATCTCTACATCAGCGCTCTGATGATCTTGTAGCCCGTCTGAGAGGCATTATTCCTCCATCCGGTCCCGTTGCATTAGTTTCTGCTTATGATAGTCACTCGATGTTGCTGCTTCTGCATCCACCAGTACCTCAGGTAGCACTTATGCATTCACTAGCAGTAGTAGATCAAATACTTTAGAATGGATTATGGACTCTGGTGCCACACATCATCTTGTGGTGATCAAGGTCTACTTACAGCCTACCGACAGGTTCCTCCAAGCCATAATGTGGTTATTGCCAATGGGACGCATTCCCCGATTACTGGTCAGGGGGAGATTAGCCTGACACCCTCTATGCACCTCAAGAATGTGTTGCACGCACCTGATTTTTCTGTGAATTTGTTGTCCATTAGCCAACTTACAAAGGATTTACATTGTCGAGCAATTTTTGATCCATCCTCTCTCATTTTTCAGGACATCCTTATGGGCAACATGATTGGGCGTGGCTATGAGCAGTGCAACCTATATCGTCTCAGTCAGACCTCTTATGTGGGAGCCTCCTCTCTACCTGCTGGATTTGTCTCCCCCTTCCTGTGGCACTTGCATTTTGGACATCTACCGCTTCAGAAATTGTGTCGTGTGTTACCTCAGGTTTCACCTCACTCGTCCATCCAATGTAAGGCTTGTCAGTTGGGAAAGAATCATCGGTCTACCTTTCCCAATCGTCAGAGTCAGAGTAGTAGCTCCAAGTTTGAGTTTTTTCATGTTCATATCAGGGTTCCTAGTCGTGTTCCTGATCATCAGGGACACATGTTTTATATGGTTATTATGGATGATTTCTCCCATGTGTCTTAGGTATTTTTTGTTAAAGAATAAATCTGAAGTGGGGAATATTATCATAAATTTCATCAATGAAGTTCGTAATGTTTTTTCTGCATCTGTAAAGATTCTGAGAAGTGATAATGCCTTGGAATTTTGTACTCATACTCTCTCCAACTATTTTTCAACTCAAGGGATTATCCACCAAACATCTTGTGCCTATACTTCCGAACATAATGGAGTTGCGGAAAGGAAACATCATCATTTACTTGATGTCACCAGGTTGCTTCTCATACAGAGTCATGCTCCTCATTCTTTTTGGGACGATGTTGTCTTAACGGCATGTTATCTCATTAATCGCATGCCATCGCCTGTCTTAGGTGAGAACATTCCTTTCTCTCTTGTTTTTCCAGAAAGAGAATTGTTCTCCCTCACTCCTCGTGTGTTTGACTCGATGGCCTTTGTCCACCAGTTGTCTCCATGTATTGACAGACTCTCTCCTAGGGTTGTCAAGTGTGTTTTCGTCGGGTACTCTAGAACACAAAAGGGTATAGGTGTTATGATCCATTGCGTGGGAGATATTTTGTCAATAATGATGTTACCTTTTTCGAGTCTGTTATGTACTTCTCTTCTACCGGTGATCAGTTAGTATCCTCTGGCACTGATGAAGCTATATACATGCCACCACCATCATCACCTCTACCACTACCAACACCACCTCCACCACTGCCATCTCCTACACCTCCTGCTACTGTTCATGTTCCCCCATTGCCACTCCACTATACCCGTCGACCTGCTTCTGCTCATGGTCACCGCTTATCATCTAGCTCGTCTGAGGTATGTTCTGAGAATATAATCAATATTGATGGATCTGACGATTTACCTAAGCAGGATGTGTTATAGAGGCCAGATGAGGATGCAGGTGATTTGGATCTTCCTATTGCACTTCAGAAATAGAAGCGCAGTTGTGCATCATATCCAATAGCATCCGTCGTTTATCTGAAGAATTCAGGAGCTTTATCATTGCACTATCGGCGGTGGATATTCCACGGAATTACCAAGATGCGTTGAAGGATAGTAGATGTCGTTTAGCCATGGAAGAAGAGATGACTGCTCTTCAGTCACGAGGTACATGGAGCCTTGTTCTTGCACCTACCGATGTGTCTATAGTGAGCTGCAAGTGGGTCTTTATGGTTAAGCAGAATGCAGATGATAGCATTGACAGATACAAGGCACACCTGGTTGCTCGTGGCTTTACACAGATATATGGGGTGGATTATCTTGATACATTCTCGCCGGTTGCTCGCCATTCCACCCTACGGATCCTTCTCTCTATTGCGGTTACTCGTGATTGGCCACTATTACAATTAGATGTCAAAAATGCATTTTTATATGGTGACTTACAGGAGGAAGTCTACATGCAACATCCACCTAGTTTTGTTGTTGAGGGGGAGTGTTTTAAGGTGTGTAGACTTCATAAGGCCATCTATGGCCTTAAGCAGAGCCCCAGAGCTTGGTTCCATAAGCTCTCAAGCCTGTTTGAAAAACAGGGGTACAACCATTCCAATACAGATCATTCCCTGTTGGTACAGAAGACATCTAGAGGTATTATTGCAATTATGGTGTATGTAGATGATATCTTGATTACATGTGATGATGGATAAGGAATTCAGAGGGCAAACGAAATGTTGGGCTGTGAATTTGTTGCCAAGGACCATGAAATTCTTAGATATTTTCTGGGACTGGAGTTCTCAAGAAATCCTCATGGTTTAGTAATGACCCAGAGGAAATATGTCATTGACCTATTGAGTGAAACATGAATGCTTGGTTGCCGTCCAGCCACTACACCCATAGATCCCAATATGAAATTATATGATGACGACACTGAAGAGGTTGATAGGAGAAGATACAAAGAACTGGTGGGCAAGCTTCTCTATGTTACTATTACCAGACCTGATATCTTCTTTGCTATTAGTCGGGTGAGCTAGTTCATGGAGCAACCATGTCAGGTATATATGGATGCTATACATATAATACTGAAGTATCTTAAGTCATCTCCAGGTACAGGTCTGTTGTTCAAGAAAGACAATGAGATTACTATTTCAGCATGTGCAGATGCAGATTACGCAGGATGCCCCAAGGATAGGAAGTCCACCACTGGATTTGTTGTTTATGTCGGAAACTCTTTGGTCTCATGGAGAAGCAAGAAAAAAACGATTGTAGCAAGATCCAGTGTTGAGTCTGAATATAAGGCTATGGCCTAGGTCAGTACAGAAATGATGTGGGTGAAAGCTGTTCTTACAGATATATATATATATATAGAAGTCCATCTTCCTATGGCTCTGGAGTGTGACAATCATGCTGTTATATTTATTGCAAATAATCCATCATTTCATGAATGAACCAAGCACATTGAGGTTGATTGTCACTTTATACGAGATATGATTCAGAAGGGGATTATTTCTACATCCCATATTATCTCAGGGGACCAAACTGCAGACATCTTTACCAAGGCGTTACTTAAAGGGTCATTCCAGAAGTGCTTGTCCAAGCTGAGCATGATTGACATCTATGCTCCACCTTGAGGGTGAGTGTAGAGATATATGTTATTCTCTTTTATACCGTTTCATATTTTCTTCTCTTTTGGACTCTTGATGTAATTTACCCATAGGACACTCTCCTATATAAGAGAGCCTAGGGCGTATGGAATAAACAAGTCTCTTATTTATCCCAACAAAGGTAAATTGGCGTCTGAAACTGATCAGAACAGAGTATCAAAAGATCATGAAAACTTACAATTCTCATTATCAAGACGACCTTCTCGACATGAAGATGCTTCCCTTACTCATTCGAGTATTAAAGAGGGGCTTAGAGGTGAATTTCTTGAGACATTCTAACCATACCCACTAGAAGTTGTAATTTCTCTAGCTTATATTAGTGATGACAATGTTTTCTCCCATCTTGCAGAGTCACCATTGATCTGGATTATTGCCTTCGCGAGCATTACTATATTGATTTCAGCTTTCATCTGCAGCACAGTAAAGATCAGCTTTTGAATGCTGCGTCCATATTATAGTATTCCCTAAACCAAAGTGCATCGCTTGATCGGGTAATTGGCCAACCTCAGACAGATTTTTACCTTCTTCATATATTTGGCAATATTTTTTTCATTTCCAATATCTTCGTGGTCTATTGTTGAATCAATTTGATTGATGGAAAGTGACTTTTTGGGATGTTAGAAACTTTTAGGCATTTCTTATTTTCGATTTTTGATGTCCTCTATTACGCATTTGGATAAAATAGTAAAAAGTGCAATGCTAAATGTTCGAAATTACCTGTCTCTATCATCTGTTTATTAATAAGGATCAGATTTAGTAACAAGTCAGGTGCTTGTTCTTGACAAATCTCCTGAGAGTCTGAGATGGCTTCCCAAAACAAAACAAAAAAAACTCCAAATGCACATGCTTTACATATTCTGTGTTGGGGATGACACACACAATGAGGAGTATCCCCTAAATTCTGTCGTGCAGCAAAGATGGAACAATAACAAATATGGGTTCTTCACTAGGGAACCAAATGGCAATAATGACAAGCAATCATACAAGCAACCACACAAGCAAAGATTTTTACATGGAAACCCTTACTCAATGTCTGCAAGATAAAAATCATGGGGCAAGACCAACAATGATTCCCCTACGGTCAAATGAGCTAATGTTTTTTCGATTTTGTTACCCAACAAAACCGAGATACAAGGCACAAGCACAATCCGATAGTTCTTCAACAAGTATCTAACTATCACTATGTATCTAACAATACCAAATGTGCTCAAAACCAAGAAGGTGAGGTGGCTTCCATGTGGGTAGGGTGGAGCATGGGTCGGGCTCGGGTCAGCCCAACCTAGCCCAACCCAAACCCATTTAGGAAACCGGGCCCACGGGTCGGGCCTAGGTCTGCTCATTTTTCAGCAACTAGGCCCAAGCCCGAGACCATCCCGACCTAAGATGGGTCAGGCCTAGGTCGGGTCAGCCTGCGAATCCCACAAAAGTTGGGTTATAGCCTATCTTACATATTTACAACTTCAATTTTTAGAGGATTGGATTTGGAGGGGGTTTTTTAGCATTTGTAATATTTTATTACAAACATAATCTAATTTTGTAATTCCAATTTTTGAATCTCTTCTCAAATGGGAGGAGTTGTGGGGATATGGCCGAATAGGTTAGGTAGGATTTTTGAAATGAGGGGCCAGGCTGGGCTCATGGGTCGGGCCTGGATTCGGACCTTAAATCAGGTTGGCTCGTGGGCTTCGGGTTCGGGAACTCTCAAGCCCAAGCCCGGTCCAATTCGATAAATGGGCCAAAATGGCGGCCCAAGCCCGCCCATTTAGAAAGTGGGCTCATGCTTAGGTCGAGCCTGAGCAGGCCAGGCAACGGGTTGGGTCGGGCCAGCCCTGACCCCTGCTCCACCCTACCTATGGGCTCCCAAATGGAGACCCAAACGCGATGCCCGGCTCCCTTGAGGTCGTCCACAGTGACCTCGCTGCTGCTCTTCTCGAGCTCGCCCAAATGTTGCTCCCAAGCCCAACTCCATAGCCCTAGCCACTGCTCCTCTCGAACCCGGTTGCTGCTGCTCTCTCCCTCGTGCTCGGGCTCTTGCTCTCACATATTGGGGTTGTTATGCGCTCTCTAGAATGGGACGGAAACCTACGAGGCGTTGATCTGGAAAATTGGGGCTTCTATCGTGCCCCCTAGAATGAGAATGGGCAACCAAATGGGAGGCTCCAAATTTCTGAAAAAATAGCATAGATGCCATGCAAAAGGAGGCAAATTGCTACATCCCCCAAAGGAACCCATATTGGGGTTGGACCTGCAAAAACCCAACAACCTCCCCTTCCAGCCCCAACGGAGAGGTGTTATCAAGTGATGGAAGTCAACTCTCTACAGAGTTGAAGTTTGTCACGAGTGACTGCCTTGATCAACATGTCTGAGGGGTTCTCATCAGTGTGAATCTTCTTCAACATGAGTTGCTTCTGGTCAATTGCATCCCTCAGCCAATGGTATCTCACATCAATGTGTTTTGTCCGAGCATGGTGCATAGTACTCTTGCTCAAGTATATAGCGCTCTGGCTATCACAAAACACAACCAGCTCACTGTTATTCAATCCAAACTCACCAAGAAAGCGTTGTAGGCACAACACTTCTTCTCCGACTTCTGTTGCTGCTATGTATTCTGCCTCGATAGTCGAGAGAGAAACACATTTCTGTAGCTTGGATTGACATGATATGGCTTCTCCCGTAAATGTGAAAATGTAGCCTGAAGTAGACTTTCTCTGGTATATGTCTCCTGTCATATTTGTATCAGTGTAGCCACATAGTTTAGGATTTGACCTCCCAAACACAAGACACATACTTGAGGTCCCTCTCAAGTATCTCAAGATCTATTTCATTGCCTCCTAATAATCCTTCCTCGGATTGGACATGAATCTGCTCACCACACCCACTACAGGGGTCATGTCGGAACTAGTGCAAACCATGGCATACATAAGGTTCCTAACTGCGGACTGGTATGGGATCTTGGTCATATCTGTTTTCTCCTCAGAAGTGGATGGACATGATTCTTTGGTCAGCTTGAAATGAGAGGCTAAGGTCATGCTGACAGGCTTGGCATTCCTCAAGTTGAACCACTCCAATATGCGTTCAACATAGCTTTCTTGTGACAACCACAACATGCGCTTCTTCTTGTCCATTATAATCCGCATCTCAAGGATGTGGCTTGCCTTGCCCCAATCTTTCATCTCAAACTCCTTGGAGAGTTCTCTCTTGAGCTTCACATTGAGGTTTGAATTATGACCTACAATCAACATATCATACACATAGATTAAAAGAATGATGAACCTATCAATGGGAAGACGACGAACATACACACACGAATCAAGTGTATCCTCTTGAAGCCCTGCTTTGCTATGAAGGCATCCAACTTCAACTACCACTATCTCGGAGCTTGCTTCAAGCCATAGAGACTCTTCCTCAACCTGCAAATCATGTGCTCTTTCCCTTTCTCTTGAAATCCCTATGGTTTCTCTATGTAGATATCTTCCTTCAAATCACTGTGAAGAAACATCGTCTTCATATCCATCTGCTCCATCTCAAGATCCATGCTAGCAACAAGTCCTAGCACCATTCTCACTGAATTCATCTTTACCACGAGGGAGAAGATCTCATCATAGTCTACTCCTTCTTTCTGGTTGAATCCTTTCACCATCAATCTGGCCTTATACCTGACTTGCTTGTCACCATCATCAGCTTGTACACCCATTTTTTCTTCAAGGCTCTCTTACCTTTAGGAATCTCAACAAGATCATAAGTATGGTTTTTCCTAAGAGATAACATCTATTCATTCATTGCATTTCGCCAATGATCCTTATCCTTATGCATCTCTGCCTCCTTAAAGGAATATGGATCACCTGCATCTGTAAGCATCACATACCTAGAAGTGGGGTAACAAGATGATGGCTGATGACTCCTCTCAGATCTCCTGACCTGAGGCTCCGTTGCGTCTGCAAGTGGATGAGGTCGATGCCCCTGCCCTAGGTCCCCTTGACCTGCATCAATGGGGTCTGCATCTGGCTCATGTTGCTCTAATTACCCATCCTCTTCACCTGTACCATGTACTGGAGAGGGTTCCGTGTCCTCCTCACTGTCATCATAAATGGAAAACTCATCTGCATCACCACTCCCAGTGGTGTCCTCAGCCAACGTCTGATTCTCATAGAAAATCACATCATTGTGTCTGGTGGCTGTCTTCTTTCTTGGATCCCAAAGGTGGTATCCAAACTCATGATCTCCATATCCAAGAAAGATACAAGGTATTGTCTTATCATCCAACTTCTTCCTCTACTCCTTTGGTACCAGTGCATAAGCCTTGTAGCCAAACACCCCTCAAATGAGCATATGAGGGTTCCTTTCTTGTTTAAACACGATCTGGAATCTGGAAGCCCAAAGGAATCGATGGAGATCGGTTGATCAAGTAACATGCGATATGAACCGCCTCAACCCAAAAGGTCTTGGGCAACTTCGTTATCTTCAACATACAACAAACTCTCTCAACGATGGTCATGTTCATACTCTTAGTAAGACCATTGCGCTGGGGTGTGCCTGGTTATGTCCTTTCATGCCTGATATCGTGCTTTGCATAATAGCCCTGAAATCTAATGGAGGTGTACTCTCCCCCATTGTCTGTGTGTAGACATTTCAACAATTTCCCTATCTCACGCTCATACATGGCATGAAATTTCTTGAAACAATCAAACACTTGATCTTTCATCCCGAACACATACACCCACACCTTCCTAGATGCATCATCAATGAAGGTGACAAAATACCTGTTGCCTCTCAAGGAGGCTGTGTCCATAGAACAACAAATATCTGAGTGAACCAACTGTAGATATTTCCTTCACTTTGGATCTGACTTTGTATGGCACACTCTTGCTCTTCTCAACCTCGTACGCATCACAAGGAGATAATGTGATGTCATTGTGGTAGGGGATCAACTCTCTCTTGCTCAGAAGTTGCAAGCCCTTCTAGCTCATGTGTCCAAGTCGACGGTGCCATAAGTCTGATGTGTCTACCTCGCTCGTATACAAACTGCCATCCATAACCTTCACTCTAGTCATGTAGAGTGTACAACACAGACTGGCTTTAGCCATGATGAGATAACCCTTACTTATCTTGCACTTTCTGTCATCGACTTCAGATGGTAGCCTTCACTATCTAGCTATTAACCACAAATAGGGCTAAATTGCACATCAGGAACATGACTTACAGTCTGCAGGGTCATTGAGCACCCAACATCAGTCTGAATTGAGATGATGCCCATACCCACGATCTTAGAGTAACTTTCATTACTCATCAAGACTCATCCATAACCACACTTGGTGTAAGTGGTGAAGAACTCCCTGTGTGGAGTTACATGATAGGAGGAAGCTGTGTTAATGATCCACTCCAAATCACTCCCTGCATGCGAGCACTGATCCTACATGGTGAGAATCACTTCATCTGCACTGTCATCTGCCACAACTGCTGCAAAATTCCCATCTTCATTTTTCTGATTTTTCTTGGCTTCAGCTTGTTCTCTCTTCCAAATTCTGCAATCTCTCTTCCAATGATCAGACATCTGGCAATGGTGACACTTTCCTCTGTCCTTGTCCTTGTCCTTGGATTGCTGCCTCTCCTGTGACTTTCTTCTGCTACTGGACCGTCCTCTCCTCTCAACTATACACATGTGAAGAGGAGGATGTCTCTCCTGAAGAGCGATGCCTAATCTTCTCATTCAGGAGGACCCTTGACCATTGACATGGTAAACTTGCTATCCTTCGCAGAGTTACTTACAGTAACTACCAGAGTCTCCAAACTGTCTGGCAATGAACCCAATAAGAGAAATGTCTGTAACTTGTCATCAAGTGTCAATACCATAGAAGTCAACTGGTTGATGGCGCTTTGGAAATCATTCAAATGCTCCGCCACTTTGGTCCCATCCTTGTATTTCAAGTTCACATGCTTTATAATCAAGAAAGCCTTGTTAGTTGCAGACTTCTGATCATAGAGCTCGGACAACTTGTCCCACAATTCTTTTGCATTCGTCTCTTCAACCACATGATGGAATACGAACATATCAAGCCACTTCCAAATGCTCCCAATGGCCTTTCGGTTCAACTTTGTCCATTCACTTGCGGAAATGTTCTCCGACTTGGCGCTCTCTCCTTTCATGGGATCATGGAGGTCTTTACAGTACAAAATATCTTCCATCTTAGCTTTCCAAATCTGTCAGTTGCTACTTGTGAGCTTAATCATCGTGCCCTCATCATATTTGCTCATTTTGCACAACGTAAGCTCTGATACCACTTGTTGGGGATGACACACACAATGAGGAGTATCCCTTAAATTCTGTCATGCAGCAAAGATGGTACAACAACAATTATGGATTCCCCACTCAGGAACCAAATGACAATAATGACAAGCAAACACACAAGAACCACACAAGGCAAAGATTTTTATGCAGAAACCCTTACTCAATGTGAGCAAGGGAAAAATGATAGGGCAAGACCGGCAACGATTCCACTATAGTCAAATGAGTCAATATTCTTTCAGTTTTATTGTCGAACAAAACCGAGATACGAGGCACAAGAACAATCCAATAGTTCTTCAACAAGTAATTAACTATCTCTAGGTATCTAATTATACCAACTATGCTAAAACAAAGAAGGTGAGGTGGCTTCCCTGTAGGCTTCCGAATGCAGACCCAAATGCGATGCTCAGCTCCCTTGAGGTCGTCCACAATGACCTCCTCGCTACTTCTCCTCTTGAGCTCGCCCAAACATTGCTCCCAATCCCGACTCCACAACTCTAGCCGCTGCTCCTCTTGAACCCCGTTGTTGCTGCTCTCTCCCTCGCGCTCGGGCTATTGCTCTCGCGTGTGGAGGACGAAGAGGGTTTTCCAAAACCCTTGCTGATGCGCGCTCTCTGGAATGGGAAGGAAACCTACGAGGCATTGTTCTATGGAAAATTGAGTGTCTATCGTGTCCCCTGGAATGGGAATGTACAACCGAATGGGGGATCCAAATTTCTGGAAAACTAGCACAGATGCCCCTACAAAAGAAGGCAAATTGCTGTAGCCCCCAAAGTAGCCCAGGTTGAGGCTGGACTTGTAAAAACCCAACAGTCTGTTGACATAAAATTTTAGAAATACGTTATTCTCACAATTTTTTCCTTGAAGTGATTCTATTATTTTTAATTGACCTTGTATTGAATAAAGGATCATAATTGCATATATTAAATAATAATTACACAGATCCAAATGAATTGAAAGAAAAGCATTACAGATTAACATTATTATAATCATGCATTTCCAATCCATTATCTGATTACAGAATGCAGGAATGAACTGATTAATTAAACAGAAACATAAATTAGGGTGTGATCCAGGAAAAGTCAAGCAATAAATAATTGCGGCAAACAAAATGAAAGAAAGATTAGATTAGAAATCACCGAAGCGTCAATTGTCCTTAGAGAGGATATCACCCCTACTATACCGATGCGAAGGATATTGGCGATCTGCTCCTAGGATATAACGGTCCACGACCTTTGTCCGTGTACACCGACGAGACCGTCCTCGAAAGTACCTCCGAGAACTTGTAGCCAAGAAGATTAGGTCACAGATGTGGTGGGAACAGAGAGCACAAGAGGTGGCATGAGAGTTTCTTACGAGTGAAACAAAACGCCGTCGGGGGAGGGGTATAAAAAAGGGGAGATCGAGTACCCTAGTGCGTTGTACCTTTTGATTTCCGAAAACGCCCTCAACAGGCGTGTTCCTTCGGATTCCAAAATCGTGACTAAAATGAGCCGATTGGATCGAGTCAGATTCCCAATGTGATTGAATCTAAATTAACCTGTCTGATTAATTTAATCAATCAACCAAATGAAGCCCGCAACAAAAGTATTGATATCTGAGATCTAAATAGACTCTTCCGAGCCCGAGCCCGAGCCGGGCCGGAGCCAGAGTAGAGCGCGTGCGTGTGATCCTCCATTCCTCCTCTCTACTATTGCTACACGAGCTTGGGGTGTGGACTCATATTTAAAGCCACCAAAAGTTTAGAGATAGTAGGTATGGTACTAAACTTCCACCCAAGCTGATTAATGTTTCAAATTTGGGAATTCCCAACTTTCCCTCCAAGTCATTTGATTTCCCAATTGAAAGCAAATTGACTCTTATAGTAATTATATAGGTTTTCCAGCTAAAATCTAAATTGCTTATCTTAAATACAACAATCCCCCATGAATTCACCAATTTGAAAAAGAGATTCAAAGAGAGTAAAAAAATATTTTTCGGCTGCCACACTTTGTTTTCAGTAAAGGTACCTTCTGATTTGAACCTTTACCTGAGTTTACTACTTTCACTTTAACAGGAACGAAGTGAACTACATCTTGAACTTTAGACCTTGGTGTTAAAGTATACGGTAGAAACAACAAAGTGTTGTTCTTGGTACAATCTTTAGGGTTGGTTCTCTTAAAAGCCATGTACTCTTATCCTATTTCATGAGTGTGTTCAAGAAAAACTCTCTTCCTTTAACTGTGGTCCACAGTAACACTCACATAGGTGGCGTTTTCCAAGGATGCACTGTTAACATCCTGCCCAAAGACTTGAACCCATTCCGAGCCTATGTTCTTCCTAAACTTGCAGCTTAAATGATATTCAGGCTTTTAGGGATAAGACACTCCTGCATAAGCATTAAACTAAGAGTCCCAAGTATCTCCAAATAGTTTGTTATTATCACATTGAACCTACTTTATGGGATCTCCACTCAGATAGGTTGGGTTGCTACTGTAGAGGAACTCCCAATAGGTTTCAGTCTCATCTCAAGCCTAGACTTTAGGACTAAAGATATATCAAGTCCCTTAGTCAACGGATCTGTCGTGTTATCCTTGGATCCAACAAAATCTACAACTAACAACACTCGAGACACCAAATCCCTTAACGTCTTAAGTCTGATTTGTATGTGTCTTCTTTTTTTCTGATTGAACTTTGAACTCTTAATCTTGGTAATTGTGGTCATCTTATCATAATGTACCGAGATCGCAGAAACGAGCTGACCATCATGGAATTTTAGAAAGAAGTTCCCTTAGCCATTCAACCTCAATTCTAGTGGTGTCCAAAGCACACAGCTCGGCCTCAAAGGTGGATCGAGCTAGAATGGTCTGCTTCACAGACCTCCAGGAGACTGCACCGCCTTCAAGGGTAAAGACATACCCAGTAATACCATTACTCCCCGACTCCTCTATTTTCCCTATCCATCTTGCATCATTATATCCTTCTAGCATAGATAGATATCTACTATAATACAAACTAAGGGAAATAGTTCCCTTCAAGTACTTCAGTACTCGATCCAAAGCATCCCAGTGAGTACGGTCTGGACAGCTAGTGTATCAACTTAGCTTTGCAATCGAGAATGAAATATCAGATCTCGTGTAATTCACAAGATACATTAAACTTTATATTACTTGTGAATACCTTAGCTGAGCTACAGGTACTCTACTTTTATTTTTAAACAATGTTTTAGATGAATCAAAAGGAGTGCTTACAGCTTTACAATCTTGGTATCCAAAATTCTCAAGTACCTTCTCAATATAGTGAGATTGGGAAACTACAATCCCATCAACTGACCTTATCAGTTTGAGACCCAAGGTCACATCAGCAACACCCATGTCCTTCATCTCAAACTTGCTACTTAAGAATGCTTTAGTTTCATTAATAATCCTTGCATGTGATCCAAATAAAAGTATGTCATCAACATATAGGCACAAGACAATACACTCATCACCTTTCACCTTGAAATAAACATACTTATCGGATTCGTGAACCTTAAAGCCACATGAAAAAATGGTCTTGTCAAAATTTTCGTGCCACTGCTTTGGTGCTTGTTTCAATCCGTAAAGGGATTTAACGAGCTTGTAAACCTTTCTCTCATTCCAAGGAGTCACAATCCCATCAGGTTGATCCATATAGATCTCCTCCTCAAGATCACCATGCAAGAAGGTGGTCTTCACATCCATCTGGTGGATAGAGAGATCATATACAAATGACAATGCTATGAGCATCCAGATTGTAATCATCCTAGTCACATGGGAATAAGTATCAAAATAATCGATACCTTCTTTTTACCTAAAGACCCTGGCAACTAATATGGATTTATACTTCTCAATTGATCCGTCAGGCCTAAGCTTTCTCTTAAACACCCACTTGCACCCAATGGTAAAGCACCCTTTAGGTAAATCAACCAATTCCCAAGTTCCATTAGCCATAAAATTTTACAGCTTCCTTCCATTGTTTTGCTTCAGATGAAGCCATGGCTTCCATGTAACTAGGTGGATCATCCTCAATCTGGTAGACAACGAAGTCGCTATCCAGATCCTTGGCTATCCGAGGTCTTTTATTCCTCCTTGACTCAATTTCTTCTGAAAGATCACTGGGTTCATGTTGAGTGTCAACCCCCACATTCGTTATCCTTTCCACTTGATATGGAATAGATCCTGATGTATAGGCACTCTTAATGGTCAGATTCTGAGGAATCCCAGTCTTCATAGGGAAGACATCCTCAAAGACGGTAGGATCACGGAGTTCAACAATTGTGTTATCTATGCCAGGTATCTCAGATAGAATTACCAAGAACCAATATGCATAACTATTTTCCAAGTAACCTAAGAAGACCACATCAACAGTTTTAGGACCTAGCTTCTTTCTCTTGTATTATGGGACTAAAACCTTAGCGAGACGACCCCACACTTTGAGATATCTTAAGCTCGATTTCTTATTTCTCCATAATTTAAAGGAACACTTTTCCATATGCCTTGGAGGAACCCTATTCAGAATATGGCAAGCCGTGTTCAAGGCTTCTCCCCACATATAGGTTGGAAGTCCAGAACTTTGTAGGAGAGCATTGATCATGTCAGTTAAGGTTCTATTTTTTCGTTCTTCTATCCCATTTGACTGTGGTGAATATGGAACAGTAACTTCATGAACTATGCCAAATGATTTGCATTGTTGATCAAACAAGTTAGAGATATATTCACCTCCTCTATCCGACCTAAGGCGTTTAAGCACTTTTCTTGTTTGCGTCTTAGCCTCATTCTTAAATATAAGAAATTTCTCTAAGACTTCATCCTTGGTTTTCATTATATATACATAGCAATATCTACTGTCATCATTTATAAAGGTGATAAAGTATTTATTATTGTCTCGAGTGAACATACCATTAAACTCACAGATATCTGTATGCATTAGATCCAGGATCTCACTATCTCTAGAGACAGACTGAAAAGACTTCCTAGGTGTCTTAGCTTGCACATAAATTTCATATTTTTGAGTTTTATCAATAGTGTGTTTTTGGAGCAAATCTAAATTTATCATTCTCTTAATTGAATTTAAGTTTATATGTCCCAATCTAACATACCACAGATCACAAGACTCTATATTATTCACAACACGAGACACCAAATTAGAACACTCAGAACTTAAAATATTTATTTCATCAATGTTTATTCAATCACATCTAATATAAACAACAAATCAAAATCAACCAGATAGACTTTCCCATAAAAAATACCATGTCTCAGAATGACAACTTTATTACATTTAAAGTTCAATTCAAAACCATTTCTAACTAAGATAGAGCCAGATAGAACATTCTTCTTGATGTCAGGAACATGCAACATCTTGTGCAACGGATACGTCCAGAGGAGAACCTTAAGTTGACTTGTCCCGACCATAGCAATTTGGTTGCAGAATCGTTTCACATCTTTACAGTCTCACCACTGTAGGTCTGTTAAGAAGAAAATAAAGTTCTGTCAGAACAAATATTTACATTGGCTCCACGAGCTACTCATTTAGATCATGAATATGGTATAGTTCAGGTTTTACATAGACATACCCCTCACTAGCTCCAAGTCCCATAGTAATCATATTCACTTGTGGACTCCCGTCTGTAACCGTAGGCTGGGCCTTTAAGGATGCAGACCTTCTTCCAATGGCCAACCTGATTACAGTGCCAGCAGGGCTTGTTCTTTGCCTTTTTCTGAATCTTGCCCTTTGATTTCATTTTATTGTTGTTCGAACACTTTCCCTTCTTATCCTTGCCCTTCGAGGTCATGAAATTGATCTTAGCTTGAATATCAACATGAAGCACATGCTTTTGTTTCCTGTATTCCTCCTCTATGGCAATTGCAACCATCAAGTCATCCATAGAAAATTTTCCTTTTCTATATTTAAGGGTCATACCGTAGTCTTCCCAGGATTTGGAGAATTTTTCTATGATGCACATGACTTGAAACTTCTTTGGAAGTTTCATTTCAACATCTTCTAAACCATGGAGCAGGAGTAAAAGCTTGTGTGCCTTTTCAGAAACCGACTTCCCTTCGGCTATGGAAAACTTCAAAAATTTGATCACGGAGTATTTCTCAATACCGAGGTCTTCGTTATTATACTTCTAATCCAAATCTTCCCATAGCACATTCACAGTCTGCGTGGATGAATAGTATGCGTCAAACGACATGTTGGATAGAGCCAACAGGATGCAACCATGACATATACGGTCGCGTTTCTTCCACACATATTGCGCCATCTGGCTATCGGGTAAGAGGTTTTCCTTTTTCACCATAGGATGATCGATTTTAAGCATAGAGATTAGCAGTGTTTTTGAAACTGGACCGGTTCGGCCGGTTCGACCAGTCCTCCTGGACCGGTCCGGTTAACCGGTTATGCCGGTTCGGTTTGATTGTTTAAAATTTAATTAATCCGACCGGTTCAACCTATTTTTTGACCCGGTTTAACCAGGTTCAATCGAAGTTGAATCGTATTTAATTTTTAAATTATTTAAAAATATTGTTGATAGTGGGAGTTGAACCCATGACCTTTGGTTACCTTAGTCACACTCCCAACCAACTACACTAACACAACTTTTTACATATGTTGGGTTTAAAACATAATTAAACTATTATTATGTTATAGAGCTTCTAGACCAAATAATATATATATATATATATAATATGTATGATATTTGATAGTGTATAAGAAAAATACTTAATGTATACTGTGAAATATATACATTATCTATGTATTTTATATATATCTCAAGTATATTAAGTGTATATTATATATATATTATTTCATTTCGTTTTGATTAGCCGGTTCAACCACTTTTTTTCACCGGTCCGGTTTAATCCGGTTTTAAATAATGATGACGTCATCATCCGGTTGAACCGGTTTGATTACATGGTTCGACCCGATCCGACCATTTCAACAAGGTTTCCGGTTCCATGTCCGGTTCGGTTTCAAAAACCTTGGAGATTAGTCCTATGGTGGTTAATCAGATATTCATGCATTGTTGGCAACGCTTGAAATTCTGACTATCGAATTTTCAAGCATACCCGTCATATCCACCCTCGATTTAAACATTGTTTCCGACATGATTTTAAAATCGGTTCCAGATATCCTCTCTAAGATTGTTGAATAAAGGATCATAATCGCATATATTAAACAGTAATTACATGGATCCAAATGAATTAAAAGAAAAGCATTACATATTAACATTATTATAATCATGCATTTCCAATCTATTATCCGATTACAAAATGCATGCACGAATCAATTAATTAAACAGAAACATAAATTAGGGCGTGATCTAGGAAAATTCAAGCAATAAACCAATTGTAGCAAACAAAATGAATGAAAGATTAGATTATAAA
>JAZKJV010008482.1:0-58979 GCA_037367405.1 Ottelia alismoides | reverse complement strand
TAGTTCTGGGGGACGCCTTCTTCCGCCAAGATTCGCGAAATCATCGGCTTGTAGCGGCCCGCGCGTTTGAGGCCGGCGATCAAGGTGCGCCGTCCGCGATCGGAGTTGAAATAGTTGATGAAGCTGAGAACGGAGTCGTTCACGACGAGGGGCAACTGCGATTGCGTCGCCTTCGTCTCGTCCAGCACCTTCGTGCGCAAGCCCGGATCGACCGGGAAGTTCATTTCGCGGATTTCGTCGAGTGGCGATTTGTCGAAAATGGTCTTCTCGATTTCACCCGCTTCCAGCGACTCCACGTCGTGCCGGTAGATGCGCTCCATCAGATCTTCGAGACGCTTCTCCAGACGGTCCCGGTCCGGCTGGCCGTCGCGAGCTCGCAGAAGGATGTCGATCGCCTGATCGAACTCGGCGCGGGCCTCCGGCTTCTTGCCTTCACCCAAGAGACGTTTCCCTTCGTTGAAGCGCGCCATAGCGCGTTCGATGCGGGGATCAACCGGTGACGGCGTTTGGGGAGGGACACTGGCAGAAACTGTCAGGGCGGGAACAGAGGAACTGGATGCCTCCTCCACTCTTCCTTCGCATTGAGCCGACAGGCTCGGGATTGTCGCCGTGACGACGAAAATCAGGGCGGGGAGTGCGGCTCGAATGGATCGCTTAGGGAAGATTTGCATTTATGAATAGCACTGCTCAGGGCTACATCGGCGTTTTCATAGGTTACAACAGGGTAATAGACGGGTCAAGCCGGGGTACCTGAACCGCTAGCCCAATCTATCCTTCGGTGATAAACTCAGGCAGGAGAAGGAGATGCCGTTGCGAGACGCCGCGTGTTTTCTCACGGTGGTTTTTTTGTGCGGGCGCTGCGGACGACGTGTTTGACGCCCGAATCCGCCCTTTGCTGGCGAAGGAATGTTTCTCCTGCCACGGACAAGCCGCCATGGGGGCCTTCGATTGGACCAGTCCGCTCCGCTGCGGAGGATGGGTCGTCCCCGGGAAAGCGGACGATAGCACCCTCATTCAGGTCGTCCGTCACACGCACGCGCGGGTAAAGATGCCGCCCGGCCGGAAGCTGGCCGACGCTGATGTCGATGCGCTGGTGGCGTGGGTGAACGGCGGCGCTCGCATGAGCGAATCGCGTCCGGGACTCTGGTCCGATCGCGCCCCTGGCACCCGTGCCCGCAACTGCGGGTATCGACTCCCTGATCCGAAAGACGTTGGCCGAGAAAGGCTTGTCCGCGAATTCACCGGCCGATCGTCGCACTCTCCGACGACGCCTTTCTCTGGATCTGACGGGGCTGCCGCCGGCGCCGGACGACGGCGAGCCGATCGACGCCTACGTCGATGGTCTGCTGGCGTCCCGCGCGTTCGCCGAGCGTTGGGCTCGCCATTGGCTCGACGTCGCGCGCTACGGCGAAGAAGATTTCTCCGGGACGGCGCCGCGGCCGTATCCGGCGGCTTGGCGCTATCGCGATTGGGTGATCGGCGCGTTCGAGCGAGACATGCCGTACGACCTCTTCCTGAAAGCGCAGATCGCGGGTGACTTGTTGGCGCCGGAGAGGGGCTTCCAGCGCGACGACTTCTTGCCGGGCCTGGGTCTGTTCGGCGCAGGCCCTGGTATTACGGCATCGCCATGCCGCCGCAGGCGCGGGGCCCGACGAGCGGCACGACCGGGTGGACATGGTGACGCGAGGCATGCTGGGCCTTTCCGTCGCCTGTGCCCGGTGTCACGATCACAAGTATGATCCGGTGAGCCAGAAGGAGTACTACGCGTTGGCTGGTGTCTTCGCCAGTTCGCCCTACAAAGAGGTCCCGCTGGCGCCGGCGGCGGAGGTCGACGCCTTCAAGGCCCATGAGAAGAAGTTGGCGGCGGCGGCGCGGGCGCTGGAGGAGTTCGAGGAGAAGCAGTCCGTCCAACTGGCGGAGATTCTGGCGGCCGATTCGGCGCGCTACTTGGTGAACGCCTGGCGCTGCCGGCAGGGATTGCCGGTGGACGCGGAAGTGGATCGGGCGCTGTTGGATCGTTGGGAGACGTACTTGGCGACGCGCGACGAGCGGCACCCCTTCCTGAATGCGTGGCATGACGCTCGGACGGAAGAAGAGGCCATCGCCGCCGCCGTCTCGTTCCAGGCGAAGATCGTGAGATCATCGCCGAAAAAAAGGCGGTGGACGAGGAGAATCGCAAGCTGGTGGCGCAGGCGGCGGCGAATGCGCCGAAGGTGGCGCGCACCATCATTCTTCCCTTCGGCTATCGCAGTGACGAGGACTTCAATCCCGGCGCGGAGATTCCGACCAAATCGCTGGCGTACGAGAAGTATCAGATCTGGGGCCGGCTGATGAATGGCAAGGGTACGATTCTCCGGTTCGACGGCCGGGATTTGGATCGCTGGTTGAGCGGCGCGTGGCGCGGGCATCTGGAGCGTTTGCGGGAAGCCAAGCGGGCGCTCGAGAAGGCGAAGCCGTCCGACTATCCCTACTTGATGGCGATCGGCGAAGGCGATCCCTGGGACCTTCCGCTGAACGTGCGCGGGGAATCCCTTCGAACTGGGGCCGGAAGTGCCGCGCGCCTTCCCGGCCGTTCTGGGTGGTGGTGAGCTGCGCGACGGTAGCGGTCGGCGGCAGTTGGCGGAGAAGGTGGCGCGCCACCCGTTGGCGGCGCGAGTGATGGCGAACCGGATTTGGCAGGCGCTGTTCGGCGCGGGGCTGGTGCGGACGCCGTCGAATTTCGGGACGATGGGCGACCGTCCGGCGCAAGCCGCCGTGCTCGAGTATCTGGCGGCGCGCTTCGTCGAACTCGGCTATTCGCCGAAGAAGCTGATTCGCGAGATCGTCCTGTCGCAAACCTATCAGGCATCGTCAGTGGCGGCGGAGGCCAGCCAAAAGATCGATCCCGACAACCGCTACTTCTGGCGGCAGAACCGGCGCCGGCTCGACGCGGAGGCAATGCGCGACGGACTGCTGGAGGTGGCCGGTACGCTGGACCGCCGCGCGGGCGGCGAATCCGCGCCCCTGGACGACAAGTTCGCGCGGCGCACCATCTATTCGCGCGTGAGCCGTTACCAGCAGGAGGCCACGTTGTCCCTTTTCGACTTTCCGAGTGCGAGCGTCACGTGCGAGCAACGGGCCTCCACGAACGTGCCGCTGCAGCGGCTGTACTTCTTGAATAGCGACTTTCTGCATGCGCGCGCCGCTGGTTTGGCGCAGCGGGTACAGTCCGGCGCCGATCCTGTGGGTCGCGCGTATGAGATTCTCTTTCAGCGCCCGCCTTCGGCGCGTGAGCGCCAATTGGGCGAGACCTTCGTGGCGCGTGACGGATGGAAGGCGTATGCGCAAGTGCTGTTGAGTTCGAACGAGTTCGCCTATGTCGACTAACCTCGCCCAACTACTTCCGACGATGACCCGGCGCGCCGCGCTGGGCCGTATGGCCAGTGGGTTCGGTCTGGCGGGGCTTTCCGCCCTATCCGCGGCCGGGACTCACTTCCCCGCCAAGGCCAAGCACGTCATATACCTTGTGTTGAACGGCGGCATGTCGCAAGTGGACACTTTCGACCCCAAGCCGGCGCTGGACCGCTATCATCAGAAGCCGATGCCGGGCGGGCCGCCGAAGACGGAGCGCTCCACTGGCACGTTGATGAAGTCGCCGTTCCGCTTTGCGCCGCGCGGGCGCAGCGGGATCGAGGTGAGCGAGATCTTCCCGCAGGTGGGCGCTTTGATCGACGACTTCTGCGTGATCCGGTCCATGCACAACGAGGTGCCGAATCACGAACCGTCGTTGTCATGATCAACGCGGGCACCATTCAACCGGGGCGGCCGTCGCTGGGCAGTTGGGTGATGTACGGTTTGGGGACGGAGAACCGGAACCTGCCGGGCTTCGTGGTGTTGTGTCCGGGGACGCCCGTGGTGGGGCCGCCGTTGTGGGAGTCGGCGTTCTTGCCGGCCGTCTTCCAGGGCACTTTCCTGCAGACGAAGAAGCAAGATCCCTACGAATTGATTCCGCACCTGAAGCCGAACGGCGTGACGGTGGAGGTGCAACGCCGGCAATTGGATTTGCTGAAGGCATTGAACGAGGAGCACTTGGCGTCGCGCGCGGGCGACACGCAGTTGGAGGCGGGAATCGCGGCGATGGAGACGGCGTTCCGCATGCAAGCGGAGGCGCCGGAGGCGTTCGACATCCGCAAGGAGGACGAGCGAACGCGGGCGCGCTACGGCGACTCCGATTTCGGACGTTCGTGTCTTTTGGCGCGGCGGCTGGTGGAGCGGGGCGTGCGGATGGTGCAGATCTACTACGGCAACTCCCAGCCGTGGGACAACCACGAAGACATTCTGGTGCACAAGGGTTTGGCCGCGCGCACGGATCCGGCGGTGGCCGCGCTGGTGCGCGACTTGAAGGAGCGCGGCCTGTTCGGGGAAACGATCATTGTGGTGGGCACGGAGTTCGGCCGGACGCCGGCCGTGGAGAACGGGTCAACGACGAAGCTCCACAATGGACGGGACCACAATTCGCTGGGCTTTTCGATCCTGCTGGCGGGCGGTGGCGTGAAAGGCGGCATGACCTACGGCGCCACGGACGAATTCGGCTACCGGGCGGTGGACAAACCCGTCCATCCGCACGACTTGAATGCGACGCTGCTGCATTTGTTGGGCTTGGACCACACGCGGCTGACCTATCGCTACAGCGGACGCGACTTCCGCCTGACGGACGTCCACGGGAACGTGCTCCGCGATATTCTGGCGTGATGGCCAAGACAGATTCTCGCCGTAAGTTCATTGCGGGCGCGGCGACCGCCGCGCCGCTCGCCGCCGCCCAGGCTCCCTCCGCCGGAGGAAAGCCCGTGAAGAAAGTGCATTACCGGGGAGGCAAGAAGCCGGAGAAGGCTCCGCTGTTCAACGGCGCCGTTTCCTTGGGCAACTTGCTGTTCATCGCCGGCAAGGGCGCCCATTTCGAGGCGACATCAAGGCGCACACGAAGCATGTGCTGGACGAGATTCAGAAGGAACTCGAAAACGCGGGCTCCAGCATGGACAAGGTGCTGAAGTGCAACGTTTACCTGCATGACCTGAAGGATTATGCGCGATGAACGAGACGTTCCGGGGACGCTTCGGGAGAAGAGCCGCCGGTGCGCACGACGATCGCGGCGGCCGGGGGTATTCCGGGGAATTCGCTAGTCGAGATCGACGTGATCGCGTATATCTGAGCGTCACCCCCGCGCGGATGGAAAAGGCGGCGAACGGCCGAGGGCAGGGCCGAACGCCGCCCAGTGGGGAGGGGGGCAGACCGCCCGTCACTCCGCGGCGACGGCCTTCTGTTCGGCCATCCCACGGTGCTTCGCGGCCATTTCGCGGGCTTCGTTGGCGGCGCGGCGGGCCTGCATGGCCAGGCGGCGTTGGACGTCGACGCGCCCGTTGCCAAGGGCGGGCCATTTGTGGCGCATGGGGAAGTAGCCGTTGTCCCGCAGCAAGCGCTCGGCTTCGGCCTCGTGCTTGGCGGCCTCCGCGTCGAGCTCCGCGGCGCGATCCGAGTAGGCCGTCGCGACTTCGGCATGCTTCGTGGCCGTGTTGGCATTGCGGGCCATGGCTTGGAGTTGCTCGGAAGTCTTGGGTCCGGCGATGAGGGCGCCGGCAACGATCAGAGTCAGGATCAAGGTCTTTTTCATGTTGGGCTCTCCTTACACTTTCATTAAAGAGCGGGAAGGCCTTCGTGCAACATCCGCAAAACTACGATCCGTAATTTTTCGGATGGGGACGCTAGCTGGCGTTGATGAGTCCGTGCCGGATGGCATGCTGGACGAGTTGGGCGGTGGTCTTCAGGCCCAAGTCGTCCATCATCTTGTATTTGTGAGTTTCCACGGTGCGGGCGGAGATTTCGAGGAGGGCGCCGATTTCTTTGGCGGACTTGCCTTCGGCCAGGAGTTGGAGGACTTGGCGCTGGCGGGGGGTGAGATCGATGGTCTGCCGATGGTGCCGGCGGGTTTCGTCGAGGAGTTCGTCGACGGAGGCAGCCGGATTTCTGGCGAAATAAAGACCTCGCCGCGAAGGGCGGCCTGGATGGCGGTGACGAGTTCGTCGGAGGCGGCGTGCTTCAGGACGTAGCCGGCCGCGCCGGCCTCCAAAGCGCGCGATAGGTACGTGACGTCGGGATGCATGGTGAGGAAGATGACGCGGGCGCCGGGCTGGCGGGCCTTGATTTGGCGCAGGGCGTCGATGCCGTTGAGGAGCGGCATGGAGATGTCGGCAATGATGAGGTCGGGCTGGAGGCGCGCGGCTTGCTCGACGAGTTCGAGGCCGTCGGTGACGACGCCGAGGAGATCGACGGCGGGGGCCAGCAGGCTGCGAAGGCCGTCGAGGACGATCTTGTGATCGTCAGCGAGAAGGGCGGTGGGCTTCTTCATCGATGGGCAGCCAGACCTCGACTTTCGTTCCCGCAGCGGGAGAGGATTCCAGGTGGAAGTGGCCGCCGAGGGAGCGGGCGCGTTCTTCCATGCTGGCGAGACCCAAGCCGGGCCGGCGTTCCGTGAAGCCGCGGCCGTCGTCCTGAATGATGAGATGCGCATCGGGGCCCACCCGCTCCAGACGGATGGTGATCTCGCTGGGCGCCGGCATGTTTTTCGGCGTTGCGCAGAGACTCCTGCACAATGCGGAAGAGGGCAAGGGCATGGGGCGCAGGTGTTTGGGTCCAGTCGCCGTCGTAGGAAAACTCCGCAACCGGCCCGCCACGCTCAAAGAGCGCGCGGGCTTCGGCTTCGATGGCGGCGACGAGGCCCAAGTCGTCCAGAAGCTTGGGATGGAGTCGCCGGGAGAGCCGGTGGATGTCGCGGGAGAGATCGGCCATGCGCTGCTTGACGCGCCGGAGGGTTTCGTGGAGGACGGACGCATCGGTCTGGTGGTCGGTGTGGCCCGCTTCGATGGCGATGGCGGCCATGCGCTGGGTGATGTCGTCGTGCAGTTCTCGGGCGATCCGCTGGCGTTCGTCTTCTTGCGCGGTGATGAGGCGGCCGGCCAGCGTCTCGAGTTCGGCTTTGGAGACCGTGGTGGCTTCGAGCTGAGCCGCCATGCGATTGAAGGAGGCGGCCAAGTGGCCGATCTCGTCCTGACGGGTGATGGGCAGGCGGGCGCTGAAGTCGCGTTGGGCCAAGACGATCTGCGGCGCCGGCGAGGGCGATGACCGGCCGGGTGACGGAGCGAGCCAACCACGCCGCGGCGAGGAAGAAGGCCAGCGCCGCCAGGGAGCCGAGGATGAGAATACGGCGCTGAAGCTCGCCGACGGGGGCGAAGGCTTCATCGGCGTCGATCTCGGCCAGGAGCGCCCAGTTCACGCCCGGGATGCGGAGATGGGCGTGGGAACGGAGGACCTGCTTGCCCTGGCTGGTGGTCGCGATCTCGGTTTCGTCCAGGTCGTGCCGGAAGGCGGCAAGGCGCTCGCTAAGAATGGCGTCGCCGGTGCGGAGCGCGTTCTCCGGACCCACAATTGCGATGCGGCCGGACTTCCCCAGCCTTTCACTGGAGATCAGGCGGTTCAGTTCCACGCCGGAGACCTGGATCGCCAGCACGCCGATCTTCTCGCTGGCGCGCCAGACGGGGGCGGCGAGAAAGGCGGCGGGCATGGCGTTGGACGGAACGTAGAAGTCGTAGTCCTGAAGGACGAACTGCTCGGGCTGCTGAATCTGAAGGGCTTTCTGGACGATTTTGGCCAGGGCGGGATTCGGCGAAGGGCTTTTCGGCCAGGGGAACGCCCAGATCGATCTCTTTGAAGACGGAGTAGACCACGCGGTTGACGGCGGCGTCGATGAGCAGGACGTCATAGAACCCGAAAGCGCTTTGGTAGCGATGGAGCGTGGGATGGTAGCGGGCGTGCGCTTGGCCGTAGGCACCGGGGCCAGGGAGGAGGGCGTCTTTTTGCGCAACGGGATAGGGATTGGCGGCGATGAAGTGATGCTGGATGGCGATGGCGAGCGGGTCGCGCGGGAACCAGGCAGCGGGGGCGTTGATTTGGTGGTGGAAACGGCGAAGCGTCTCGGGGTCGGCGGGCGGGAGGGTGGTCCAGGTGCGGGAGAAGGTTTCGAGCGCGGCGATGGTGGTTTCGTCGGTGGCAAGGGCGAGGGTATGGTTGCCAAGATCCTGAAACCAGCGTTCGACCTGACGGACATGGGTCTGCCGGACGGCGGTGAGACGGTCGTAGGTGGCTTGGCGGAGGGCTTGCGTGCTCCCGCAGAAGCTTCCCAGCCCGTGAAAGCGATGGCAGAGAGGCCGAGGGAGAGCAGGGCGAACTGCAACTTGGCGCGATAGCCCATGGCGTGGTGCTGAGTGATGGTGGAGGCGGGGGGAGTCGAACCCCCGTCCGAAAAAGCTCGAGATGAAGAGACTACGTGCGTATCGGATTCATGTCTTTCGATGGCCGCCTGAGAACCCGCAAGAAAACAGCCACCTAGTCCGATTGGATTTAGGCCATCGGGCTCCGGACCGAAGCCTTCAGGCCGATCCCGCGGGGATGACGCCAGGGCCGGAAGTCACGGGCGCCTTCCGGTTGGCGGCTACCTAGTTAATTAGGCAGCGTAAGCAAACTGCTGATTGGCAGTTATGGTTTTCCGATCGTTTTACGGGAGCTCGGAACCCGGCACGCCTCCCCACGACGAAACGATCCCGTCGAAACCGTGGCGCCCCCATCGTGAGTGGACTCTTTCATGATAGCAGTTGGCGCAGAAAAAACGGCCACCCTTTCTCTAGAGGGTGGCCGAGTGCTCTCATGGGTCTCTCCGCCGCTTCCTGGAGGACAAAAAGCGGCGGTGGGTGAGCCGGAAAGAACTGACCATCAAAGCACGGGGCTTGCGGACCCATGCTCAGTCGTCGGATTTGGAGTGGGAAGAGTCAGCCTTCCCGGCTCGAGTTGAAGTGAGTATGCGGTTCAGATTTGGATGGGTCAAGTCATGGGACCGGGGAGGAGTTTTAGTACGCGTCGAGGTACGAGGCGAGGGCCGAGTGGCCTTGGCGCGGGCGAGATCGGCGGGAGTGTGGCCGCGGTGTTCTGGGCAAGGCGATCGGCGCCGGCTTGGAGGAGAAGCTCGGCGAGGCGTTGATCGTTGTTCGCCGCCGCGGTGTGGAGAGCCGTGAAGCCGTGGGATTGTGGGGCGTTCGGGTCGGCACCGCGAGTGAGCAGCGCCTGGACGGCGACGTGGTCGCGGCGCGCGGCGGCGGCGTGAATCGGCCTCACCTGCATCGGGTTCCTGCTTTGCGTATGGACGTTGGCGCCCATTTCGAGAAGTGCTTCGAAAGTTGAGGGGTGGCCGAAGAAAACAGCCAAGCTGAGGGCGGGGAAGCCGTCGGGCGATAGGGCGTCGATATCGGTTTGGCAGTGCCGGACAATTTCGGTGCGTCCCAGCATGGCGGCTTCGTGAAGATCGGATGGCGGCCGCGATCGAGGAAGAGGCGGCGATTTCAGGACGGCCGTGATAGAGGGCCGTGGCCAGCCACGAAGCGCCCTGTTCATTGCGGCCGTCGAGAAGGGCGGGGTGCTGATCGAGAAGCCGCTCGGCCTCGGCCAAGTCGCCGGATTTCAGGGCGTCGAGAAAAGCTTGCATAAAAAGAAGGCTCCGAGAAGTTGACCTCGGAGCCGCGCAAATATGAGGGAGCGTCCACTCTCCACTCAAACCGCTGATTCTATAACAACCCGGGGGTTTTGGAAGCGCCGGTCCTAGAATCGGACGCCGATGGCGGCTTGCAGGACGCGGGGCGCCACGAAATGCGTTCCTCCGAAGGGCGACAAGAAGTTGTAGAGCGCTTGCCGGTTGGTGAGGTTGGTGGCCGTCAGGCGCAGCGTCGTCTTTAACTGGTCGCGGCGGAAGAGATTGTCGGTGCCGACGGAGAGATTGTGGAGGTGGCGGGGAGCGACGCGGGGCGGGTGGTGGTCGCTGTTGGCTTGGTCGAAGGGCATCCGGTAGCGGAGGGCGCCTTGGGGCTGATCGTCCGGGCAGCCGGTGATCCTTCGACCTGGCGTCGCGAACGTGTTGCCGCAGTAGAGGCCGATGGCGGATTGTTGGGCGGCGGTGAGCTCGAGAGCGTCGCCGAAGTCGTCGATCTCACCGGAGACGAGGCCGGAGTCAAAGCGCCAGGTCCACGCGGCGTACCAGCCGAGGCGCTTCGAGGTATAGCGGGAATGGACGGTGGACTGGAAGGCTTGGTCGTGATCGATGCGGAAGACGCCGGGCTCGAGGTCGCCGGTGTAGATGAGCCCGCCGCTGGAGGGCTGGAAGAAGCGGGCGCGGGAGTGGCCCAGCAGCCAGAAGGCTTGGAATCCGCGGAGGTCGACGGTGCTGAAACGAGCGGAAAAGCCGGCCAAGTTCGACTTGTACCAAGAGATGGGAAACACGAGCGGCGTGGTGAGCAGCGCGCCGAAGTCGTAGGCGTTGCGCGTGTACTTCCAGAAGGCGTCGGCTTCCATGATCAGGTAGCGGCCGAAAGCTTGTTGGAGGCCGGCGTTGTACTGATTGCGATTGCCCGGGCGGATGGGCTCGACGGTTTCGGCGCCGAAGACGTTCAGCGCCAGGCCACCGGAGCCGGTGGCGCTCGAGAGCACCAGATTCTCGTTGTACGGAGTCTCAAAGGTGCGGGAGAAGGCGGCCCGCAGGACGGTGCCCGTGGCTTTGATTTGGTAAGAGAGACCGGCGCGCGGCTGGAGGCCGTTGGCCTGTGAAAGCCCGTTGTAACGGTCGTAGCGGAAGCCGAGCGAGAGGTTGAGATTGCGCCAACGCAGTGAATCCTGCGCGTAGACGGCCGCTTGATTGATGTTGGCGGCGCCGTTGAAGCGGAAGAGGCGACCGCCGCGGAGAGGTCGAAGGGCACGAGGCCAGGCAGGAGATCGGGATTGGCGGTGTAGCCGCGGGCGGCGCAGTTGGCCGGATTCGTCAGGTTCGGGGCGCCGGCGGGCTCATCGTCGTCGTCGAGACAAACGGCGTTGTAGGCGAAGTCGGTGACGCCGAGGAAGAAGTTTTCCTTCAGGCGGGTTTGCATGCCCTGCGCGCCGAGCTTGATGTTGTGGATGCCGCGAACGATCGACAGGTCGGCGCGGGTACCCCAGTTGGTGAGATGCCGATCCTGGCCGAGTGTGACAGGCGTGTCATCGGTGAAGTCGGGGCTGGGGAAGTAGTGGAGGCGATCCTGGCGGACGAAGGGATTCACCGTGAGGACGGAACTGGCATTGGGCGTATAGATCCAGCCGAGGCCGTAGTTGGCGGTGGTGGCGCGCTGGCGCTGATCCTGGGTGGGCTGGTCGAGCGTATTGGGACTTGAAACCAATTGCGGAGACCGAGGACCTTGAGGTGGAGCGCGTGCTTGTCGGTGGCGCGCCAATCGGTGCGGTTGAAGATGGTCTGGGCGTTGCCGATGGCGTGGTAGGGCTGGAATTCCGGGGTGTCGAGGAAACGGCCGGAGCGCGTTCCGCTGACGGCGAGGAAGTTACCGAAGCGTTGATTGCCCGCGCCGAGCGTGGCTTCGACGCCGGGTGAGCCGAAGGAGCCGTATTGCGCCTCGAGACTGCCGTGGGTGCGGTCCTGGCCGAGGGCGCTACGCGTGGTGGTGACGACGACCAGCGAAGTCTTGTCGCCGAACTCGGCGCCGGGCGCGCCGGTGACGGCTTCCACGGACTCGATGGCGTTGAGCGGGAGCTGAGTGGAGAAGGTCTTGGATTGCTGGTCGTTGATGGGCTGGCCGTCGATGAGGAAGCTGGTTTGGGCGTGGTCGCCCAAGGGGTGGAAGAAGCCGTTGGAGTCGGCGACGACACCCGGCGCGGCGAGCATCAAGACGTCGCTCAAGCCGCTGGCGGGCGAGTTGGCGGCAGGCGTTGGATGATGGCTTGGCCGATGTCGTTGTGCATGGCCGGGACGTTCTCGAGCGGCGCCGTCTCGTCGACGACGTCGATGGTGGAGCGGCCGGCGGCGACGGACAGCGTCAGGCGGAGGGTCGAGGGCACGGCGGAACGGACTTCCACGGTTTGCCGCGCGACGGCGAAGCCCGGGGCGCTCGCTTCCAGCGTGTAGACGTTGAAGGGGACGTTGAAGAGGCGGGCCTGGCCGTTGACTCCCGTGGTGGCGGTTTGCGGTGGGCGGACAAGGAGTTGGTGATGGTGACGATAGTGCCTGGAACCAAGGCGCCCGAGGGATCGATCAAAGTGACGTCGATGGTTCCGGCGTTGCCGAGGGCTTGAGCAAAACAGAAGACGGGGAGCAGAACGGGGAAAACGAATCTCAACACGCTACCGCTAATGATAGCCGGAAATCGTTACTACGAGTGTATGCTTCGCAATTCGGCCTCGAGCCAGGCGCGGGCGACGGCCCAATCGCGCTTGACGGTCTTTTCGGAGACGTCAAGAATCCTGGCGACCTCGTCGACGCCGAGGCCGGCGAAGAAGCGGAGCTCGACGACGCGGGCTTGGCGGGGGGCCATGGCGGCCAGGCGTTCGAGGGCCGTGTCGAGGGCGATCATGTCGGCGGGGGAGTGGTCGGTAGCTTGGGCGTCGTCGCGGAGTTCGACGCGCTGGGCGCTGCCGGGGCGTTTGGCGGACTTGACGGCGCGGGCGTGGTCGACCAGGATGCGGCGCATGGTCTGGGCGGCGGCGTTGAAGAAGTGAGCGCGGCTTTCCCAGGTAAGGGCCTTGTTGCCGACGAGGCGGAGGTAGGCTTCGTTGACGAGGGCGGTGGGCTGGAGGGTGTGGTCGACGCGTTCGGCGCGCATGAAATGGGCGGCCAAGCGATGGAGTTCCTGGTAGACGCGCTCGAGGAGCTCGCCTTCTTTGTCGCGGTGGCCTTCCGCGATTTCGCCGAGCAGTACGGTGATGTCTGACATTTTCTTCCCTTGCCGGGTTCTCCCATAAGATGACGCGAAGCAAGGCTGTTTCGCAACTGGGCATGGAAAAAGGGGTTCTAATGAAGGATAAGGTGGTACTCGCGATGAAGCTTTCCGGTTCCATGACTTGGGTGGCCGTCCTCGGATTGATGGCTCCATTGGTGAGCGCGCAGAACCCGGTGGTGAGTCCGCGCGGGGTGATCAACGCGACGACGCAGCAGCCGGCGCCCTCGCAGGTGGCGCCCGGTGGCGTGATTCAGATCAACGGATTGAACCTGGGTCCGGCGGAAGACTTGCGCGGTGAAGGGAGTCCGCTGCCAACGGAGTTGGGCACGCCACCGGTGCGCGTGCGGGTGAACAACCGCTTGGCGCCGCTTTTCGTGATTGGGCAGAACCGGATTCTGGCGCAAGTGCCGCTCGAGACGCCGCCTGGCTTGGCGATTGTGGTGGTGCAGCGGGGGCAGGCGACCAGCCGTCCGGCGCGGATCACCGTGACGCAGCCGACGCCGTCGGTGCGGACGGAAGGCGACGCGGGATTTGGTGCGGCGATGGCGCGGGGCGGCGGGAATACGCGGATGCTGACGGTGACCGGCTTGGGTCCGACGGATCCGGCGGTGGGAACGGGCGAGGCCGCGTCTGGCGCGGCGGCTCCTCGAGTGGCGCCCCGGGTGTTCGTGGGCGGCTTGCCGGCACGGGCGGAGGCTTCGTTGTCGCGCGAGCGGGCAGGCGAATTCGATGTGCAGGTGGAGGTGCCGGAGGGCGCCCTGCCGGGCGACGCGATCACGCTCTCCCAGCAGGGCCGGCTCTCGAACTTCACGACGCTGGGCCGCCAGAACCAAGCGGAGGTGTTGTTCGTGCCGGTGGCCTCGAGCGTTCCCGAGTTGCGGACGATCGTATCGGCGGGCTTGCGCGGCAGCTTCTTGGGCGCCAACGGAGCGCGCGGGACGGACGGATGTTATCCGGCGTGGACCTTCGATTTGCAGAAGGGCTCGTCGGCGGCGGTGAATGGCTGCTTGACGACCGCGCAGGCGCAGGCGCCGACGCCGTTCGTGACGGTGAACGACGGCGGGTCGCTGGCGGCGTTCGTGGGGCCGCCGGCGGGCGCCAATCAGGCCAGCGACAAGGTGCGGATCTTCGCGCCCGCGATGGCGGAGCCGAAGGATGTGACGCTGCCCGCCGTAGGGCAGGTGCTGTTGGGGCAGAACGAAGGAAACTATGTGGCCGGCGGCGCGGCCGGCTTGGTGGTGATCGATGGAGCGACGGGTGAGACGCGGCCGGTGCAGGGCGTGGTTGGTTTACCGGGTGGTGGGCTGCCGGGCGGTGGCGGTGGGGGCGGCGGGGTGGCGGGATTGGCGCTTGATCTGGGCGACGGGATCAATCGCGTGATCGCTCCGCCGTGGGAGGCGTCGGGCAAGGGCACACGCGTGGTGTTGGTGGCGGACAACGTCAATCCCACGAAAGCGAAGCTGGCCTTCATCAACAACCAAAACGAGGTGCAGTCGCAGCGGGATTTCGTGGCGGGCTGGTTGCCACTGGCTTCTCCTCCGCCGCAATTGCCGCCTGGGCAGCAACTGCCGCCGCAGTTCGTGCGCGTCTCGGCGGTCACGTTCTTCGATGGTCCGACGCGGGACGTTCTACGTGATCGCCCGGTCGGCCGATGACGCCAAGCACGGAGTGGCGGCGTTCCGGGTGGACAACCAGGAGTCGCGGGTGGTGGAGACGCCGGCGGGCTGGTTCGTGGCGGCTTGCACGCCGCAGTTGCGCTTCTTCAACGTGGAGTCCGTACGGCGGGTGGGCCTGCTGGGGTCGCGGGCGGCGGATCGCGAATTCAAGAATCCCTGTCCGGCGAATGGCTTCCTTTTGTTCGATGTCGACGAAGCGGCGTTGAGTGTGGTGGAGTTGCCCGGCGCTGGGCAGTTCAGCGCCAGCCAAGGCACGGACGAACTGAACGACTACATTTTCGGGAGCAACATCGATCCAGCGCGGCAGGGCACGGCGGACACGCTCTATGTCTTGGACGGCGTAACGGCGACGCCCTACCGCGTCGACCTGCCCGCTGGAGTGCAGGCGTTCGCGCAGTTGAGGCCCGTGCGTGACTTGAGCATTCTGGTGGGCCTGGGTCGGGCCCGGCAGGTGAATGGTGACGGCGGCGTTGTCGTGTTCGACTTGGAACGGGCGTCCGGCGCGGTACTGAATGTGCCGGAAGGCTTCAATACAGTTCAATTACTCGATATCTTTCCGGCGACGCGGAAGGTGGTGGCTCGCGGGATTCGCGCCGGGAATGCGGGTGCTGCGATCCTGATTTATGACTTGGCGACCAACGACGTGACGGTGGTGGCGAATCCGGAGGGCGTGGCGTTCGTCGGGCCACCGCCGGCGCAACCGGGCCAGCCCGGCGGCGGCGGGATAGGCATGGGTGGTGGTCCTGGAGGTCCTGGCCAAGCGCCATTGAACGTGCTACGGACGACGCCGCGCGCGCAGACAGTGGAAGCCATTACGTACAAACGCCGAGCGGAGGCAGAACGGCGTGATGGTGGTGCGGGTTCACTGATGTTGCCGCCATCATCAAACTCTTTGCTTTACTTTGGGTTACGGATAATGATAGGCTGAAAGCTTATCATGCGCACGGTTGACCTGATTCAGCGGAAGCGGGACGGCGAGGAACTCTCGGCAGAGGAGATCCGCTTCCTCATTGAAGGCTATACACAGGGCACGATCCCGGACTACCAGATTTCCGCCTGGCTGATGGCGGTTTACCATTCGTCGATGTCTGATCGCGAAGTGAGCGCGCTGACCGATTGCATGATCGCCAGCGGCGAGCGCGTGGACATGAGCGACATTCCCGGCTTGAAGGTGGACAAGCATTCCACTGGCGGCGTGGGCGACAAGACCAGCCTGATCGCAGCCCCGTTGGCGGCGGCGGCGGGCGTTCCAGTTCCGATGATTTCGGGGCGCGCGTTGGGGCATACCGGCGGCACGCTTGACAAGCTCGAGGCGATTCCGGATTCCGGACGGATTTGACGATCGAGGAATTCAAGGATCAGGTGAAACGCCTGAACTTGGCGTTCATCGGCCAGACCGCCGAAGTGGCGCCGGCCGATGGCAAACTTTATTCGCTGCGGGACGCGACGGGCACGGTGGAATCCACGCCGCTGATTGCCTCTTCGATCATGTCGAAGAAAATGGCGGTGGGCTTGGACGCGGTGGTGCTGGACGTGAAGGTGGGCACCGGGGCATTCATGAAGAAGCAGGTGGAAGCCCGGCGCTTGGCGCAGATGATGGTGGGCATTGGCCGCCGGTTGGATCGCAAAGTGCTGGCGCTGATCACCGACATGAATCAGCCGCTGGGGTTATGCCGTGGGCAACGCGCTCGAAGTGATGGAAGTCTCCCAGACGCTGCAGAACGCGGGCCCGGTGGACTTGACGCGGTTGTCCCTCGAGTTGGCGGCGCGCATGATCCACTTGGGCAAAGTGGCCAAGACGATCGACGAAGCGCGCGAGATCGCGCAGGCGCGGCTGCTGGACGGCTCCGGCTATCGGAAGCTCAAGGACGTGATCCAGGCGCAGGGCGGAAATCCGCAGGTGCTGGACCGCTTCGAATTGCTGCCGAACGCAACGGGCGCGCGCGAAATCACCTGTCCGCGCTCGGGCTACATTTCGGCGATCGACGCGGAGTTGATCGGCAAGGCGGCGATGATGATCGGCGCCGGTCGCGACAAGAAGGAAGACGCGATCGATCCGGCGGTGGGCGTCATTCTCGAAGCGAAGGTCGGGACGAAGATGGACGCGGGCGCGATTCTGTGCCGGCTCTATTACACGAACGACGAGCATGTGGAAGAGGCGGCGGAGATCGTGGAAGACGCGTTCCGCTTGGCCCAGAACGCTCCGGAAGAGCGCGAGCTGATTCTGGAAGTGGTTTCGTAGAACGCTTCGCGAGCGGGCCTTACTCTACTTCGAGCAAGGCCAGCCCGGCAAGGTGGCCGGTTGATTGTCCTGGAAGACGACGCGCCGCGTCTTCGGGAAGGGCAGACCGCTCTGAATGGCGCGTTCATAGTAAGGCAGAGCCTTCAGCAGCTTCAACGCGCCTTCTGATTGCGTATCAAGCGTGGCGCTTTTGCCGAAGAGCCCCGATCCCCAACCCAAACACACGACGCAGGCGCGGTCTCCCGCTTCTTCGGCCTTCGTCCGCAAGCGGGCAGTTTCGTCGGCGACCTTCTTGAGGCCGAGACGCTCAGCGTATTGATGATGGAGGTCGAGGCTGGCCAGCGCCCAGGCGTTGGCGTCGGCGGCGAGGGCGCCGAAGGACATCGGGTGGCGCCAATGCAGGCTCTGGCGAACGGGCTCTTCCCGGAAGAAGCCCGGCTCCTGCCAAGCGCCTTCGAAGACGGTGCCTGGGATGGCCATTTCGGCGAAGGCGGGCGCGGATTCTTCGGTGCGACGCGGGTCGACAGCGCCGCGGCCCGAGAGCTTCCAGCCGAGTTCATAAACGGCGTTGCCCTTGGGCACGACGGTGGACGTGCGGAGCAGGTAGACCTTGAACTGGGAGGCGGCGACGGGCTTCGAATCGGCGGTGAGGATGCCCCGCATGCGGTCCGCGCCGGCGGTGCCGAGGGTGTTTTCCTCGAGGCTGACGGCGAGACGCCGCGGGACTCGGCCTTCGCGGATTTGGGCGGCGGCGCGCTCATGGATGTTCTGCTTCGATTTCCACGAGGCGTGCAGCGCGGCGGTGCGGAGGGCGCCCTTGAGCGCGCTGGCGGGCAGATAGTGGCCCTGGACGCCGGTGCAGAAGGTCGGGATGAAGCACTGGTCGGCGCGGGTGCGATTCCAGACGGGCGTCACGGCGAAAGACTCGAACGGGATGCGGCGATCGGCGTAGTTCTGGGCGAAGCCGCCCCAGGAGGCGAAGTCGAGCTTTTCGGCGCGGGAGAGCTGTTGGAGATAACCGTCGAGGCGGGGACCCTTGGCGAGGAGCTTGAAGATGCGGCGTTGGTCGAGAACGTTGACCTGATCCTTCCAGACCATGTAGTCGATGGGGGACAGGCGTTCGCCGTCGCCGACGAGCGTGGGGGTGAGGATGGTGAGGCGGTAGTTCATATGCCTTCGCCTTGATTTTGTTCGGGGTCGGTGGGCGCGGCCGCGTCGTTGGTGGTGGCGGTGGACTCGGGCTCTGGTTCGACGGCCGCAGCCGCGTCGTGGTCGGGCACGACGGGTTCTGTTTCGAAATCGGGGGCCAGCGCGGCGGGCTCGTTGAGCTCCGGCTCGACGGCTGGTGGCTCCGGCTCGACGGGCGGCGGCGCGACCGGCGCCGTGGGCTCGGGGAAGGGCACCAGCGGCCGGTCGGCGGCGGACTTCCAGGGCACCGGGATGGCGACGGCGCGGGCGTTGCGATAAACGGGGTGCGCGAAGCCGGCTGGCGCCGTATCTTGCGTCGTGCCTTGAGGTGGCGCGCCGGTTACCACGACGGAGCCTTCGGTGATGACGCGTTGGCTGCGCTTCTCGACGCCCCAAGCGGCCGGGCTTTCAATACGTCCGCCGCGCGTCCGGATCCGGTAGTCGCCGCGCGTCCAATCGACGGCTTCGTCGCTGGCAGGGCCATAAAGCGAGAGCAGCCAGTAGCCGGTGGTCTCATAGTCCGGCGCGGTGGCGTGTTGGGATCCGAAGAGCAGGCGGCCGAGCGGGGCTTCGTCGATGTCGACGGATTCGCTGCGTCCCCAGCCACGGGAGCGTTCGCCGCCGATGCCGGTGTCGCCTAGCAGGCGGAAGGCGGTTTTCAGGGGCGCGGCCCAGGCGGCGCGCGCGGAGGCGTCGGCGAACACGGCCACCAGCCAAAGCCGGAGTTCTGGTTGAACTCGAGGCACGCGGTTTCGTGCGGGTGTGGCGACGCCGTCCAAACGGTCGACGGCGGCGGCCGTCCGCTGGACCACGCGGAAGGGCGAATGGCCGCCGGCGGGAATGACACAGGCGGACAGGGGATCGACTTCGTAGCGGTCTTCGCGGGTGGGCTGCTCGGCGACCAGGTCCTGGATCAGATTCAACGGCGCGAACTGTGCGGCTTGAAACCGGAGGCGATGAGCGCCGTGAGGCGGCCAGAGGCTGCGCGGCGGCGGGGGCCAGCAGCGTGCGGCCCTGGAACGGGAAGAGCGAGGAGACACACACCGCGGGCGTCGCGGCCGTCGCGCTGGCTTCCAGCCAAGCGTCGAGTTGGCCCAGCGAGGCGAAGGCCGCGCAGAGCGCCGCGTAAACGGTGTCGGAATGCCCGATGGGATCGACGCGGTCGCGCGCGCCGTCATCGGGGCCGAAGCGCCAGGGGCCGGCCGGACGGAACCGGACGAGCATGGCCGGAGAGGAGATCATGCGCCGGCCAGCTTGTCCTTGAGATCCGCGAGAGTGCCTTGGAGCGCGGCGAGATTTTCGCCGGCGGCGACCTCGGTTTCGGCGCCGCCCGAGTAGTAGGACTGATTGCGCCAAGTGAGCTTCAGCGCGCCGAAACGGACGCGGCCGCTGCCGCGGGATCCGCCACCGCCGAGGGCGTCGTCCTCCAGCATGCGCATGCCGGTAAAGATTTGGCCGGGAAGGTCCTTGTCCTCTTCGCAGAGGATATCCACCACCATGCGGACCTTGAAACGGGCGCCGGCGGGCACGCGCTCCAGGGTGCGGGCGTTGGCTTGGGCCGTGATGCGGTCGACCGCGGTTTCGCTCTTCACTTCGGTGAGCTCGTCGTCGAGGAATTCGCGCATTTGGGGCGTGATGGAATCGGCGTCGAGGGGCGCGTCGTAGACGGTGAGGCGCGCGGGCGTGGCGTGGCGCGTTTCGAAGGCGTCGCCTTGCACACGCTCCATACGGCCGGGGGCGCGGCCGAAGAGGAGGCAGATTTCGTCGTTGGCGCGATCACTTTGGTGGATGCGCACTTCCTGGCCCTTGCGGCGCGACAGATAGACGAGTTCGGCGGGGACGGCCATGCCGCCGGCTTGCTCGAGCAACGCGCGCAGACGGCCGCGCAGCGTGCTGCCAGGAATGTAGGGACGGCCAAAGGCGTCCTTGACGACGGGATTGTCGGCGCCGCCGATTTCGAGCGAGCCTTTGCCGGCGCCGATGTGGAGGCCGGTCTCGCAATGGAGGTCGGCTTCGACGAGCAGCTTGCCGATGAACGTCAGTTCCGTTTGGGCGGTGTGAGAACTCATGTCAATAGATCCCTATTCGTTGTAGGCGACGATGGCTTCGAAGAGGTCGCGGAAGCGCTCGTAGCCGCGGGCGTCGTTCTTGCGGGTGACTTGCAGCAGCAGGCGCTCGAGTTGATCGAGGCTACGGAGGCCGTGGCGCGCGATGGTGTAGGCGAGCCGGGCGCGGAGCATGACGAACTCGTGTTGACGCTCGTTTTCGGGGGCGCGGGTGGCGCGGCGAACGGCCCCGTAGAGACGGCGTAGCTGGCTCTTGGTGCCGGAATCGAGGACGCCCAGCCGTACCACGACAGTGTGGGCTTGGTTGTCCAGGTACAAGCTGTCGTTGACCAGCTTTTCGTAGTCGATTTCGGGTGGGCCGCCGCGGAAATCGGGACGTCCGCCGCCGCCGTCGCGGCGCGGGCCGCGGTCGCCGCCCTTTTGGTCGCGGTCACGGTCGCGACCGCCACGTCCGCCGCCTTCGCGATTGCCGCCGCGTTCGCGGTTGCCGCCCTCGCGCGGCTTGTCGTTCTGCTGCTGGGGTTGCTTCTCGTCAGCCATTCGGATTCCTATCGCTCAATGTCAACTGGGCCCATTCCAGGGCGACGCGGCCAGAGGGCCGGAGCCGGGTTTGTCCGGCTTGTTTGCCGATGAATTCGCGGATCACGGCGCGGGTGAGTTTGTCGAAGTCGCGTTCCTGCCGGCGTCCCTTGACCGTGGGTTCAAGGGTGCGCTGCAAGCGGCGGTGGAAGCGCCAAGGCCGGTCGAAGCGCGTGGCGCGGCGGCGGATGGCGGCTTGGGAGCCTTCGCGGTAGAAGGTGCGCAATTCGGCCATGAATTGCGGGGAGCAATCGAAGTCGTCGACCAATTGAAGCATCTGCGTGCTGAGTTCTTCAACATCGTCGAGGAGCTTCCATTCGAGGGACCGGCCGAAGAGGAAGAAGCTGTCTTTGGCGCCCGTCTTGGCGACGCGGAGCTTCTCGCGGGCGCTGGCGTAGAGGGAGGCGATGGGTACGCCGGGATCCTCGGCGACCGCCAGGGCCATGGTCACGGTCTTGCCGTCAGCGCCGGGGGCGTCGCGCAGGTTGGTGTCCGCGTGGATCTTGAAGACGCGCTGGAGTTGCCGCGCTACCAGAATCAGCGAATCCCAATGGCCGAAAACGGCGAAGTCGTCGCCTCCCGAATACAGCAACGTGACGCGGCCGGCCACGTCGGGCAGCGACATCAAGCCGATGCGGAGTTCGCCCTCGAAAAATTCCTTGTAGGTGGCGGCGGTTTGAAGATGTTCCTCGATGGTGTTGGCGCGGCGGAGGCGCATGCCGAAACCGTCTACGTCGCCCAGGAGCATGCCGAGACGCGCGCCGGGGGCGAAGTCCACGCGATGCCGGGCCAGCGGCACGCCTTCCACGCCCAGCCACCAGGAGTGGGCGCCGATCTCGCCGGGCAGGATCCGCGCCGGTTCGTTGGCGGACCAGGAGACCTGCGTGGCGGAGTCGAGCGCATGCACGAGGTAAGTGACGAAGTAGTCCTCGTCGGCGGCGGCGCTGGCGGCCGGATCGAACGGCAAGAAGAAGTCGGCCGGGGGCGTGTCGAGGACGGCGCCCAGGGAATCGGCGAATTGATCGTTCAGGCGCTTGCGGACAATCGGCCATTCGCCCAGATCCTCGGTGGAGGTCCAGGCCAAACGCAGCCGTCCGCCGGAAAGCCCGGTGATCTGAGTGCGCGCGGCCGAGAGAATCGCTTCCGCGCGGCGCAGGAACTCGCCGGGCAATTGGAGGAAGAACTGGCCACCACCGGAAGTGCCCAGCAGCAGCGGTGACAAACCGAGCTCCGCCAGAATGCCGCGCGGCAACACCTCCGAAAGCAGGCTCACCCATCGAGAGCGGCCCGTGAATGCCGTCGCGCTCTCGCTGCTGGACAGCAAGAACTCTTCGATCCCGAGAAGGCGGCCTTGTAGAAAGATTTGGACGGACATCCGACCCCGAAACGTCAAAAAAGTGCGCGCGTTGATGCGTGCACTTTTTCAACCTTATCACAGGGTGGCGGGAACTTCGACGAGCGTCTTGGTTTCGCGGGCCTTTTCTTGCAGACTGAGCTTTTCCGCCTTGCTTTCGTAGGCCTTGAGGAAGTCGGGGTCTTGCCAGGCGCCCGGCTCGACTTGGTCGAGCGCGATGAGACGGTAGTCGCCGGGAGCGACGCCTTGCAGGGTGAAGCGGCCGTTCTGATCCGTGGTGGTGGTGCGGAAGAGACCTGGGCGGGCGCCCTTCGTGGGCCAGAGAATGACGTTGCTGCCGTTGGCGGGGCGTTGATCCTTGGTGACGCTGCCTTCCACCTGAGCGCCGTGGGGACTGGCGACCACTTTGAGCTCGCCGGGCGAGCCTTCCGTCATCTCGAAGCCGGTCTCGAGGATGTCCTGGTTGCCGAGTGTGACGGACTTCAAGTAGAAGCCGGCGGGGAGGTTGTAGACGTTGACGTTGTACTTTCCTTGGGCGACGTTCTTGATGGCGAAGGTGCCATCGTCGCCGACGCGTGCGTTGCCACCGTTTTGGAAGTATTGGCCCGCGATGCTTACTCCGGGCGTGCCGGTGGGCTTTTCCGGCGTGTCGACGTAGGTGAGCGTGCCCTTGATTTCGGCGCCGGGCACGAGCCGGACTTGCACGTCGTCGATGTGCGTGCGGCCGACTTCCAGCGGCATGGTGGCGGACGTCCGCTGCTCGCGGTCCCAGTCCTCCACATGCAGGAAGTAAGAGCCAGGCGCGACGCCGCGGACTTCAAAGGTGCCGTCTTCGGCGGCCATACCGCGCGGGGCGTTCATGGGGCCCATGGTGCCTTGGTCGCGCGGCGTCAGCATCACCATGGCGGGACGCCGGTTGGGGTTGGCGCGAGTGATCTTGCCGCGGACGCGCACCGTCGGAATCTTGCGCAGGCGGAAGTCGATGCCGGTCAGGGTGGCGCCGGGCGTGGCTTCGATCTGGGTGGCCTGGGATGGGTCGTTGGAGCCGGGGAAGTAGGAGGCGGGGTAGCTTTCGTCCGGCCGGCGATCGCGGCTGGCTTCGCCGGCGCGGACGGGGTGGCGGGCCGTCCCAGCCGCCGCGGCCGAACGTGCGGGCGATGGCGGAGACGATGTAGCGGCCGGGGGCGACCCCGTAAATGCGAAATTCGCCGCGGTCGTCCGTCTGGCCGGCGCCGCCGACGGGGACGAGCTGTTTGCGGTTCTGGTTGTAGATCCAGCGGTTGAGCATGATCTGCGTGTTGACCAGGGGCTCGCCGTCCTCGTCGAGCACACGGCCGGTGAGGACGGCTTGGGGTAGGAGCTTGACTTGGACGGAGGAGAGGCGCTCACCCTTGCCGACGGTGAGAAGGCGGCCCGGCCCGCCCGCGCGGCGGGAGCCTAGGTCCTGGGTGACGTAGCCGTTGCGCTCGACGTGTAGGTCGTAGCGGCCAGGGGGCACTTGGTCGATGACGAAGCGTCCGCCGCCGTCGGTGTTGGCGGTGAAGGCGCTGCCGCGTTCCGGGCCGCCTCCGCCGCCGATGCTGCCGCTGGGGCGGAGGGTGAGGGTCGCTTTGCGGAGTGGGGAGTTGTCAACCGAACTGACGACTTGGCCCTCCACGCTGCCCAGGTCTTCGATCCTGACCTCGGCTTTCGGCTGGGCCGAAGAGGGGCGGCCGCGCCGGGAGAACTCCGGCTGCGGAGGCGGGGGCGGTGGCGCCGGGGGCGCTTGGAGCGCGGCCGCGAGGAGGGTGACAACAACCATGGCTTCTACTTCTTTAAACGCGCCGATCGCGGCTTTGTTTGTAAGGGAAGGTTAATTCAGCGGCATGGGCTTGCCGCCGGCGGCTTTGGAACGTTGCGCCGCGTCCATGAAGGCGAACATCTCGAGCGTTTCGCCCGCGGGAATGGGGCTTTCGCCGGTCTGGAAGAAATGAATGATCTTCTGGACCAGAGGCACGTAGGAAAACGTGGCCTTTTCCGGCGACTGGATGACTTTCTTGTCGAGGAAAGCGACGGCGCCGAACTCGCCGTAAGGCTTCAAGGTGCGGACGGTGCCAATGCGGCCATCCTTCCAGCGGCCAGTGATGACTTCGGCGCCGTCGGAGACCGTGCGGGTGACTTCCACGCAGCCGGTGCCCATCAGCGTGTAGAGCATCTCGATGGGATGGACGGCATACCAGGAGAGATCGAGTTGGTGATGCTCCTCGAGCGGGCCGGGGCCCCAGGTGATGGCGCCCTTGATGCCGGGCTGCTTCATGGCGAGCATGAAAGGAGCGAAACGGAGCGTGGAGCTGGAGAAGTACTTGACGCCCTTGGCTTTCGCGAGGCGGTCGATTTCGCGGGCGTCGGCGAGGTTGGAGGAGAGGGGCTTGTCGATGAAGAGCGGCTGCCGGCGGCGATGACGGGACTTGGCTTGGGCCAAGTGGGGGCGCCCGTCGACGCTCTCGAGCAGGACGGCGTCGACCTTGGAGAGCAGCGTCGGGATGTCGGGCACGATTTCGACGCCGTACTTGGTGGCTAGGTCGTTGGCGTATTGGTCCACGCGGGAGGCGCTCTCCTTCAGGTCCGGACTGCCGCCCTTGAAGGCGGCGACGACGCGCGCGCCGGGGATGTAGTTGGGGTTCTTGGGGTCGTTGAGGATCGACGTGAAGGCGCCGGCGTGGGAGGTGTCGGTGCCGATGATGCCAATACGGAGGTCGGCGGCGGCGGCGCCCGCGGTCCAGAACAGGAAGGCCAGGAAATGATTTCGCATCCTGACCGGCATTGTACACTGGGGCTTATCCGGTGGACCTGACTACCCCGCTGCAGTATGTCAAAGGCGTGGGCCCGGCGCGCGCGCAGCAACTCGAAGCCAAAGGGTTGCTGACCGTCGACGACCTGCTGCATTACCCGCCCTTTCGCTACGAAGACAGATCGAACGTGAAGCCCATTGCCCGTCTTGCCCCCGGCGAGATGGCGACCGTGGTGGCGGAAGTGCGTTCGGGGCGCATGGTGAGTTTCCGCCGGAAGAACGTGGGGCTGTTCGAAGCGGTGTTCATGGACGGGTCGCCATCGAAGCTGCTGGGGCAAGTGGTTCCAGGCAAGTATCTCGAGGAAGTCTTCTTGCCGGGCCGGCGCGTGGCGTTGTTCGGCAAGGTGGAGTTCGACAGCTACACGGCAACCTGTCGATGATGCATCCGGACTACGAGATCTTGTCCGGCGACGACGACGAAGGCGACAACGCCTTGCACACGGGCCGCGTGGTGCCGATCTACGAAGCGGCGGGCAAGGTGACGAAGCGGATCTTCCGGCGCATCATGCATCACGTGCTCGAGACGCTGCCGGCGCAGGACGACGCGATGCCGCGGGCGATGCTCGAGAAATTCAAGCTGCCGGGCGCTGGGAGGCGAATCCGGTACTTGCATTTTCCGCCGCCGGAATCGGACCTGCGGCTCCTGAATGCGGCGCGGTCGCCGGCGCATTGGCGCATGATCTTCGAGGAGTTCTTCTGGCTGGAATGCGGCTTGACGCTGAAGCGGAACAAGGCTCGCCAGACGCGCGGAATCCAATTCGAGCTGACGGATCGCGTGCGGGAGCGCATCGCGAAATGCTGCCGTTCAAACCGACCGGCGCCCAGAAGCGCGTGCTGAAGGAGATCGCCGAAGACATGGCGTCGCCGCAGCCGATGAGCCGTCTGCTGCAGGGCGACGTGGGCAGCGGCAAGACGCTGGTGGCGGCGGAGGCGGCGATCATCGCCATCGAGAACGGCTATCAAGTAGCGCTGATCGCGCCCACGGAGATTCTGGCGACCCAGCATTACTTGTCGCTGAAGAATCTGTTCACCAAGCTCGGATACTTCGTGCGTCGCTCTCGGGGTCGATGACGGCGAAAGAGAAGAAGGCGATGAAGGGCATGCTGGCCACCGGCATGGCCCAGGTGGTGGTGGGGACGCACGCGCTGCTCGAGGAGGACGTGGAGTTCCAACGGCTGGGGCTGGCGATCATCGACGAGCAGCATCGCTTTGGCGTGATGCAGCGGCTGGCGCTGATGAAGAAGAGCGCGGTGCCGCCGGACGTGCTGGTGATGACGGCGACGCCGATTCCACGGACGCTCGCGCTGACGATCTACGGCGATTTGGATACGTCGGTGATCGACGAGTTGCCCCCGGGGCGCAAGCCGATCACGACGAAACATTTCCACGAAGACAAGCTCGAGATGGTGTGGAGCTTTCTGAAGCGGGAGATCGAGGCCGGGCGCCAAGCGTATGTGGTGTACCCGGTGATCGAGGAAAGCGAGACGGCGGCGATGAAGGCTGCCGAGAAGGCCTACGAGCATTTGTCGAAGACGGTGTTCCCGCAGCTGCAGGTGGGCCTGCTGCATGGGCGTCTCGCGGCGGATGAGAAGCAATCCGTGATGGATCGTTTTCAAGCGCGGCGAAGTGAACCTGCTGGTGTCGACGACAGTGATCGAAGTGGGCGTCGACGTGCCGAACGCCACCGTCATGGTGATCGAGCAGGCGGAGCGCTTCGGTTTGGCGCAATTGCATCAATTTGCGCGGCCGGGTGGGACGCGGTGGTCACCAGAGCTACTGCATCTTGGTAACGGGAAGTTGAACGAAATGGGACAGGAGCGGATCCGGACGATGACGGATTCGAACGACGGCTTTCACATCGCGGAAGTGGACTTGAAGCTGCGCGGCCCGGGCGAGTTCTTTGGCACGAAGCAATCGGGATTGCCGGAGTTGCGGTTTGGGAACATCATTCGGGATCAAGACATTTTGGAGATCGCGCGCGGCGAGGCCGTGGCATTCGTGAATCATCCTCCCTCCGAGGAGGAACTGCGGCGGGTGGTGACCTACATCCGGGACAACTGGCAGCGGCGGTACGGGTTGATTACGGTGGGCTGATGAGAGTCATTGCGGGAGAATTCAAAAGCCGTCGATTGGAAGCGCCGCCGGGCGTGGAATGCCGGCCGACGCCAGACCGGATGCGGGAATCGTTGTTCAGCATATTGCAGGGCCGTGTCGAGGGCGCGGTTTTCGTGGACGTCTTCGCGGGTTCGGGCGCGGTGGGGATTGAGGCGCTGTCGCGTGGCGCGCGGCGCGTGATTTTCGTGGAAAGGCAACGGTCGCACGCCGACGTGCTGCGGGGCAACTTGAAGACGCTGGGCGTGGAGGATCGGACGGCCGTGTTCGTGGGGAAGGCGGCGGACGTGATGCGGCATCAGACCGGCGACATCGTGTTCCTGGATCCGCCGTATGAGCAGGTGGACGAGTACACCAAGCTGCTGGATTTGCTAGGCAAGGATGCCCCGGCGCTGGTGCTGGCGCAGCATTCGCGGCGCTTGGCGCTGCCGGAGCGGGCCGGCGCGCTGGAGCGGTATCGGGAGTTGCGGCAGGGCGACAACGTGATCAGCTTCTATCGGCCCGCGGAATGAGCTGGGCGAGAGACCATCCGGCGCTACCATGAGGCGACATCTCATACGCCGGAGCGGCTGCGGGCGCGTCCGCATACGCTGGATTGGGCGCAGATGCCGAATCCGTTCCGGCACTATGAGGGTGCTCCGCTGCTGGATCTGCCGGGAGAGCCGCCGGCGCCGCGCGTACGCCTGCTGCCGTTGCTGATGGGCGAGACGCCCGTCACGCTGGCGGCCGACGCGCCTGATCTGCTTTCCTCCTTGCTGCTGCATACGGCGGCGGTGAGCGCGACGAAGATCGCACCCTCGGGGGCGCGGTATGCGCTCCGGGTGAATCCGTCGTCGGGGAATCTACATCCGACGGAGTTCCATTTCGCCGCGAACGGACTGGATGGCTGGCCCGATGGCGTCTACCACTACCGGCCGTCGCAGCACATGGCCGAGCAGCGAGCCACCGGCCGGGCGTTTTCAGAGCCGCTGGTCTTTTTGCTGTCGACCATCGCGTGGCGGAGGCGTGGAAGTACCGGGAGCGGGCGTATCGATACTGCCTATTGGATGCGGGCCATGCGGTGGAAGCGTTGGTGGTGGCGGCGCGGGCGTTGGGCTGGGAGCATGAAGTGCGGACGGAGCTGGATGAAATCGAGATGGCGGAGCGGTTTCAGTTGGCGCCGGACGAGTGGCCGTTGGTGCTGGTGTCGTTCGAGGCGCCGGGGTTCGCGGCGCGGCCGGCTTCGTCTCTCGAATGGACGCCCGGGGCGCCGAATCGCTTATCGGACGAAGTGGCCCGATATCCGGAGATCGAGGATGTTCATGACGCCAGCGGGCGGGAAGCGCGCCAACGTCCCGGTGCCCGATCGAACCGAGGGGCCGGTGGCATTGCCGGCGGCGGCGGAGTCCGGGGCGATGTTTGCGCCGATGGTGCGGGGACGGCGGTCGGCGTTGGACTTCGTGGGCGGGGATCGGACGATTTCGATGGCGACACTGGCGGCATTGTTGGATGCCGCCGCGTCGGGCAATGAATATGTCCAGCTTTGGATGTACGCGCACCGTGTGGACGGGTTGGCGATGGGCGGCTACCGCGTGCATCAGGAGACGCGCAGCCTGGAATGTGTGAGGGAAGGGGATCAGCGCGTGATGGCGGCGGCGCTGAGCTTGGCGCAGGACTTGGCGGGAAACGCCTGCGTGGCATTTTCGATGACGGGGGAGGCGCGGCTGGGGTATCGGGATCTGCACCTGGAGGCGGGACGCTTGGGGCATCGGCTATATTTGGCGGCGGAATCCATGGATTGCGGGCGACGGGGATCGGCGCTTTTTACGACGAGGCCGTGCTGGGATACTTGGGATTGGACGGTCCGGAGGCGATGGTGCTGTATCATTTTGCCTTGGGCTACCCGGTGCGCGATCCGCGATTGGCGGAGGAATGAAATTGGGGATTGCATTGGCCCGCCGGTTTTTTGTAAAAGGGTGATTGCACCCTTGTGCAGGTTTGAACGCGGCGAATGTGCCGCGGCTGAGGAGGATGAATGGTAACGTGTCCCGAATGCTCAAGTCCGCTGGACTTCGACGAGGACGAGCTGGATATCGGCGACGAGTTCACTTGTGAGGAGTGCGGCGCCAACCTGCGTGTGGCCGACAAGGAGCCCTTGGAACTGGAACTGGCCGACGACGACGACGAGCGCGACGAAGACGACGACGGCTACGACGAAGAGGAAGAGGAAGAGGATTTGGACGGCGAGGAGGAAGAAGAGGCTGAGGAAGACGACGAGCGCTGGTAGGCTTGGCACCCTGGGCTGGTTGCTCGCGCTGGCGGCGGCGTTGATGGCGGCCGGGGAAAAGCCGAAGGAGAGCGCCTACGGCTTGGTGGTCGGAACCGTCTTCCGGGAGAACGGATTCGCGTTTCCCGGTGTTGAAGTGAAGATGGAGGCGGATCCGGAGCCCGGCTTCACCGGGAAAAAACCGAAGGGCCAGAAGACCATCTCGAGCCCGCGTGGTGAGTTTTCGTTCAGGGTCGCCGCGAGGCCTATGCGCTATACTCTGAGTGTCAAGGTGCCGGGCTACAAGCCCATGTCGAAATCCGCCTCCATCCAGGCGGATGAACGTGTCGACGTGACGTTCCTGCTCGAGGTGGAGAAGAAATGAAGCGTCTCAGTATGCTGACGGGAATTCTCTTGGTTTCCCTGGGGCTTTCTTACGCACAAAAGGATTACAATCCCAACAAGCCCCCCCCGTTTTTCAAGAACGACAAGGGCAAAGATGATCCAACGATCCGTGCCTTGAATGGCACCGTGAAGGACGAACTGGATAATCCCTTGGAAGGTGCTGTCGTCAAGCTGAAGAATGTCAAGACGCTTCAGGTGCGTTCTTTCATCACGAAGACGGATGGCAACTATAATTTCGGTGGGTTGTCGACGAACGCCGATTACGAGATCAAGGCGGACCATCAGGGCGGGTCAAGCGATACGCGGACGTTGAGCGTGTTCGATACTCGCCGGGTGGCCGTCATCAACCTGAAGATCGACGCGAAGAAGAAGGAATAGCTTCGCCGACGGGGTCTTCAGCCGTTGTTTGAAAGGAGACGGACCGATGAAAATGCTGGTATGGGCGGCTCTGGCGCTGGGCGGGTTGGCGGCGCAGGAATTCAAAGTGGGCGGCAAGATCGCTGAGTTCAAGCTGCAGGACGTCAACGGAAAGGACGTCGCGTACTCGCAGTTGAAGGGCAGCGTGACCGTGGTTACGTTCGTGTCGACCAAGTGTCCGATCTCCAACGACTACAACGAACGGATGAAGCAGGTGTTCGCCGACTACAAGGCGAAGGTCAACTTCGTGTTCGTCAACAGCAACATCAACGAGCCCGCAGCCGAGGTGGAGAGCCATGCCAAGCAGGTGGGATTCGCGTTCCCGGTCTACAAGGATCCCAACAACGCGGTGGCCGACCGCTTTGGCGCCACCGTGACGCCCGAGAGCTACGTGATGGACGCCACGGGCACCATCGTGTATCACGGCTACATTGATGATGCACGGAATCCGGCGCGGGTGACGACGCAAGGGCTGCGGCAGGCCATGGACGCGGCGTTGACGGGCAAGGCGGTGAGCCAAGCCGAGACGAAGGCGTTCGGCTGCACGATCAAGCGGGTGCGGAAGAACTCGTGACCCGGCGGACATTGGCATTTGCGGCCACGGCTGGGGCGGTTCTCGGCGCTCCCGCGCCGCCGTTGACCCCCATGGACGAAGCCGGATACGCGAAGATCCTGGCAGGCTTGAAGGGCAAGGTGGCGTTGGTCAATTTCTGGGCCACCTGGTGCGAGCCTTGCCGGGCGGAGATGCCGGCCTTGGCGAAGATGGCGGCGCGGTTGAAGAGCAAGGGCTTCGTGCTGGTGACGGTTTCCGCCGACGAACCTGAGGATGCGAAGAACGCGCGAGAGTTTTTGACCAAGAGCGGCATCGCCGGCGAGAGCTACCTGAAGCAGGTGAAGAACGACGACAAGTTCATCGGCGGCTTGGAGCCGAAATGGTCCGGCGCTCTGCCCGCGTTGCTCCTCTATGACCGGACCGGCAAGAAGGTGAAGTTCCTGCAAGGTGAATCCGATCTCAAAAAGCTCGAGGCCGATATCGCGCGTCTTCTCTAGCGGTGGACGTTTTCGCTCCGGCTGGTGGCGGTATGCCGCCTCCCTCCTGGCGTGTCTGACGCTTGGACTGCTGTTGGGCTGGACGGATTTGGCCCGATCGTTGGACTTGGCGGCCTACGACTTCCTCTTCCGCTTGCACGAACCCGAGCCTGTGGATCCTTCCGAAGCGATACTGCTTTCAATCGATGAAGCCAGCTTGCAGGCGATGGGTGGGCGGCGCGGATTGCGTCCAGCACTGGCTTGGGCGCTTTCGGCCGTGGCGGCGGCGCGGCCGCGAGCGGTGGGCATCGACTTGATCCTGGTGGACGAGGACGACGCTGATTCTGCGCTGGATGAGGCCTTCGGCCGCACACCGGGCTTGATACTGGGCGCCGATATCCAACGGACGGGAGGCTGGGAGCAGCCCTTGCCCCGCTTCCGCCGCCATGCCAAGGCCGTGGGGCACACGCACGCCACGCCGGATCCGGTCAGCCGGCATCTGCCCCTGATGAAGGCCCAGGGCCGGGAGCGGCTGTGGGCGTTATCGCTGGAGGTGTGGCGCGCGGCGCACGGGAATCCGCCGCTGACGGAAGGGCCCAATGAACTCGCCTTGGGGCCATTGACGATTCCGGCGTCGGCGACGGCCGCCTACCCGCTCTGGGTGAGATACCGCCCGTCGATCGCACAGGTTTCGCTGGAAGAGTTGCGGCAGCAGCCTGGGCGGGCTCGGGAGTTTGCGGGCAAGGCGGTGTTCGTCGGTTTCACGGCGCTCTCGGACGTCAAGGATCGCTTGGTGACCCCGGTTTCGGCTCAGGGCACGGAGATGCCCGGCGTTGAGATTCACGCCCACGCCTATGAAACGCTGCGGCGCGGCCGTTTCCTGAAGGAGGCGAGCCATTTGGCCGTGGTCGGCGCTGGTTTGGCGATCGTGATTCTTTCGGGCCTGATCTTCTTCCGGCCGCCGAGCGCGGTGTCGTACGCGGCGGGCGGCGCGTTGCTGTTGGCTGTCCATGCGCTGCCCCATGCGGCGTTCCGGTGGGGAGATTTGATCTTCCCGACGGTGGCGCCGGTCTCGGTGGCGTGGCTGGCGGTGATCACGGCGGCGGTTTACCAGTACTTCATCCTGCGGGCCCGATTCCGCCAAGCGGACACGGAGCGGACGCGCTACAAGCAGGCCATTCACTTCGTGACTCACGAGATGCGCTCGCCGCTGACCGCTATCCAAGGATCGAGCGAACTCATGAGCCGCTACAGCCTCAGTGATGACAAGCGCAAGCAAATGGCGTCGATGATCAACGCCGAGAGCAAACGCTTGGCTCGGATGATCACGACCTTCCTGGACATCGAGCGCATCAGCGACGGGAGTTCCGAACTGCGGCGCGACGAATTCGTGGCGGGTGACGCCGTGCGGGGTTGTGTGGAGCGCGTGCGTCCGCTGGCCGATCGCAAGGGCATGGCGATCGAGTTCGAGACGCCAACCGAAATCCGGCTGGCGGGCGACCGGGAGTTGATCGAGTACGCCGTGTACAACCTGTTAACCAACGCAGTGAAATACTCGCCGGAGGAAACCGTGGTCACGGTGACGTGTGTCCGCGACGGCGAGTCCTTGCGGATCGCCGTGCGGGATCAAGGCATGGGCTTGGATGAGAAGGAGCAACGGGCGATTTTCGAGAAGTTCTACCGCACGAAGCGAGCGGAGGCGGCAGGGATCGAAGGGACCGGGATTGGCTTGTCGTTGGTGAGTGAGATCGCGGCGCGGCACGACGGACGCGTGGAAGTGGCGAGCCGGCCGGGATCGGGGTCATGCTTTACACTGGTGTTACCGGCGCTGGCGACAGCCGCCGCGGAGGCCCCCCAAACAGCGTGAGCGAGAAGAGAATCCTGCTCGTCGAGGACGACACGAGCGTCCGGACGACGATCACGACATTTCTGGAGATGGAAGGCTATCAGGTGGACGCGGCGGCGTCGACCCGCGAGGCCATGGTGCGCTTGCGCGACCACGCTTATCAGATCGTCTTGTCCGATATTTATCTCGATGAGCGGACGGGGTTGGACGTGTTGAACGCGGCGCGCCAGACGTACGGCGATTGCAAGGTGATTCTGATGACGGGGCGCGCCAGCATGGAGACCGTGATGCAGGCGACGCGCGGCGGCATGTTCGAGTACTTGCCGAAGCCGTTCGAGTTGGATGAGTTGATGGACGTCCTCCACCGGGCGGAGGCCGCCTTGGCTCCGGAGCCGGGCGAGGACGACGACGTGATCGACGATCTGCCGGCGACGGACGTGATCGGCTGCTCGCCGCAGATGGTGGAGGTCTACAAGAAGATCGCGCGTGTGGCGCCGACCGACGCGACCGTGCTGGTGCAGGGGAGACGGGGACGGGCAAGGAGATGATCGCGCGGGAGATTCATCGGAACTCCCGGCGAGCGGAGCAGCCTTTTGCGGCGGTGGACTGCGGGTCGATCGCGCCGTCGTTGCTGGAAAGCGAACTGTTCGGGGCGATGCGCGGGGCGTATACGGGCGCGGATCGGGATCGGGTGGGCGTCTTCGAGGCGGCGCACAAGGGGACGGTGTTTCTGGATGAGATCGGGGATATCGACGCAGGGTTTCAATTGAAGCTGTTGCGTTTCCTGCAGGAGCGCGAAGTGCGTCCGCTGGGCTCGTCGAAAGCGAAGCCTGTGGACGTGCGCATCGTGTCGGCGACAAATCGCGACATGCAGAAGATGGTGGACGAAGGGAAATTCCGGCAGGATCTCTGGTTCCGGTTGAATACGGTGCCCATCGAGCTCCCGCCGTTGCGGGAGCGGCCGGGTGACGTCGAGATCCTGACAAAGACTTTCTTGAAGCGCTACAACTCGCGTTATGGGCAGGCAACTCGGCTGATGGAGAGTGGGCTCAAGGCGCTCGAAGAGTACGCATGGCCAGGGAATATCCGGCAGTTGCAGCACATGATCGAGCGGCTCAGTATTCTCGCTCCGGATGGGAAAATAGATCGCGAGGCGGTTCGCCGGGCGATCAGCGAGTCACAGCCCGGCGGGGAGACGGCTCCGGAAACGCTAGCCGATGCCGAGGCTGACCAGATCCGCAAGGTGATGTCGGCGGTGGGGAACAACAAAAGCCGCGCCGCCCGGATTCTGGGTATTGAGCGAAAGACGCTTTATCGGAAACTGGAGCGGCTGGGTTTGGGCTGACCCGAAGGGAGCATGACTTCAGCACCCCGGCGGAACTCGGGGTCGAGCGTCTTCATCGCCCGGAAGATCTTCTCGCTATATCCCCGCACGGGGTTGTAGGTCCAGAGGACACCCTCCAGCGTCTTGCCACGGTAGCAACTCATCGTCGCCATGCTGCGCGCCACCATTTCCAGGCTGGCTTGGACAGAAGGAAAGCGGAGCCGTCCGTTGCCCCATCCGAAGATGTTGTTGTTGTGGGAGTAGCGGCCGGCGCCCGTCTCGATGACGGCGATGGTAGGCAGCAGTCGCCAATCGAGGCCATGCTGGTCGGCCACGCGGAGAAACTCTTCGGCGAGGTGGGCTACGGGGACGCGATGGAGGTGGAAGTAGGACTGGAGCTTGGCGAGCCGGCTATCGGACTGCCGAGGGGAGCGGGTCTCAGCGAGTTGGGGAGGGGGCGGCGGGGCCACCAAGTCAAGGGCAACCGCAGCGGAAGGTGCCATGACCAAGCCAGCGGCCAGTAGGGAGTTTCTTCAGGGAAAAGTTCATGTCGTGTCTTGCGGACCTCCTGGCCAACGCCTAGCGAAAGGGGCTAACCGCCTTTCGAACCAGATTGGGGGAGACGTGCAGAGACCCCAGGCAGGACCAGGGGTACCAGTATGGACGGATTGGAGCCGTCACGAACACTTCCGCAAGGATAGCACGGAACGGACAGGACCTTTGGCTGGGGAGAAGAAAACAAGAAGGCCGCTTGGGGTCGCCCTTGCGGCCTTCCGACAACTACCAGTGTTCGATGGACTGGATTTCCTCTGGGCCAGACGGAACTACTGACTGATTGTTTGCGGCCGTGAAGGCGGGCGGGCGGATTCCCCTCCGGTTGCGACGGCAACGCCTGCGACGGTGGCGGCCGTGACAGCGACGCCAGCGACCACGGCCGTGGTGAGGCCGATGCCAGTGGCGGCTGCTGTCGCGGTGGCGGCTCCTACGGCGCCGGCCGTAGCTGCGCCGGCCGCTGCCGTTCCCGCTGCGGCACCCGCGCCCGCTGCCGCACCCGCGCCCGCTGCCGCACCCGTGCCCGCTGCCGCACCCGTGCCCGCTGCCGCTCCCGTGCCCGCTGCCGCACCCGTGCCGGTAGCGGCCCCGGCCCCGGCCCCGGCGGCGCTTCCGGAAGAGGAACCGGCGGCGGCGCCAGCAACTGGGGCTTGAGCGACCCAGGCCACCTGGATGAGTTGCGTCGATTCGAGATTGGTGTCACGTCGCGCGGCAAGCCGACCTTCCACTTGAACGCGCTGGCCCTGGTAGCGATCCAATCCGTTGCCTTCGAGTTGGAAGCGAACCGCGGCGGTCTCATCCGTCAGGAAGTGCGCGCCACGCTGCCGCTCCAACAGCCCCTTGACGACAAGCCGATCACTCTTCGCGGCGGAGGAAGACGAGAAAAGAAGCGGTTGGCCGGGCCGGACGCGGGCGATCAGAACACCGTTGGCGTTGCGAACACGATAGTTCCCGCCGACGGCCGACACCATGAGACGACCATTTTCAAGGTGACGAACGGTTGCTTTGGCACCGTTGGATTCGGAAGAGATCCGAAGCTTCCCGGCCTCAATTTCGAAGCCGCGTTCGGGTCGGACTTCCGTGGATCCCACTGCCAAATTTGCGTGCGAAGGGAACACGGAAAGCGCCGAACGGGGCGCCAGATCGAGCCGGGTGCCGCTGACAGGCGGACGGTGGACGGCGCGGATGTGGTCCGGACCTCGTCACCGGGCTGGACCGATCCGGTGCCAGCCACGGAACGCTTGTTGATTTCAAAACGGCCTGGACCAGCGGCGGCGCCGATAGCCATGCCAGCGGGCAACGGGGCGGCGAATAACATCGCGGCCATTGCGAGAGATAGGGATTGTTGGACGTTCATGGGTGTATGGTTTCGAATCCTTCCATCAGTCTTTTCGGTCGCGCTGGACCTTTCGGACTACGGACTAGGGCGAAAACGCTAGGGATAGGGACTTTAGCCAGTACGGGTGCGGACCGCGCACGCCGATGGTTGGTTCGGTGGCAAGAGTGATCGGACTTCGATGGATCGCGTTGGCAATGATCTGGATCGCGGCGGGTTTCTGCGCCGGCCGCATGGCGGTGGCTGATTGGCTGCTCAAGGAGGGCACGAAGGCCCACGTCGCTGCGAGCGTCCGCTGGTGGCCTTCGCGGGGGGAAGCGCATGCTCGCCTCGCCCTGCTCGAGCCCGAGCGCGAAAAGGTGCACTTGGAACGAGCGGCGAGCTTGGAGCCACGCTCGAGCCAACTGCTGATTGCCCGGGCGTTGGCCGAGGAATTCAGCGGCCGCCCCGGCGAGGCGCGCCGTTTGTTGACGCGGGCCATGGACTTGGACCGGGGCTTCCGGCCCGTTTGGGCTTGGCTGGGCTATCTTTCCCGTCAGAAAGATACCGGCCCCTTCTGGGCGGCGGCCCGGCGGGCTTTCTTGATGAGCCACGGAGACCGGCAGGCCCTTTTCGATTTGTGTTGGAGCTTGCGTCCGGACGGGGCGTTCCTCTTTCAGCAGGTTGTGTCGCGACAGGCGCCGGTCCTGCTGGAGTTCGTAGTGTTTCTGATGAAGCAAGGCGACCTGAATGCGGCGCGGACCGCTTACTCGGCGCTGCTCGAGCAGCCTTACGGTTCAGCGAGCCGGGCCAACGCCGGCCGCGTAGCGACCCGCGAGGAACGCGCGCACGTGGGCATGGACTTGTGCGACCTGTTGTTGGACTTGCGGCAGCCCACGGGAGCGCTCGGCGTCTGGCGGGAGGTGCAGCGCTCGAAACTGGCCGGCGCGCGATCACGGGGCCGTTGCTTTGATTTTCGGTTGGGTACGGGTGCCGATGGCGTTCAGATGATGGACTCCGGGGGCGGTTGGATCGCAGAATTCAACGGCCGCCAACCCGACGAGGTGGAGTTGTTGTGGAGACCCGCTGCCGCGGAAGGGGCTCCGGTGGATGTGGATCGAAGAGTGGTCCTCGAGTCACGGGTGGTCAACGGGGCTCGACGGGATGTGGTGGTCTACCGGCGGATGCCGGGAGAACTGCCGCTGAAAGGCTCGGTCGAGGTGGTCGGCGCATGGTAGCCCTGGTTCGGGCCCCCAGGCACGAGATGTGCTCGACGCACGGGCTTGCGGTCCGTGGGGGCGTGCGAAACGAAGGAGAAGGCCCGGCGTTGGCCGTCGGCGCCGCACTCTTGGTGGCGTTCGCCACGACCTGGATCCCGGTTGGTGGGCGGAATGCGCCGTCGCGTGCCTGGTCTGCCTGCTCGGCGCCGTCTTCTGCTCGCTTCGGCGGGACGGGCTGCGATGGCCTTGGGTGTTTCTCGTCTTCCTGGGCCCCGTCGCGCTGGGTGGCGCTCAGCTCTTGGCGGGGGCGACCGCTTCGGTGGCCTCCACCGAGGTGAGGACGGTACGGTGGGCGGCGATGGCGGCGATGGTGCTGTTGGTGGGCCAGGCCTGTGGCCACCGTTCCCGGACCAGATGCCTCGACGCCCTGGCGATCGGCGCGGCGGCGCTTGCCACTTTGAGCGCCGCGCAGGCGTTCACCTCGGGCGGTCGGGTGTTTTGGTGGTTCGACACTCCTCTACAAGCCGCATTCGGATCGTTTTTGAACCGCAATCATTTTGCTGCCTTTTGTGAAGTGGCTTTGCCGGTGGCCGCTTGGCGGGCCGTGGAAGCTCCGGGCTGGCGATTCGTGCTTCCGGCGGCCATCGCGTTGGCGGGGATGCTGAGCGGATCGCGCGCGGGGATCGGCCTGTTGGCTTTGGAGGTGATCCTACTTTCCGCCTGGGCGGTGAGCCCGCGCGCTGGATTGAGTCGAGTGCGTTCCCTGGGCTGGGTGGCCGCCTCGTTGGCGGGGACACCCATCCTCGGCCTTGCGCTCGGCGGCGACGCACTGGTGGAGCGGCTACGGGAAGCGGAACCCCTCCTCTATAGGGATCAGATCTGGGCGTCGGCGGTGGATTTGATTGTGCAAAAACCGTGGACCGGTCATGGATTGGGGACCTTCACCTGGGTCTACCCCTCCGTGGCGCGTTTCGATACGGGCGAGGTCGTGCATCGCGCTCACTGTGATTGGCTGGAGTGGTGGGTGGAAGGCGGGGCAGCGCTTCCACTCCTTTTTGCCGGGTTGTTCATCTGGACGTGCCGCAAGTCGCTCGAGATTCCTTGGCTCCTGGGCGTGCCCGCCGTGCTGCTCCACTCGGCCGTAGACTATCCTCTGGACAAGCCGGTGGTCATGATGATGGCGGTCGGGCTGATCACCGTCGCGGCTGGGGTGCGCGCCCCGCAAAAGAGGAAGCGTAAACCCGTCCCTGGGCCGGAGAATCTTGGCGCGAAACCTTTACACTCGTAGACACTCCCCCGGACGTGTTGAACGTCCAATCGAAAGGATGGGAAGCTGTCATGCTTCGAATGGACTCCAAAAAGTTTCCGGTCTTGTCTCGCATGGAGTATCTCGAGACGGAGGATTCGAAGCCGGGCGTCTGCCGTCGCGCGGGCCTGGACTGCAAGACTTGTGTCGGCCAGGCGGCGCGCGGCGTTGCGTCCCTGTGTCCGAGTCTGGAGGAACAACAGGTGGTGGAAGTGTTCGATCGGCTGTATGCGGACCAATGCTGCCAGAGAATGTGTCCGGAGTTCGAGAAGGCTTACGTTCGCTCGGTGGCGGCCGGGAGCCCTCCCCCCTGAATCAGCAACACTTGGCGCGCGCATACTTCGCGCGCAAACGGCATTCGCAGAAGCGCCGCCACTCGTCGGCGCTGTGGGTGCGGCCATGCCGTGCCAAGTGGCGGTGGTAGGCGTTTTCGTCCGCCAACTCGCGGAGGATCGAGAGAACAATGCGCGCAAAAGCCTCGCAGCTGTTTCATCGGGTCAAACCTCCTCGGCGCTCAGGCGGCTCGGGACGAACGGCGTCTCCTGCGACGTCCGGTCGCGCGTCCCCATCAGGATGCCTGCCCAAAGGCGGATGCTATCCAGAACGATGGTCGTGACGAGAATCAAGAACAGGCCGCAGATCGCTGCGTCCAATCGCTCGTTGAAGATAATCTGCGCCGTCTCGGCGGCCTTGGCGGCGGCAACCTTGCCGGCGGCGAGATCGGCTTCCAGCTTGTCGGCGCGGGCCAGGAACCCCAGTCGAGGGATCGGCGAAAAGATCTTCTGGAGCGCCGCCGTGTAGCACACCGTCAACAGCCACCCTAGCGGGACGCAGGTGATCCACATGTAGCGCGCGCCATGCATCTTCACCAGCACGGTCGTGGCGACGCACAAGGCGATGGACGCCAGCAGTTGGTTGGCGATGCCGAAGAGCGGCCAAAGCGTGTTGATGCCGCCCAGCGGGTCGATGACGCCCTGATAGAGGAAATAGCCCCAGGCCAGCACGATCGCCGCGCTGGTGACGATCACCGAAGGCATGCCCCCCTGGCGTCCGAGAGGCCGGTAGAAGTGTCCGGCCAGATCCTGCAACATGAAGCGTCCCACGCGCGTCCCGGCGTCGATCACCGTCAGGATGAACAGGGCCTCGAACATGATCGCGAAGTGATACCAGAAGCCGAGCAGGCGTGATCCCGCCGATTGCCAACCGGCCGCGAAAATGTGCGCCATGCCGATCGCCAGCGAAGGCGCGCCTCCGGTCCGGTTGAAGAGCGTATCCTCGCCCACCTCGCGGGCCAACTGCGCCATGCGTTCCGCCGTCACCGGGAAGCCCCAAGCCGTAATGGTGCGGGCGGCGTCAGCGGGCTGCGCGCCCACCACTCCCGCGGGCGAATTGATGGCGAAGTACTCGCCCGGAGACATCGCGCAGGCCGCAATCAAGGCCATGATGCCGACGAAGCCCTCCAGCAACATCGCGCCGTAGCCGACCGGCCAAGCGTGCCATTCGCGGGCGATCATTTTGGGCGTGGTGCCGGAGGAGATCAATGAGTGAAAGCCGGAAATGGCCCCGCAGGCAATGGTGATGAAGCAGAACGGGAAGATGGCGCCGGCAAAGATCGGCCCGGTGCCGTCGGTGAAGCGCGTCAGCGCAGGCATCTGGATTTCCGGACGAACGAAGAAGATGCCGACGCCCAGCAGCAGCACCACGCCGAGCTTGACGAACGTCGACAGGTAATCGCGCGGGGCCAACAGAAGCCACACCGGCAGGGCGCTCGCCAGGAAGCCATAGGCGATGATCGCCACAGCCAGGGCGACGCCCGACAAGGTGAACCACGGCGCCCACGTAGGCGAGTGAGCCACCCACTCGCCGGCGAAAATGCTGGCCACTACCAGAACGAAGCCGATGGCGGAGACCTCCAGCACGCGTCCCGGACGCAAATAGCGCAGATAGAGGCCCATGAAAACGGCGATCGGCATCGTCGCCGCGATGGTGAACAAACCCCAAGGCGACCCCTTCAAGGCGTTCACCACCACCAACGCGACCACCGCCAGCAGGATGATCATGATGAGCAAAACGGTGACCAGCGCCGTGAAGCCGCCCACTTTGCCGATCTCTTCCCGGGCCATCTGGCCCAGCGACTTGCCGTCGCGGCGCATGGAGCAGAAGAGGATCACGAAGTCCTGCACGGCGCCGCCCAGCACGCAGCCGAACAGGATCCAGAGCGTGCCGGGCAGGTATCCGAATTGCGCGGCCAGCGTGGGACCCACCAGCGGGCCGGGTCCGGCGATGGCGGCGAAGTGGTGTCCGAAGACGATCCACTTGTTCGTAGGCTCGAAGTCGTGGCCGTCGCGCAGCCGCTCGCCCGGCGTGGCCCGGGTGTCGTCGAGCATCATGACTTTGGCGGCGATGAACTTGGCATAGAACCGAAAGCCGATCAGGAACCAACAGGTGGCGGCCGCGACGATCCAGACGCTGCTGATCGTCTCACCGCGGTGCATGGCAAGTCCGCCGATGCAAAAAGCGGCCATGACGGAGATGGCCGCCCAGAGAAGGACTCCAGGACGCATGGGGTCTATTATGGCCTGATTGACGCGCAGGGCCGGCGGCGGGCGTCGCCTCGGCAGTCAACGTGCTCGAGAGACGGTGTGCCCTACGGCCCCAGGACGCTGTTCCCGCTCGTGATCACGCTGGCCGTTGCCAGTCCGACGGCGGCCGCAACTCATGCCAGTACCGAAACTTCCAGAATAGAGGGCCGGCTCCAGCGAGCCTGGAGCGCCGCCATCGAATCCCGAGTTGCCTCTTCATTCCAATTGAGTCTGGGTGGGTTCTATGGCCCAGCGCCGAGTCAACAGACCCGGTTGACGCTCTCGGTGAGCAACGTGTTCCGCGATTCAGACCGCGTCTCACTGACGGCCTTCGAGGCTTTCTCCGTGCCGTCGCGACGCTCGAACTGGTGGGCGTCGTTGTCTTACCAGTGGCGTGTCGCCTCCAAGGGGAAGTGGCGGTGGAACGCCAGCGCCGGCCTCGAGCGCTGGCGCTTTCCCAGTGTCCTTCGAGGGACGCAGGACTGGGCGGCCGCTTGGTGCCTTAGTGCGCGGCGCCCTGCGCGCCACGTGACTTGGCTCGCCAATTTGGATGGGCGCACCACGCTGGTCTCGAACGTGCCGCGTGGATCGGTCGTGTTGTTGGGCGTACAGGCCCAGCATCCATTGAAACGCTGGGAGCGATCGACGGTGTCGCTTCAGCACGGGCCCTTCTACGCCCATAGCTGGCGCCTTTACGGTACGCAGGGCCCACGCGTATTGCGCTATTCAGCAGCCGTTTCCTGGGACACGCGACGTTGGACCGCCGACGCGGGAATCCGACCACAGGCCGGACTGGGCCCACGCGTTCCCGACTACCTTTTCTGGAGCTTCGGAGTTGCTTACCGCTTCGACAAGAGATGAGGCGCTTTCGGCGGCAATGATGATTTAGACTGTCATCAGATCTATGCAAGCCCCCTTGTTCCAGTTGGGCGCCGTCACCTACAACGTGCTGGCGGAGTTCGACCTCGAGACCGTCATCAAGAAGCTGGAGGAAAATGGCTTCGCCGCCGTCGAACTCCGCACGGAACACAAGCACGGCGTCGAACCCTCGATCAGCAAAGCCGAACGCGAAAAAGTGAAGGCGCGCTTCGCTGACAGCAAAGTGCGCCTGCTGAGCTACGGTTCCACCTGTGAGTTCCACGCGGCCGACCCCGCCGTGCGCAGGAAGAACATCGACATCTGCAAGACCTTCGTCGACCTGGCGCACGACACCGGCGCTTGGGGCGTGAAGGTGCGGCCCAACGGTTTCCCGAAGGAAGTCTCCCGGGAGGCGACCATCAAGAACATCGGCGACAGCCTGCGCCAGTGCGGTGAATACGCGCAAGGCATGGGCGTCGAGATCTGGCTCGAAGTTCACGGGCGCGAGACGCAGGAGCCGAAGGTCTGCGCCGCCATCATGGAGGCCACGAACCACTCGAGCGTCGGCTTGTGCTGGAATTCGAACCCCACCGACGTGGTCAACGGCAGCGTGAAGCCGAGTTTCGAACTGCTGAAGAAGTGGATCCGCAATTGCCACATCACGGAGTTGGCCAGCGCCTATCCGTATCGCGAGTTGTTCGCCCTGTTGCGCGCCCACAAGTATGACCGCTACACCCTGTGCGAGGCCCAGGCGAGCAAGGAGCCGGATCGCTTCCTGCGTTGGTACAAGGCGCTGTGGACGGAGTTGAATCGCGCGTGACGGCGCTGGCGCTGCTTTGCGTTCTGGCGGCCGTGCCCACGCCAGAGAGCCACTTCGGGCATGGCATGAAGGCTTCGCGGAAGCCGCTTTCCTGGGAGAAAGTGGTTTCGTACTTCGAGGCGCTGCCCAAGTCGAGCGACAAGATCCTGGTGGAACGGATCGGGCCCAGCGAAGAAGGGCGCCCCATGATCATGGCGATCATCTCCGCGCCGGACACCCTGAAGAATCTCGCCCGCTACCGCGGGATTCAGAACTCGTTGGCGGACCCGCGCAAGCTGCCCCCGCCCGTGGCGGAACAGATGATCCGGGAAGGGAAGACGGTCGTCGCCATCACGTGCACCATCCACGCCAATGAACCGGCGTCGACGAATACGGCGATCCAGTTCGCCTACGACCTTCTGACGCAGGACAAGCCGCGGTTCCGCGCCATTCTCGAGAACACCATCTTTCTGCTGGTGCCCTCCTTGAATCCCGATGGACTCGACATCATCTCCAACTGGGCGCGGAAGACCATGGGCACGCCTCATGAGGGCACGCTGCCGCCGGAACTCTACCAGAAGTATGTCGGGCACGACAACAATCGCGACTGGTACATCTTCTCCCAAGCCGAGACGCGCAATACCATCGCCAAGCTGCACAACGTCTGGCATCCGCAGATCGTCTACGACGTGCATCAGATGGGGCCGGCGACCGCGCGCATGTTCGTGCCGCCCTGGATGGATCCCATCGACCCCAACGTCGATCCGGTAATCGCGCAGGCGGCCAACGCGATCGGCATGGGCATGGCCTTCGATCTTACGTCGGCCGGACGCAAAGGCGTCGTGGTGAATGCCGTCTACGACTTTTGGACGCCGGGCCGCCACTATCAGGCCTATCATGGCGGGCTGCGGATTCTAACGGAATCGGCCAGCGCGCGCCTGTTCTCGCCCATCACGATGAAACCCGAACAGCTTCGCGGGCAGTCGCAGGGCTACAACGTCGGTGAGCGCGCCTGGAATCACCTGGAGCCCTGGACGGGCGGCGAATGGACCATCGGCGAAATCGTCACGGATCAGTTGATCGCCTTCGAAAGCGTCCTCTGGCAGGCCTCCGTGCGGCGCGAGGATTTCTTGCGCAACTTCCTCGGCATTCATCAGCGCGCCATCGCGAGGACGGAGCCGTTCGCTTTTGTCGTGCCTTTGGACCAGCACGATCCCGGCGCGACGCGAAAAATGCTCGAGACGCTCCAGTTCGGCCAAGTGGAGATCCAGCAGGCCTCGGCGGAGTTCACGGCCGATGGCAAACGGTATCCGGCGGGCAGCTTCGTCGTCCGTTTGCAGCAGCCTTACGGCGCGTTCGCCAAGACGTTACTGGAGCGCCAACAATATCCCGATCTGCGCCTTTATCCCGGCGGTCCTCCCAAGCGACCCTATGACGTAACCGCGCACACGCTGCCGTTATTGATGGGTGTGAAGGTCGACACCATCAAGGATCGTTTCGAGGTGGCCTTGAAAGCTCCGGATTGGCTGGACGCGCGGCTCGAACGGCCGATCGCCAGCGGAGCCTTATCGGCGGCGCATACCGATTCCTGGAAAGAGGTGAATCGGATCTGGAAATCCGGTTCTTCCGTCTGGCGGGATCCCGCCACGGGTGATTTCCTCCGCCAAGCCCGCGCCGGCGCCGTGGAGAAACGCAAGCCGCGCATCGGGCTCTACCGCAGTTGGATTCCGAACATGGATGAAGGCTGGACGCGCTACATCCTCGATAGCTTCGGCTTCGACTACACGCGCCTCGTCAACGCCGACATTCAAGGCGGCGGCCTGAAGGACCGGTTTGATGTGATCGTTTTTCCCGAGGCCAGCGCCGCCGCCATGCATCAGGGCTTTCGCGAAGGACAGATGCCTGCGGAGTACGTGGGTGGCTTGGGCGCGAAGGGGACGTCCGCGCTGAAGGCGTTCGCCGAGGCGGGTGGCACGCTGGTGTTTCTGAACGACGCTTCGGACTGGGCGATCGAATCCCTCGGTTTGCCGGTGAAGAACGTGCTCGCCGGGCTGAACAGCCGGGAGTACTATTGCCCGGGGAGCCTGCTGAATGTCACCCTCGAAGCGGGTCATCCGCTCACCTATGGGATGCCCGCAGGAGTCGCGATCTGGAACGAAGGCTCGCCCGCTTTCGAAGTGCGATCAGGCTCCGTTGCCAGCTACGGAGAAAACTCTCTGCTGGCCTCCGGATGGCTCTTGGGCGAGAAATATCTGGCGAAACGCTCCGCTTTGGCCGACATGCCCGTCGGCAAGGGCCGCGCGATTCTTTTCGGCATGCGCCCGCAGTATCGGGCCCAGAGTTATCAGTCATTCAAACTTTTGTTCAACTCGTTTCTCCTGTAACGCTCAGGAGGACTACTGATTGAATCCGTTGGATTGGAACGGTCCAGCGTTTCTGATGTTTTGCTTCTGATTTGGCGCGGCTCTTTCTTTGGTGCTTTACCGGGTTCGACGATAGATGGAAGCGAGTTTGCCGGCCAGCCCGCTGGGCTTGCGGGATTCGTACAAGATCTCGGTCCTGCGTGGAGGCGAGGCAGAAGCAGTTCGCGTTGCACTCGTGCACTTGGTGGAACGCGGCGATCTGCGCGATGCCGGCGGTGGGGAAGTAGAACGGAATAGCTTGGCTGAACCGTCCCACCCTCTGGAGCGGGCCGCGGCGCGCTGCTTCACGGCCGCCATGAAGCCCGTGGTCGCGGTGAAGAAGCACTCGTGGCTGCGGAGCGAAACTCGGGCTTTCGCTCAGGAACGCCAGGCTGGTGGTCTGCAACGATAGCGACGCTTCTGATTGCTAACGGCCACCTGGTTTATGGCGGGCGGGTTGGCGCTGGCGAAGATGTCCGTTGGCGTCGAACGTGGCAAGCCGGTCGGTTTTCTCGAGATCATGGCCGTCGCCATGGCCGGGGTCCTGCTCTGCGTGGGGATGATCGGCCGCCGAAGAGCCTCTTCGCAAAGCCCGCCAAGTTGCAGGGTCTGAGCCCGGCGGAGGTCACCATGATGGCGGCCGGGTTCGGACTTGGCGCGCTTCCCGTCGACGGCGCGGTCGACTATCGGGCCATGTTCCCGAAGGCGCAAGCCGGTGGCCAAACGTCGAGTTTCGGGTCGGGTTGCGGAGGCGGCGGTGATTGTTCCGCCGACGGATCGCCATGGGCTGAGTTGGCGGGGCGAACTGGCCGCGGGCATTCTCACCCATCTCGACCAACACGACCGCCTGGAGGTGATCGTCGACGACTACCTTAACGCCGGACGCGCCCAACTCGATGGTTTGGTCACCTTGGCCCGGGGAGGCGCCCGTCTCGCTGCATTCCATCGACTTAGGCTGGAGTGAGTACCTCGCCATCGTCCCGCGGCGGCGGACGCGAAATCGGCCAATTGGCCGCGCAATCGCTCACACCACTTCCGCCGCGTCACCGGCGTTGCGCCCGCCATCGAGAACATCGCTACGCTGGTGCTCGGCGCCATCCTGGTCCATGGCGAGAACTCGTTGTTGCTAGACCTGCGCAACGTCAACACGAATGTCCGCAACGTGGGCCCGGGTATCGCAGCCGTTGACGGTGATTCTGGAGCGCGACGGCGCCTTCACCGGTGTGACGCCGCTGCTGGCCGAGGTGGGTGTCGCCCGCCAAGCGGTGGCTCGGGGCCGGAATCGGCCAGGTGCCGTTCGCGTGGAAGGCGCCGCTGATGGCCTCGGATTCTAACGAGGCCGTGAGCCAGCACCGTCTGGCCGAGGCGTATCTTTCTGGGAACGGAGCCGGGCTCCGGGCCGCGAAGAAGCGGGAGACGGCTAGCGGATCGCCATCGTCACCCCGGCTTGGCTTTCGACGCTTTCGATGGTGACGACGACGGGCACCGCCTGTCCCGTGGGCGCCGTGGTGGGCACGGTGACGTTCAGTTGAATCAGGCCGGGAACCGACCCGACCGGGGCGGCCGCGCCCACCACCGTGGCCGATTGCCCACCGATGGAGACCGTGGGCGTCGAAGTCGGCGTAACGGCGGGCGATGCCGGAATCAGGCTCGAGACGTTCGCATTTGTCGTGGCGCCGGCGCCGGTCATGTAGAGCACGATGGTCTGACCCTTGGCTGCGGGCGCCTGTCCGCTGTTGAGCACATAGTCGCCGGAAGGTAGCACGTTCAAAATGGCGCCCTGACCTCGCCCGGAGCCGTTCGACGTGTAGAGCGCGGGATTCACAGACGCGAACGCGACCGTGAACGCCTGCGAGGAGCTGCCGCCAAAGGTCACTACGACGTCCACATTAGGCCCCGTGATGCCGTACGGCACGATCGTGGTAATTTGACCGGCGGCCGTGAAGAGCACCGGAGCGGCGCTGCCGTTGAAGGTCAGGGAAGTGGCGGGCCCGGCGGAGGGCAGGGAAGTCGGCAGGGTGCCCGTGGATGGATCAAACAGTACGGGATCGGTGGGGCCCAGGCCGAGCCCGAAAACGGTCACCAGTTCGCCGGGCGACAGACGGCCTTGGCTGAAGTTGGCGGAGTTGACCACCGCCATGATCTGCGGCGTGGGCGGGTACACCATGAACTGGGCTTCGCCCGATGTTCCCCCTCCGGGCGCCGGTGTGGTGACGGTCATGCGAAGGATACCCGGTGCCGCCAACATCGTGGCGGGCACGGTGGCCAGGATGGCTCGGTCGCTCATGATGGTAGCCGTCAAGGGACCCGTGGAACCGGCGCTGGTCGGCGTCCCGGTGATCGCGCCGCTGGCCAGGTTCAACCCGGCCGGGAGTCCCGTCGCTGAAAGCGTCAGCGTTCCGGCACCGCCCACGGCCTGGACCGAGATGCCCCCAGGATAAGCGGAGCCGATAGTGCCAGCCGGTAGGACGGCGGTGGGTCCGGCGACTCGGGGCAAGGTTGGCGTCCCGCTGGGTAACACCGTCATCTTCATCGGCATATAGGCGCTGGCCGTCGCGTCGGCGACCTGAACGTTGAAGAAGTAGGATCCGGCTGCCGTGGGCGTGCCTGAGATCTGGCCGTCGGACATGGTGAGTCCCGGTGGCAGTGTGCCTTCGATTGTCCAGGTATAGGGGGCCGATCCACCGGCCGCCTGCAGGGTGATCGTGGAGTATGAAGCTCCAACGGTACCCGCTGGAAGCGGCGAACCCATGGCGATTCTGAGTGAAGTAGAACTTGAAGGATAGACCGGTATATAGAACATTTCACTGGCAGAATTCGTTCCATCGGTCGCCGTAACGGTAGCCGCCGCCGTGAAGCCGCTCGCGGCCACGGTCGACGTCGAGAAGTAGTTTGCGCCGTTGATTGTCACCGGAGCGGCGGGCGATTGCTGGATCACGCCCGGAGGCCACGTTCCTGAGATCGAAGGCACTGCGGCTTGGACCGTTAGCGTAACGGCAATCGTCACTGTCGCATTCGCCGCTTGTCTAGAATCTACTTTAATTGTTCCTGTGTATGTTCTTGGTTGTAAGCCAGTTGGATCAACAGAGACCGCAATCGAGTTCAGAAGGCCGACGAGAGTGATGTTGCCGGTGGGGTTCGCTCGCAGCCACGTCGCGCCCTGAATCGCGACGGTCGCCGGAATGGCTGAACCGTTGTTCGACAGGATGAAAGTCCGATTCAAGCTAGGGTTGCCATTGATGGCTTGGCCGGTAGTATAAGTAAAGCTGAGAGTCGTCGGACTCACGGTGATCGTCGGTGCAGGCGTTCCCACTACCAGGGTCACCGTCGTCGTACCTGACGGCGGCGGACTACCGGTTGTCCCGGTCACGGTCACCGTTGCGGTGTAGGTTCCGGCGGGAAGGCCGGTGGGGTTCACGTTGAGGGTCACCGCCTGTGGCGCGCGGCCGGCGAAGACAGAGGGAAGGAGCCAGCCGCCCCCGTGGGGCGCCGGGCCCGTGACCGCCAGTTGAAAACTGGCTCCGGCTGGGGTGCTTCGTATGTTGATCGTCTGCGCGGCGGGCAGCCGCGTGGCACCAATCGTATGCGCGAAGGCGATGGCCGTCTTGTCTGGCCCCAGCGTCGGCGCCGGGGGAGTACCTTGACCCAGGATGAGTCCGGTGGAGAGAAGCAGCGCAAAAAGTACTCGCACGTTCGGCTCATCGTCGCGCCCGGTGACCCGTTTGAGCCAGAATGGAAGGTCTAAGATGAAAACGACTCGGGTGACCTTAATCCGCGACGGCCGCTTGGTGGAGGACGCCGTGGCGGTGGAGGAGCCGCTCGAGATTCGTCTGGCGGAGAACCAAGACGGCGTCAGGATCGTCAAGCCTGTCTCGGTGACGATGCGGACGCCGGGCGACGACGCCGAACTGGCGGCCGGATTCCTCTTCACGGAGGGCATACTCGAGTCGCCCGATCAGATTTCAGGTATTCAAGCGGTCCCTGCCCGAGGATTCGTCGATGTCGAGTTGGCCGATGGAGTAAGGGTGGATTGGGGACGGCTCGAGCGGCACTTCTACACGTCGTCGAGCTTGCGGCGTTTGCGGCAAAGCGTCGGTGGAACTGGTGCGCACGCGGTTGCCCGCCCGATTGGGTTCGTCCGTCTCGTTTTCGCGCGCGGCGCTGGCCGCCTGGCCCCAGAAGGCCCGAGCCGCGCAGGACGCCTTCGAAGCCACCGGCGGGCTCCATGCCGCCGCCCTCTTCGATGCCGCCGGCGTGCTCGTCGCGCTGCGCGAGGATGTCGGCCGCCACAACGCCACCGACAAGCTCATCGGAGCCCGCTGGCTCGCCCGGCTCCCGCTCGACGATTGCGGGCTGCTGCTGAGCGGCCGGGCGAGCTTCGAATTGATCCAAAAGGCGGCGATGGCGGGGATTCCCTTGGTGGCGGCGGTGGGGGCGCCGTCGAGCTTGGCGATCGAAATGGCGGAGCAGGCGGGCCTGACGCTGGTGGGATTCTTGCGCGGCGAGCGGATGAACGTCTACGCCGGCGCTATTGGCTGACGCCGACCGTGCGCTTGTACTGCTCCACGATCTTGTGGACGTATTGACGGGTTTCGCTGTAAGGCGGAACGCCGTTGTACTTTTGGACGGCACCCTCGCCGGCATTGTAGGCGGCCAAGGCGCGGCGGAGTTGATCTGGGTAGTCTTCGTAGCGTGCCAGCAGTTCGCGCAGCAGGCGGACGCCGCCGTCGACGTTTTGTTCGACGTCGTGCGGATCGACCTTCAGCGCCTGCGCCGTGCCAGGCATCAACTGCATGACACCGATGGCGCCTTTGGGCGACAGCGCCTTTGGGTTGTAGGCTGATTCGGCGCGGGCCACCAGCTTGACGAACTCCGGCGGCAGGCCATGCTTGCGGGCGGCGTTCTCCACCAGTTCCTTGGGAGTCGGCGGGGGCGGCTTGGGCGTTGGGGGTTCCGCCGGCGGGGCGGGCGGCGCCGCGGGCTTGGGCTCTTCGGGCAGGGGTTCGAAGCCGACCACTTCGCTCGCCGCCATCTCCACGTAACCCGCGCCATGGTAGAGCAACACGCGGTCGCCCTTGATTTCATGCCGGTCAATGCGCATTTCGAAGCCATTGGCGAGCAGAGCGATCTCGCGGGCTTGGGCGAGGCCGAGTGCGGCGGCGAAGATGGCAAGAGCGCGGAACAAGCTCAAAACAGTATGACGCGCGGGGGCGGCCCGGCGTTCAAAGCGAAATCAATAGATCGCGGGCGCGCCCGCGGGCCGGGTCTTCCAGCGGCGGTGGATCCAGAGCCATTGGTCCGGATGCTCGCGGATCGCCTGTTCGACGGCGGCCTGGACGCGCTGGGTGTCGGCGACGGCGTCGCCGGTGAGCTCGACGGGCGGGTAGAACTTCAGGATATATTTCGCCTCCTGTTCGCCCCAAAGGGCAAAGCCCGGGATCACGGTGGACCGGGCGCGATGGGCGAGTTTGGTGAAGACGGGCGCGGTGCAGGCCGGGACGCCGAAGAAGTCGATGAAGACGCCCTGGTCGGCCATGGAGTTCTGGTCGACCAGGATGCCGACGGGTTCGTTCGCTTCGAGCGCCCGCAGGATGCCGCGGACGAAGTCCTTCTTTTCGATGACGCGGTTGCCGCTCGAAGACCGGCGCTGGGCGACCAAGCGATCGACGAGCGGGTTGTCCAGCGGCCGGACGACGACGTGCATCGGCTCCGTCAGCAACGCGTGGGCGTGGGCGCTCAACTCCCAATTGCCAAGGTGGCCGGTGGCGAACAGGACACCGTGGCCGCGCCGCTTGGCGGCTTCGTAGTATTCGAAGCCCTCGTAGCGGATCCAATTGCCGACATTGGCTTTTGTGATGCCGGGCAGCTTCGCGAAGCCCACTAGTAGGCGGGCCATGGAGCGGAAGACGCCGTCGATGATCGCCTCGTGCTCGGCGGCTCGCTCGGGTAAGGCCAGGCGCAGATTGATCCGCGCGATGCGCCGTAGGCGGGGCGCCACGCGGTCGAGCAGGCGGGCGTAGAAGCCCGCCAGCGGATGGGCCAGGGACAACGGCAGCCAGCGCAGAGAAGACACCACCGCCGCCGCCAGCAGATACTCGCCGGCGTTTCGCAGCGGCGAGCGTTTACTCAATCCAGCCGCCACCCAATACGAGTTCGCCTTGGTAGAAGACGGCGGCTTGGCCCGGCGTGACGGCGCGCTGAGGTTCGTCGAAGCGCACTTGGACGCGATCGTCAGCCACGGGCGTAAGGGTCGCCGAAGCGGGCCGGTGCTTGTTGCGAATGCGAACGTCGGCGCGCACGGGGCGGCCGGCGGCGCGATCGAGATCCAATTCACCTCGCGGACGCCGAACTCCGCGCGCAGCAGGGCTTCGTTGGAGCCGACGACGATGCGCTGCGTGGCGGGGTCCGTCTGAATCACGTACAGGGGCTCCGGCTTGCGTTTGGGAATCTGGATGCCCTTGCGTTGGCCGACGGTGAAATGATGCACGCCCGAGTGCTCGCCGAGCTTGCGCCCTTCGGTGTCGACGATCTCGCCGCGCGTGGCGCCGGAGTCGATGCCTTGCTCCTTGAAGTAGGCGTCGATGAAAGCGGCGTAGTCGCCGTTGGGCACGAAGCAGATCTCCTGGCTGTCGGGCTTTTCGGCGACGGGTAGCCCGAGGTCCTCCGCCAAGGCGCGCACTTCGCTCTTCACCATGCCACCCAAGGGGAACATCGTCCGCGCCAGTTGCGGCTGGGTGAGTCCGAAGAGGAAGTAGGTTTGATCTTTGGTGGAATCGGCGCTGCGGAGCATCTGCCAGCGCTGGGTGGCCTCGTCGTACCGGATCTGCGCGTAGTGGCCGGTGGCGATTTTGGCGGCGCCCACGCCGTCGGCCATTTCGAGGAACTGGTCGAACTTGATGAAGTTATTGCACAGCGTGCAGGGGATGGGCGTGCGCCCGGCCAGGTATTCGTCGACGAAAGGCTTCACGACGTGTTGCTCGAAGCGATCCTCGAAATTCACGACGTAATAGGGGATGCCGACGTGGCTGGCGACGGCGCGCGCGTCGTAAACGTCGTCGAGCGAGCAGCAGCGGCCGCTGGCGCCTTCGTTGGCCAACTCCGGCAAGCGCCTTTGATTCCAAAGCTGCATGGTGAGGCCGACGCAATCGTAGCCCTGGCGATGCAACAATCCTGCGACGACGGAGGAATCCACTCCTCCCGACATGGCAACGGCGATGGTCGGTTGTTTATCCGGCATAGACGGGTGACAGTTTACGGAGGCGCGCCACCACCTCTTCGAGGGCGTCCGCCAGCGCGTCCACCTCCTCTTCAGTATTCTGGACGCCGAGCGAGAAACGCAAGCAGGAGCGGGCGTCGTCGCGCGAAAGGCCGATGGCGGTGAGGACGTGGGACGGCTCCACGGCGCCGCTCGAGCAGGCGGCGCCGCTCGAGACGGCAAAGCCCTTCAAGTCGAGGCCGATCACGAGCGGTTCGCCTTCGATGCCGGAAAAGAGGATGTTCGAGGTGTTGGCGGCGCGGGGCGATGATGCGCCATTGACGGTCGCGTGGGGGATGCGGGCGAGGATGTGCCGCTCGAGGCGATCGCGGAGGCGGGCGTCGACGGGCTGCAGGTGGGCGCAGGCGGCGCCGAAGCCCACGGCGCCGGCGACGTTCTCGGTGCCGGGACGGCGGTCGCGCTCGTGGCGTCCGCCGAAGGTGGTTTTGTGGAGCGGCGTGCCTTTGCGGACGACGAGGGCGCCGGTGCCTTTGGGTCCGTAGACTTTGTGGGCGCTGACGCTGACGAGGTCGGCGAGTTTGGGCATCTCGGTTTTGCCCAGGGCTTGTACGGCGTCGACGTGCAGGAGCACGCCGGCGTCGTGAGCGATCCGCGCGATCTCTTCCACCGGCTGAATGGTGCCGAGCTCGTTGTTGACCGCCATGACGGAGACCAGCGCCGTATCGGGCCGGATGGCGCGGCGGACGTCTTCGGGATCGACGACGCCACTGGAGCCGACGCGAACGATGGTGGCTTCGAGTTCGGCGGCGGGGCCGAGCACGGCGGGGTGCTCGATGGCCGTGGTGACGACATGGCGCTTCCCCGTGGCGCGGGCGACGCCGAAGATCGCCAGATTGTTGGCTTCCGTGGCGCCGCCGGTAAAGACGATCTCGTCGGGACGCGCGCCAGTGGCTTGGGCTACTTGGCGGCGCGCCTGCTCCAGGCGCTGCTTGGCGCGTTGGCCGAAGGCGTGGATGGACGACGCGTTGCCGAAGTCCTCGCGCAGGCACTGCTCCATGGCGCGGAGCGCGGGCTCGCACAAGGGCGTGGTGGCGTTGTGGTCGAAATAGGCAGGCCGCACGGAGTGACAATAATAGTTTCGCAAATGGCCATCATCACGTTGACCACCGACTTCGGCACGCATGATCATTTTGTCGCTTCGATGAAGGGGGTGATTCTGGGGATCAACCCGCGGGCGACCATCGTGGATGTGTCGCATGAAGTGCGCCCCTTCGAAATCACCGAGGGCGCCTTCACTATCGATGAAGCCTGGCGGGCGTTTCCCAAGAAGAGCATCCATGTGGTGGTGGTGGACCCGGGCGTGGGCACCGCGCGGCGGCCCATTCTGCTGGAGGCGGGTGGCCATTTTTTCTTGGGGCCCGACAATGGCGTGCTGGCGATGGTGTACGAGCGCGAGAAGCAGCACAAGGTGCGGCACGTTTCGAACGAGAAGCTGTTTCGCCAGCCGGTGAGCCGTACGTTTCATGGCCGCGACATCTTTGCGCCCGTCGCCGCGCATTTGTCGAAGGGCGTGACGCCGGGCCGCGTGGGTAAGCTGATCGACGACTACTTGAAGCTCCACACGTTCTTCCCCGTGCATACCGCCAAACGCGCCTGGACGGGGACGGTGCTGAAGGTGGATCGCTTCGGCAACTTGATCAGCAACTTTCTGGTGGACAAGTTCGCCGACGTCAAGACGCGGCCGTTCGAATTGGCGATCGGCACGGAGACGTTGCGGCGGTTGGCCCTGAACTATGCCGAGGTGGGCTTCGGCGAGCCGTTCGTGATCGAAGGCAGTTCCGGCTATCTCGAGGTGGCCGTGAACCAAGGCAACGCCGCGAAGCAGTTGGGATGCGGTCCGGGGGCGCCCATGGAATTGAGGATCTTTTGAACATCAAGCAATATCGAGTGAAGCCCGGAAAACGGGTGCGCCTGGCCGACTACGATCCGGCGCCCGCCTTCGCGATGGACAAGAAGCAGGCGTCGGCGGCGCTGGCGGAATCCGTCCGCGAACTCGCCGACTTGCAGGACAAGCTCTACGCTCAGAACACCTGGGCCGTGCTGGCCATCTTCCAGGCGATGGACGCCGCCGGCAAGGACGGCACCATCAAGCATGTGATGTCCGGCCTGAATCCGCAGGGCTGCCAGGTGTTTTCCTTCAAGGCTCCCTCTGCGGAGGAGTTGGACCACGACTATCTGTGGCGCGCTTCGCGCGCGCTGCCGGAGCGCGGCCGTCTGGGCATCTTCAACCGCAGCTACTACGAGGAGGTGCTGGTGGTGCGCGTGCATCCGGAGATCCTCGAGCAACAGCAGTTGCCGCCGAAGGCGAAGGGCAAGAAGGTCTGGAAGCGGCGCTATGAGCAGATCAACAACTTCGAGCGCCACTTGGTGGAGAACGGCACCATCGTCGTGAAGTTCTTCCTGAACGTGTCGAAGGCGGAGCAGAAGAAGCGGTTCCTCGAACGCATCGAGGAGCCGGAGAAGAACTGGAAGTTTTCCGCGCGCGACGTGAAGGAGCGCGCGCACTGGGACGACTACATGCGGGCCTATGAGGAATGCTTCGAGGAGACGAGCACGGACGAAGCGCCGTGGTATGTGATTCCGGCCGACAACAAGAGTCTGATGCGATTGGCGGTGGCGCAAGTGTTGATCGAGCGCTTGAAGGATTTGAATTTGGCCTATCCGGCGATCAGCGAGGCGGAGCGCGCGGAACTGGCGGAGGCGAAGGCGGCGCTGTTGGCGGAAGACGGGGCCGGTGATAAGATCAGTGTCGATGAAAACCCTGTTTCTGGCGACGATGATGGCGGCGAGCCTGGCGATGGCGCAGTCCGCTGACGAGAAAGCGGTCCGCGCCGCGCACGAGGCCTTCGTGAAGGCCACGCACACGGGCGACGCTTCCGCGTTGGGCAACCTGTTCGCCGACGGCCTGCAGTATAGCCATTCGAACGCCAAGCTCGAAACCAAGAAGGAAGCCATCGACGCGCTGGTGAAGACCAAGCCCCACTTTGAAGTGCACGAGCAAAGCGTGACGGTGCTGGGCACGGCCGCCACCATCCGCGCGAAGGTGACAGCGCACAACAAGGACGCCGCAGGCAAGCCGACCACGATTCCGCTGTCCATCTTGCTGGTGTGGACCAAGCAGGGCGGACAGTGGAAGCTCATTCAACGCCAAACCACGCGGCTGGCGAGCTAGCTCTTGCGGGGCTCCCGGTGGCCGCCGGGAGCCCCTGACACGCGTTACTTGTTGCTGAAGACGAACGACGTCACCGCGCCTTCGGCGGCGGAGGAGACGTCGCGAATGTACTTGGCGAAGACGCCGGTCTTGTACTTCGGCGCCGGCTTCTTCCACTTCTTCATGCGGGCGTCGATCTCCTTTTGCGGCACCTCGAGCGTGATGGTGCGTTTGACCAAGTCGACGGTGATGCGGTCGCCGTTTTTGACCGCGGCGATCAGGCCGCCGTCGTAGGCTTCGGGCGCCATGTGGCCGATGGAGAAGCCGCGCGTGGCGCCGGAGAAGCGGCCGTCGGTCATCAGCGCGACGTCCAGCCCGCGGCCGGCGATGGCGCCGGTCACGCCCAGCATCTCCCGCATGCCGGGGCCGCCCTTGGGACCTTCATAGCGGATCACGACGACGTCGCCGTCCTTGATCTTGCCCTCGAGCACGGCCTTCATGGCGGGCTCCTCGGTGTCGAACACGCGCGCCGGGCCGGAGTGCACCTTCTTCTCGATGCCGGTAACCTTGATGACGGCCCCCTGCGGCGCCAAGTTGCCCTTCAGCACGACAAGGCCGCCGGTCTTCTTGATGGGCGCGTCCAGCGGCTTGATGACGTCCTGGCCCGGAGTCTCATTCGCCTTGGCGGCTTCTTGGGCGATGGTCTTGCCCGTGATGGTGAGGCACTTCTTGTGGACGAAGCCGCCGTCCACCAGACGCTTGGCGATGACCGGGATGCCACCGGCGAGGTCGACGTCGGAGGCCATGTACTTGCCTGCGGGCTTCATGTCGACATAGAGCGGCGTCTTGGCGGAGATCCTCTGGATGTCGTCGAGGGAAAGCTTGACGCCGGCCTCGCGCGCCATGGCGAGCAAGTGGAGCACGGCGTTCGTGGAGCCGCCGGAAGCGGCCACGGAGGCGACGGCGTTTTCAAAGGCTTCGCGGGTGCAGATCTGGCGCGGACGGATGTCCTTCTTCACGGCCTGCACGATCAGCTTGCCGCACTCATAGGCCACTTCGTCCTTGCGCTTGTCCGGCTGCGGCACGGCGTTGGCGCCGAAGGGCGAAAGGCCGATGATCTCGAGCAGCGTGGCCATCGTGTTGGCCGTGAACTGGCCGCCACACGCGCCCGCGCCGGGGCAGGCGGCGTTTTCAATGGCCAGCAGTTCCTTGGCGGAGATCTTGCCGGCGGCATGAGCGCCGACGGCTTCGAAGACGTCCTGGATGGTGATGGGCTTGTCCTTGTGCTTGCCGGGCATGATGGAGCCGCCGTAGAGCACGAGGCCGGGCACATTCAGGCGCAGCAGCGCCATGGCGGCGCCGGGGTTCGTCTTGTCGCAGGCGGTCAAGGCGATGACGCCGTCGAACATGTAGCCGCGCGTGCAGAGCTCGATGGAATCGGCGATGACGTCGCGGCTGACCAGCGACGCCTTCATGCCTTCGGTGCCCATGGTGACGCCGTCGGAAATGGCGACGGTGTTGAATTCCATGGGCGTGCCGCCGGCGGCCTTGATGCCTTCCTTGACCGGCCCGGCCAACTCGCGCAAGCGCAAGTTGCAGGGCATGGTTTCGATCCAGGTGTTGGCGATGCCGATGATGGGCTTCTTGAGGTCGGCGTCGGTGAAGCCGACCGCCTTGAGCATGGCGCGCGCGGGGGCGCGGTCAGGGCCTTGGGTGATGGTGTAGGACTGTAGCTGCTTCATGGTGGTGTACTCTCTCTTACTTGCCTATCGAGCCCTTGCGAGGTGGGCGACGCGCACAATGGCGGACGTGCAAGATGTCTACGGATTCCGGCATGACGCGATAGTAGACGACGAAATCCAGGGGTGGGTCCAGAATGAACATCTTCCGGACCTCGACATTCTTCGTCGAGACCCGAAGATCGACGCCGTTCCCCAGTCTAGGCGCTATCAACTCCGCCTCGGCGCGCGGTAAGACCTTAACGAGCCTTGCCACTGTACCGCGACCGCTGCTGATTCCTGAACTCTTCCAGCGACACGCCTTCCCCGCGGTCCGACTGCGCCACCGCTTCGGCGATCACTGTCCGGATCTCCTGCTCTTCGTCGGGTGTGTACTCGGATTCCCAGGAATCCAGAAGTTCGCCCAACAGGGCATCGGCGTTGGGAAAGTAGCCCTCGTCAACGATCCGTTTGATCCGCTCTTCGGTGGACGGCGAAACGAGAATGCTCATCGCTAACATTCTACGCCTGGAGCGTATTGATGGAGCCGACGCGCGCGGCTTCGAACGCGGCGATCGCGTCCGCATGCTGCAACAGATAGCCGAGCTCGTCGACGCCATCCAGCAGGCAGGTCTTTGCAAACGAATCCACCGGGAACTCAGCCTTGGCGCCGTCGGGGAGCGTGATGGTCTGCGTCGCCAGATCGACCGCCACTTGCGCGCCGTCGGCGAGGGCAAACAATTTCTGGTGCACGTCGCGCGAGACGACGATGGGCAGCAGGCCGTTCTTCAGGGAGTTGCCCTTGAAGATGTCGGCGAAGGACGTGGAGATGACGGCGCGGAAGCCGTATTGCGTCAAGGCCCAGGGCGCGTGCTCGCGGGAACTGCCGCAGCCGAAGTTGTCGCCGGCCAAGAGAATCTGCGATCGCTTGGCGGCATCGGTGTTGAGGATGAACTCGGGCTTGGGAGCGCCGGTGGCGTCGTAGCGCCAGTCGTAGAAGAGCTGGTCGCCGAGCCCGTCCTTCGAGATGGTCTTCAGGAAGCGCGCGGGGATGATCTGGTCGGTGTCGATGTTGTCGATGCCGAACTTCACCAGCGTCGAGGAAAAGGGAGTGAACTTCTGTGCCATGTGATCCTTCCTGCGTTAGCCCAGCAGCGTGCGGACGTCGGTGACCTTGCCGGTGACGGCGGAGGCGGCGGCGGTGAGCGGCGACGCGAGGAACGTGCGCCCGCCTTTGCCTTGGCGGCCTTCGAAATTGCGGTTCGAAGTGGAGACGGAATATTCGCCGGGCTTCAACTGGTCGCCGTTCATGGCGATGCACATGGAACAGCCGGCTTCCCGCCATTCGGCGCCGGCCTCCTTGAAGACTTGATCCAGGCCTTCACTTTCCGCCTGGCGCTTGATGATCTGCGAACCGGGCACCACCATCATGCGGACGCTCGGCGACACCTTGCGGCCCTTCAGAACGGAGGCGGCGGCGCGCAGATCGGAGATGCGGCTGTTGGTGCAGCTTCCGACGAACACGACGTTGATGGGCTGACCCGCGAGCGGCTTGCCCGGCTCGAGATCCATGTACTTCAGCGCCTTGGTGAGCGAATCGCGTTCGAGCGGATCGCTCATGCTGGCGGGATCCGGCACGGCGCCGGAGATGGGCATA